>JAFNEN010000107.1:600000-949077 GCA_019343175.1 Oedothorax gibbosus
CCTTGTAGGCTGATTGCGTGGCCAAAATACATTTTAACCTTTTAAGGATCAAGGACACATCTACTATTGTGTGGTTGAAAATAAATTTTTTTAACCCGACTCGATGCTATGATGACTGATATCAAGCGGGGCGGTTAATACAGGGTTAAGTTGGGCAATGTTGAATTTTCTATGTTTTGTATGTAGTTATATGTACAAATTTTGTTTAAGCATTGTACAAATTTTTAATTTTTTCTTGTTTGAAATGTTTAATCTAGATCAAATGCTATGCCTGCCTTGAATTACTCTATTACTTTTCTAAATTCAATTTCTTTTTAAATTAACAATGGGTCATTGAATATTTCAATGACTTGATGCCAGATTGTTCTTTTAAAATATATGATTTCATTTATACTTTGATTATTTACTGTTAACTTTAAGAACAGTTTGAAAACATCATTACAAAAATAAATACATATTTTGTCCCCACACATGTTTTTAAATCGTTTATTAAGTATTCTTAATGTGAAATATGTTAGTAATGTATTACTTTATTCTCGTGAAATTTAATAAACTTGCCCTTATTTGAATTTGTTTACTTATCGCCAATCGTTCTTCAGTTTGTTTTATTGTGTCTATAGTCCAAGCTATACTAGACAGTCTCTAGTATAGGGACTATAGCTATAATTGTGAAGATGAGATTAAGCCTGCATGTTCCAATTTGTCTAGGTTGCATTGGGTGCCTACTCAGGTGTCGGCTCGTCACTTGACTGTGGTTCTAAATTACGACGCACGTCGCCAATGGCCCTCGTGTAGGACGCTAATTCAAACTAAACTAAAAATCCAATTTGTCTACATCGCTTTTGCACTGATACTTTAACACAAGCTATGCTGCCTATGCTAACAAAAATGACATAGTTAAATTTGGATGACGGTTGGTTACGCATCTCATCTCTTTAATTGTTTGTTGGAAAAACCAATCACACCACATACAAACTTTGTTCCAATCAGGGCCTCTTAACTGGTTGTAAATTTAGACGTCGCTCCGAATAAAAAGCTTACTTACTTTCTTGTACTGAAGTTTGGATCTGAACCTGTGATGCGCGAACTATAATTGCTACTTGAGCTGCAAGTAACAAAAACCACAATAATAATATAAACTTGAATATTAATATAGTAATTTATTTATAACCGCCATTTCCGCCGAGTACAATACGACTTTAACACATCTCTTCTACGTTCTCCTTCCCGTAGTAGTAGGTCGTAGTAGTGGTAGTCTTGGATACCAAACCCCTATTCACATTCTCCTGTAAAATGGCGTTTTCAATATCGTCCAAGGTCATGAGATGAAATGGAAGGCAAACAATCAATGCTGTTACAGTAAACGCCAACATTAAGTGAAGCGCAACGTCCTGAAATACATTAATCACAACTAATTTTAAATTGATTTTTGATTATTATGTATAACTGTATTTTTAACAAAATTAAATCCCCAGTCCATATCATTGGGGTCCTCAAAATTCTACATATAATAAACGGCTTAAATGTCTTAAGTAAAGCGAGAATCCCAGCTCCCATACAGAGGTGCCGATCCCCCCCAGAGCTAACGACGCACCCCTCCCCCCTCAAAACCTCACGCCCCCCCCCCCCCCCCCAAAACCCAAAAAAAAAAACGCGTTCTGGATTTTATATGGACTAATGGATTACCTAACCTAACCTAAGTAACCAAAACCCACATCTTTAGGAAGTGTACAAGAAACCTGAAAAAGGGAAGCACATTTTTGAATGAAATTTATCAAAGGAATTATAGAAGATATTTTTTTAATTTTCCTTTAAATAGGTTTTCTTTACAGTAAAACCTATCAGGCGTCCATAGAATTAGGTAAAAATTAATTTATTCAATTCTATTAGTTTTTAATTAATAAAAAATGTCCGGAAAATAGCTTGATTATGTATGGATAGGCCAGAAATATTATCCGAAGGTCATTAATTCATAGAAATGTATACAAAATTCGAAAGATATATCATTCATGATGTCTGCTGCAAATGCTGCTATAACAGCTATTGAGAAATGTTTATTGGAAACAATTGTCAGAGTCAAAATATTGCCTTCTTCGACGCAGGGCCTCTTTAAAATAGAATATTCTTATTTCAAGATTGTTAAAGATTTTCGTTAAGATTCCTATTTTATTATGTGATTTTTAAAAAAATAAGAATATTTTCAAGCAAGTTTTTATTCGAATTTTATATTTTAAGTTCGTCTTTATGTTGTTAATAATAAACAAGAAGTTCTCTAAGTACTAAAACATAGATATGGACATTGGACGGACAAAAGACGGTCTACCAACGGATGGACAAAATGCAAAAAATATCGGCTCTGTTGTCATATCCTTGAAACAAAACAAAATGAATTTTTAAATCGGATAGTTAATTTTTGATTTCTAGTGAGATTTTTTAAAATTCTTTATAATGATTTTTAAATGTAAGTGAAAGTGTTTTTAAATGTAATTATTAAATGCTTGATGCCTTATTGCATTAAATTATTATTTCTATGTATTGTAAAATAATAAAGTGAGTTTAATTATGAAAAAAAAATACAATTCTGCCACTTTTTTGTGGGCTAAATGACGATGTCTAATGCACGTGACTTGTTTAAGGGTGGCGGGGATCTAGCCGAATATCATCGAATCTCTCGTGGGGGGGGGGGGGGGGGGTCCATCAAATATCGCGTTATTTTTCCCCCGTAAAAAATCAAAGTAAAATATTGCAATGAAATGGAGCAAAATTCCAGCAAAAAAATTTCTGGGCTTAAAATTTAGCATGATGTACTAAAACGTTTGAGGGGAAAAGAACGATCCGTTCTTTTATATAGATTCGATTGGACTTCGCTTTTTTCTGCTCTCTTTATTAGTTTCAAGTCAGACCAAAGGATACGTGTTCCAATTTGTTTCACACTTCACACAAAGAAAAATACAAAATGTGCATCGTTTGCGATATACTTCTCACCATTATCAGACGATGCAGCTGCTGTTTTGACTATACAAGCTTGGGGTTGGGCATCGATTTGTTATTTGTTTTGAAGATTCCCGAGTATCAAACGTCCAAATACAAAGTTTCGATTGCAGAACAAAAAGGCGTATCGCGGATCTGGTGTCTTCTTTCTTGGTGACTCCATTCGTCCCAATTCTAGTGGGGGGGGGGGGGGCAGTTACTTTAAAAAATTAGGGTTTGTTAAGGTTTTTTTTGGTAGTCAAAATATGCCGTTTATTATTAAATTTTATTAAAAAAATCACCCCCCCCCCCAAAAATTTCAACGACGCAGTCTGCGTCGTTGACCCCCCCTGTAGGCACCCCTGCTCCCATAGAACGTTTTGATTTCTCTTAACGGTCGTATCCACCAGCCACGGGATCAACCTGGGATAGCGTCATCTAGATTTAGTGCTCGAACTGCTTGATCGTGCCTTAAATTTTCGTCCCTATCCACCAGCGCAGGATTAAGTTATCCGCAGATTATCTTCGAGAAGTCTTCTCTGATTGGTCAACTGCAATTTCGGGCTTTATTTGATTGGTTGGTTGGTATGATATACATGTATTTTCCGGCTTTCTTTATTTGTTAAACTTTGAATACGGATTGTAAGAAACAAAGTGAAATAAATGTTTTATTTTTTGACTTTTTTTTGCGTTTTGAAGATTTTTTTTTTGCGTGGTTGTATCTCTGGGCTGGTTGTATTTCAATTTGAAAATGGGTTTTTTACTTGCTTTGTGTGAAGCGGACCTGCTTTTGCTTTCTGATCGCCATTGAATAAGATTAACAACACTTTTTTTAAAATATGTTTGCCTAAAAAAAATTAGTTAATTTTGGTAATAAAAAAAAGAGCAAATATTACTTTTAAGATCCAACTTGGTAGACACCGTTTTCATAAAAAAAGATTGTATATAAAACAGTACGCAAAAAATCCTATAGATGGGGCTAGTGCATGTTAAATTCGTTGGTTCAACTTTCTGATGCTTCGTAATTTATTGTTTATAAAAAGTTTATACTATAAAAAACATTTTGGTAAGCTTAAATAAATTTCGCCTTCCAATATATTCTAAATTTTCTATATCGTTTAAATATTCCTTATCATAGGACTCGTAGTAATCGGCCATCTTTTCTCTTTACAAAACTGCTCGAACGCTATTGGTTGGTAGAAGATAATCAAAGCTTAAACCACCCTGGAAGGTGGCTTATTCCCGAGCACTTGATCCTGACTTAAACGCGCGATTAAGGGCTCGTGGATACCGTTTTGCTGCTAATCCCGAACCAAAACCGGTTCCGAGAATAAGCCGAGCTTAATCGTAGTTGGTGGATATGACCGTATGAGAATATTTCATGCAAAAAGAGAATCTTAGCTTAACATCTATACAGCCGGCCCGTTCGTGTACAATACGACAATATATGTCAAGACACGGGTGTAATATGGGTTCACTCAGCCTTTCATGTTTTCTTTTGACACTAGCGCCACCCACAGAAACGTGTGTAACTTCAAGGAAAAAATCTGCTAACTGAAAAACTTCTGACGGAAAAAATGGTAGCGCCATCTGTGAGTCATAATTTAAAACATTCATTTTTTCAACTGTGAAAATAAAGAAACAACTTATACAGTGATTATACATCATGCATAGAATAACAATACACGTACTCCGATTGTATAAGATTATAATTATTTGCCTTCCTGGCGCTTTGGCCACTCCTACAAGAAAGGTATAAGTGACACCTGTCATGATTTCATTACGCCCTAGAACTAGACATTTCTCTCGCGACTCACCAGTTAGGAAACACACTGGTATATTGTACCAGTATACGGAATAAAATACTCACACTGCTGTAGGGGTCGCTGTCGAAGGGATCGTGAAGCAGGATGCCGGACAGGATAGCCAACAGAACAGGAATGACGACCAAGTTGAGGGTGAAATAGGCCTGCCACACCAAATCCAAGTTAGTGTCGACGCGCCGATACTGTAGCAAAAATGATAATACAGTATAGTTCCTCAATAAAAGGACCGAAAAGTTCTCTGTAACGTCATGCTATCCGTTCTGTACGGAGTAACTGCTGCTTCTAAAGAAGAAGGAACCTGCTCTCGAAACCAGTTCGGAACCCGAAAAGTATAGTCAGCTGTGCGCTAACAGTAGCAGATTCCATTTTATTCTTCGGAACAGCAGATACTTTGAAAAGGTGGTAAGCATATGACGTCACTGAGAGCTTGCCTGGCCTTATAAGTAGAGTGGGTGATGGTAACTAAAAACGTATTGCATTTAACAGTACAGTACATCATTATGGCCATGTCCTTATAAGCTCTAAAAATCTGTCTGACGAAATCTGATGTATTTTAAGCGCTTATAAAAAAATCTATAACACCAAAGTTTTTTTTTTTTTTTTTAAATATGAAACCCCGTTTTCCTTTTTTTTTTAATCTGCTTCCACTTTCAGACACTAGTTTATACAGAATGAACTCGCGATCGTTTCGCTTAGGAGAGGGGCTTAGAAAAAGTAGTTTCCAAGTGACCAATCATCTATTTATAGAAGGGGTAAAATCAGAAATTATCAGGATCGAAACGTTATCAATAAATTGAACCTGGTGATTTGCTCGTCAATACTAACAAATACTCTAACGAAATTTTAGCAACTACATGAAATTCTCTAATCCTCCCTCTAAAACAGTTCCTAATATCATTACTGAGAGAAAAATCCTTTAAAAAAAACCCTCTCATACCAGTTTAGTCACAGTTTTCTTTTTGATCTTGGTCAACTTCGAGAAAGTGCGTCCTTCGTTTTTCGCAGACTCGTTGATTATTTCTTCATCTAAGCTTTCGGGAAAAATCACTTCAGTTTCTTCTATTTTGTTATCTTCAACAGAGCTACCTGAGTTAGGCTTCTTGGCTTTAACTAAAATCGGCATAAAAAAAAGTAAGAGTTTTGTTATTGAATCACTTTTGAAGACATCCCTTCGAAATCAAACATATGTTAGTTGTAGGTTGTGGATGTGCTTCTACTATCTAGCATGGGGCAGCATACTATCTGCATGGCCGCATGGGATCTAGCAACCCTTATACTTTACCAAATTATGTTTACTTCTATTAGCTATTTTTAAAAACACTATAACGGTCTTTTGGCGATCAATTTTTGTTTTTGCATTTAAAATTAAAAGTTACCAACAAAACATATCGAGATTCAAGCAAATACGCCATAATTGTAAAATGTTATGCTACAGCTGCTCCGAATTAGATTTTGTAAATTGCTTCACCTGTTAAGATCGTATCTCCTTCTGTGGGAAGAAATGCGGCACACTCTTCTTCTGGAAGCTGTATATAATTTTGATTACAGTCATACTTGTCCAAGATTGTTATGATTTCATCACCTATTTAATCGAAAGTAAAAATAATTTAAAACAATCTATGCTACTAAGACAGGCCACGTATTGGCGCAACAAGATTATTGTTCATATTTCTGTTGAATTACACTTTTAGGGATTTTTTTTTTGGGTACTTCGTTAAATAGTACCAAAAGTCGCCCGATCGAATTCGATTATTACTTTTAACATGTAATTCAACATAGAATTTAAGCATGAAAAGATTCAGATAGATATAACGCGCAATGCTTACGGAGAAAAAAATATGAATTTGAATACAAATTAAATTTTCAACCTTTTTTTTTTGTCTGAAAATATAAAAATAATAAATGTAAATAAAACTTTTTTTCGGCAATGCGATTATCTTATAGTTCCATGCAACGTATCTATGCAGTAGAAGCCACGCCCACAAATATTTTTTTTTGTCCGATTGCTAGCGAGATTTTTCCAGCGCGTTGTTTGATTGGTGCATTTATGTACTTTCGTTTAATTTTATTGGAATTATTATTTCCAAAAAAAATCTTCCAGAAATCAGAAATTTACTTAAAATTGCTTTGCTTTAAAACTATAGAAGGTTTATTAATTCACTTAACAATGTTAAATGATTATTAGACAATTTTATCATTCCACTGTGGCAACTCGCCAAATAGAGCCAAGCAGATATGCATAAACTTCTAGAAAATTATCGAAAGAAAATTTTGCATAAAATTCTCAAACAGTGGTAGTTTAAAATTAATTTAATTATAATTAAATGTGTTGATATTTTAAAACTCACCAAAGCTAAATCGTCGACTTAATTGTAATGTAATCTAAAAATTTGGTTAATTATTGGCTAGTATTACAGTTAACTTTAAAATTAAAATAAAAATCTTACTAAATATGAAATACATCTTTTTAGACAAAATTTTCGGTTTGACATAATGCAACTGATAATGATTATAGTATAATGCTATAGTGCCGACGGTTTATAAAGTTTAAAAGTGAAATGCTATTCAGAAAAATGGCAAAGATAAAAAAGAATAAACTTTCATACTAATTCCATTTTCTGGACTTCCAAAACCTGTAGGTTCCATGGTGTATTTTAAGGTATGGATTGAATCGAAACTAATATATTAATTAAAAATCTAAATACGAATTACTTTTAAGGAAAAGCTGCAGCTAATTTAGAATAGTAAAATTTGGAAATGAAAGAATTTAACTGTATCGACGGAAATAATACTGTGCACGTTTTGAAATTTAATATAAGTAAAAGTGGTTATTTGGCTCAAATAATTAAAATTATTTTTTATAATTACGTGAAAAAAATAGAATCTCATTGGTTCAAAAATAATTCACGTGCTAATTTTTTTACGTAAAGAAGATCGGCATCGATAAATCTCTGGAACTACAAAAGGCAAACTTATTTTTTTAGTTTAAAGTCAAACATTTGAACATGGACACTGATTCAAAAATAAAAAAAAAATTATAACATTCATGCGCATAATATTTATAAATAAAGCAGATCAATAAATTTCTGAATTTTATGAATATTATGAAATAGAAATTTTACTTGAAATGTTGGCATCTTATGAAAAGCGTGAAAAAAAGTACTTTTTTTTCACTGCTTTAGGGTGAAAAAAAAAGTAATTTTTTATCACTACTTCTAAAAAGTATAACTTTTCGCACGCGTCTGATATTAAAATTAAAGTGTAAAAGTCGGATTTTTTTCACGCAATTATAAAAATAATTAATCATGTTTATTTATTGAAATATCTTTTATTTTTTTTTTTGTCATAGGAAGGATAAAAGCTTACCAACCATACGAAATGTTATAAATTCTAAAGCACAGTATGTTAAGGACAATCCTGAATTTAGCATTGTAACTAGGATCTTGAATTTTATGTATTTTTTTGATGTTCCATAAACACCTGCTACTAATCCTATAATAAAATAAGAATCAATCCGTTCAATTTTTATATATAAAAACTAGGGGTTCGAAACACTACACAACTTTCAATTTGTCAATACACCATTTTTAAAGGCAATTATATTCCTTTTATAAGGTATATTCATTAAGTTTAAAAACTAAATCGGCCTCTTCACACAATTTTCTTGAAAACCTTATGATATCCGACTGGTGCTGGGAACTAATGAACCAAATTTGAAGTCTGTAGCTTTTTTCTATTTTTGTGGCAATATTTTCGAAACCAAAAAAGTTCCAATGCAGATACCCCTTACGCATGATCAATCTTTTCGAAAACCTTATTATGACGTCGTACTAAGAACTCAAGTTCTAAATTTGAAGTCCGTAGTTCCATGAGTTCGAGATGTAGTGGGGTTTGAGAGACAGACGGACTAATAATCAAAAACCACTTTCTCGGAATCAGCACCCTCCAAAACGTGTAGAAAAACACAAAATCTCTATTTCGGATTTTCTATCCCATCGCAATACTATCGTTACCTTATATTTTATATTAGGTAATTGGAAGTAAAAATGCCGAGTTCTTTACCATTATGCCTATAAAAGAAATTGTACATTTTTAAACACCATACCTAGATAAGCACGTTTCTTATCAAAATTGATATGCCACTTATACCTTCGAAATATACATGTTATCAAAAGAGATTATTTTGTAAAACTGACGAAGTGCGACTAAGTTCGATTACAACTTTTACTCACCAAACTTTGTAAAATTTAACGCTAGAGGGCATAGATTTTTTTTCATAGTTTGGTGAATTGCAATATAATTGTACGAAAATCATGCAAGTAATTGATAACCATCATTTTCCCTCGCGAGGAATATCAATAATTCGATTTTTTTTAACCTCAACCTTGGTTTTTACCTTGGATTCAGAGACCCTCAGTTTCTAAAATAACTTGCGTAAAATAAAAGTCAATGACATTCTCGGCACGATATAATTTCTTGAAAAACAGAAGATTCAATTCAACACTGAAAGGAAACCTTAAAAATATTTAGAACATCATTAATTAATCACTAATTTGCAAATTTCTGACCCAAAAAAGTAATGCATATATCACATTAGAATTGTATAAAATGAAACAGCTTCTCCAGAAAATTCGCTTTCCGGTGTGGATTATATATTGGTTACTGTAGTCTGAAGTCACACACAGATAAAATAAAAGGCAACGGTACTCTGGAAACGGGACAATTTTTTTTTTGAAAAAAAGAAAAGAAAATTTAATTCAACACTGAAATGACAACTAAAAATACATAGGAAATACATAGCTTACTCACTGATTCCAGATTCCGGACCCAAAAAAACGTAAAGTATGTCACAATACTTGTATAAGTGAAACGATGCAAATTACTTGGAAGCCACAATTGCACAGTTTGATGTCATCAACATACGAATTTGTCGTGAAATATTAGTCCTTTTGTGGTACCCAAAATCTTATACGGGAATCTGAGTAAAAAAAGGAATCAAGACACATCGAATCAAAATTCTACAATATCTACATAAAGTTTGCACGATTGGGCTATCAAAGATGAATCATAATGTATGATTTTTTTTTGGGGATAGGGCGCATTGTTTGATATCATTGTGTTGCCTTTTCTAAAATGTATATATTGGTACCACACCCCAAACAGTTGCAATAGAACCCAATTTAAAGCGTGTTATTCAATCGTAACATAATAGCGACCCTCCCCGTCAGGATATTGAACTAGATCAGATTCAGAGTCATCTGTCTTAAAAAAGAATAAATATCATTAGGTGTTTCAATAATCAATTTATATAAAGTAGTATCGAAAACCATATGCAGTCAGATAATGGTAATCAAAAGTGAATACTGCATTTATTGATTATTTCTAGTTCCTAGACAGTTTCATGTAAAAATCTCATTTTCGACATTTTTTTTAATCGAACTATTTGTCCCCTTGTGAGTGTATTGTACTTGTATGATTTTCTTACCATTATATAACAATTGAAGCGAAAACAAAACTAAACAAAAACTTGAAACTTTGAAACTAATCAAAAGATACTGCCACCTAGCGTTCAATTAAAAAAAAGTTTAATCGCAAATTTAGGAAGTAACCAAAATTAGTTAGAAGCACACATTTACAAATTCTTCCGTAGCCATAACGTTACGGAACTTGCAATTTGTTTTATAAAAAAAAATATAAGCATCGTTTTTTTTTACATTTTATTTCAGTAAAAAATTAGCTATCGAAAAATATTAAGATCCCGGTCGCAATGTTAATTTCATATTTCGTTTACGTTTGCCTTTCTATGCTGTTTGTTTCTCATAACATTTTAAAATTAGAGTAAGCTAATGTGAAATTAGTGAATTTCAATTTAATCTGAATCTTAGTAGGAAAAATTTGATTTAATTAACTGTTACCACTTTTTTAAAACTATTAATTAATTATTCTATATAAATTGGAACTGTTTATGTAAAATATAGCTGTCTGGAAAGTGACGCTAAACAGGTTGATTTAGTCTTGACCACGGCTTAGCCGGTCAGGATTACCAAACACTGGCACTGCTGTCTTAACATACTGGCAACGTCGCTTTCCAGATTGTTTTGCCACATTTTTCTCGTTTCCGTGTATTAAAGTCCCACGTAAAATTGAGTACTTGGTAATTTAAGGGGATACAGTACCCACAAAACATTATTTTTAGAAAAAAAACATTTACTTGTAAATTATAATGTTTAGTCCAACTAAACATTTTCAAGCAATAAAAACAAATATTTACAAGTAGTTTTTCATTTTTTTTTAAAGTTAAAATTTTAAACTTTTTTAAAACGCTACTCCTCTTTCAATTTTAAGAATAACTCCACCAAACTTTTATAGTTCGTTTTTAGAACTATTTGTTCGAGAACTGTGCATGGATATTAAAATGTATATTGAATATCTCAAAAAATAAAAAAAAATTACAAATTATTGAATTCATTTTTTTTAACTATACATAGTAGACCTTATTCCATGCACAATTATGTGCACCATTTATATAAGAACACAGGTTAAAAATGTCAAAATTCTAACTTAATTAGCAAAAAAGCCTTAGGGATTTATTAAACACAAGAATTGGAAAAACCTCGAAACAGTTAAAACAGGTTGAAAGCAGACGAAATATGGGTTCAAACTTCAAGGGGTGACTCCAGAAAATGATTAATAACTTTTTTTTCTACAGAGGATATCGTTATGAAACTTTCAGTAAATGTTCAGAAAGATATTGGGAATAATAAGTAAAAACTGAAAAATTGGGTACCGTAAATATATATTTGGGTACCGTATCCTTTTACTTTTCATAAAAAGTAACTAATTACCTATAAAATTACTAATTTCCGAAAGTAACAAATTACAATTACAATTACTTTTAAGATTACTTTTAATGGCAAAATTTCGTATTACAAATGTTTCGAAAAATAAAGTATACATGACTAAATGATTTTTTTTTTAAATCAAATTTATTATACAGTTATCAGAAAATCTACTTGTTGTGGTAGAACAACAGCTGCATCTCAAAATTTTAGTAGCTTACACAGCTACGATTGGGTCGCAGACGCAAACCACCAGAACTAACGGTTCAACAGCAGCACTAGCTGATTAGGAAGTATTATAACTTATGAACATGCTTTTAACTGTAGGTAGGGTACAGAATACAGTCATATTATGGTCGTTACTTTGGAAAAATGTAGACAACTCTAAATCGGCATCGACTGAAGGATATGTAGTAGTCAGGCCGCCAACCGCCGATATTTGGCCGAACCCTGCACTGAGAGAGTTTTTTTATTGATGATTCTTATAGATTCGAGGGTGTAGATTTCCAATCTGGAAGGTACTTTTTTGGTACCCTTGAGTTACTTGAATAGTTTTTGTCTTTATAGATGCATTTAGTAATAAAGAATCACAATTATCAAGAAAGTTTAAAAAATAAAAAATTCAAAATGGCGGAATCCGCCATATTGGATTTTTTCACTATTAATATTTTTGTTTTATATTTAACCCAACAAAATATTTATATTTTAAGTATATTTTTAATACTTAGTTACTATAGAACATTAATTTGAAGAAAATATAGAACATCAAATGGCGCTTCGCCATATGGATTTTTCACCGTTATATAAGCGATCTATGGACCCTAAATTAAAAATTCTTTTTATTTTAGTTCTATCTTAATTTTAGTTTATATTTTAGTTTTAATATGTAGATTATGAATCTAGAAGATAGTTTTTTGCTAAATTTGAGTATTTTTTTATAGTTAAGATGGCGTCTTCCGCCATATTGGATTTTTCTTTCTAATTCAATATTTCGAGTTCTTTTAGGCCAAAATTAATAGTTTTTTTCTTTGATAGGTGCATTTTGTCGTAAATAATTACCTAAACATTCAAAAAATCCAAAAACAAGATGGCGGCTTCCGCCATCTTGGATGTTTCATCTTCTTATATTACGTGATCCCCTGGCTCGAAGTTAGAAATTCTATCACTTTTACATGTATATTTTATTTTAAAATGCTTTAAAATCATCATAAAGTATTACTTAATCGCTTAAAAAAACAAAATTCAAGATGGCGTCTTCCGCCATCTCGGATTTTTTACATTCTGATCCATTACGTGATCCATCTTCTTCTTCTTTTAATTTGGGTTTGTCCGATATGTGGCTCCTCTGCTTTTGGGTAGCATTTTGTACCATACCCCAGACCCAAAAAGTTCCTACTTTAGTGATAAAGTCAACCAGGTCCCTTATAGAGCTAAGGTGTAACTTTTTATCATTAACGATACCTAAGGTTATCAATCGAGTATGGGCAAGGGCATCACATTCAAATATGATGTGATGTGCCGTTTCCTCTTTGTTATGACATTTCCTACATGTAGGTTCTTGTGGAAAAAGTCCCATCGTATGAAGATGCTTTCTGAAATGATAGTGCCCTGTGATAAAGCCCACAATTATTTGTATCTTCAGTTTTGGGTATATAAGAATTTCAGAAGCAATTTTTGCTGATGATCCTTTGATCATGCTTTTAGAGTGTTTTTGTCATGGGGAGTTGATCCACTCTTTGTTCATTTCTTGTTTTTCCCACTTAAGGAGAACACCTCCCGGCTCCCGCGGTCTTCAAATTGATGCCACAGAAGGGTTCTGCCCCTATTGGGTTGAAGGACGATCCCTGTCTTGCAAGTTCGTCAGCCCTTTCGTTTCCTTCGATAGCTTTGTGTCCTGGCACCCATACAAGAGTTATCTTGTTATTGATTGCAAGTTCTTCTAGAAGGTTTCTACATTCCATAACAACCTTGGAGTAAATTTGGAATGACTTGAGTGCTTTTAGGGCTGCTTGACTGTCACTATAAATGAGAATCCGCTTACCTATGTAGCCTTTTCTGATATTTATCTGTAGACAGTCAATGATGGCTAGAACCTCCGCCTGGAAGACTGTGGCATACTTCCCAAGACCTCTGAAGAGGTTTGTTCCTCTCGGTGATGTATTTTTCATGTACCAGTACTCCAGTCCTGAAAGGTTATCTTTCTTCGATCCATCTGTAAACCAGATAAAATCGTTGTTTGTTTGATTAAACGTGTAATCATTCCATTCTTCCCTGGTGGGAATGACCACCTCAAACGGTCTTTCAAACACGTAAGTTCTTTCCATGATGTCCGAGGGCATCAGGAGGATGGAATTATGAATTTTCTTTGTGATACTGATATGACCTTTAGCCAGTTCGGCTTCTCATACCATTGTTTTTTCAGCATCATTCTGTAGGCAGTCTTCCTTGCGGTACTGCAGATGAAGATGTCTAAAGGAGTCAGATCTAATATTATCTCCAATGCTCTGGTGGGTGCTGAGGACATTGCACCTGTGATACACATGCAGGCCATTCTTTGCAGACTTCCTAGCTTGTCCTTCACAGTTTTCTGTTCCACTTTGCACCACCAGATCACAGAGGCATAAGTGAAATAGGTCTGATAATTGCGGTATACATCCAAAACATTATTTTTGGCTTCAAACCCCAATTTTTTCCAAGCATACGTCTGCATGTCATAAAGCATTTCTTTGCTCGGTTTATAATGTAGTCAACATGTTTGTTCCATGTGAGCTTTTGGTCAAGATATATGCCTAAATACTTCACTTCAGAAGTCACATTGATTTCAACATTCAAAAGCTTAGGAATAACAAAGCCTTCCCATTTTCTTTTGCGAGTGAATGGTACAAGATTGGTTTTCTGCGGACTAATGTTAATATCCCTTTCTATACACCACTTACTTACATAACTTAGTGCATTTTGCATAAGTGGACAAGTTATGTTAAAATCTTTACCAAGGATGAGAATGACAATGTCATCTGCATAGCCTTGCGTATAGTAGCCTGCGTTATTAAGATGTTTTATGAGGCTATCAGCCACCAGGTTCCAAAGTAATGGTGATAAAACACCCCCTTGTGGGCAACCTCTTGTAGCATTTTTTTCAAGTGACTCGTCAAAGACGTTCATTTGAATAGTTCGATCCGATAGCAGGTTCTCGACCCATGTACAGAGTATATGGTTTATCCCTGCATTCCTTACAGCACTAAGGATGGATGGATGTGGGGTGTTATCAAAAGACCCCCTGTATGTCAAGGAAAGTTGCGAGAGCAATCTCCTTTCTTTCCAGAGAGTCCTCAATTTTGGTGATCAGATGGTGAAGTACTGTCTCTGTAGATTTTCCAGGTTGATAGGCAAACTGTAGGTCATGCAAGGGACTATTATTACCCAAGTAATCTCTAATGTGCTTATCAATGATCTTTTCCATAATTTTTAAAAAGAATGAAGAAAGACTGATTGGTCTGAAGGATTTTGCCTGGTCATAGCTGTTTTTGCCAGGTTTAGGGATGAAAACAACCCTACTCTTCTGCCATATCTTGGGGATGTGTCGCAGGGCGAGACTAGCTCTATAGATTCTAGTCAGCACTGGGATAACTTATTCATCTGCCTTCTGTATCATAATGGGCATTATTCCATCAGGTCCAGGGCTTTTGAGGGGTTTAAAAGAGCTTATGGCCCATCTTACACTATCTTGGTTAAGGACATTCTTAGCATAGGCCCACTGACTTCTACCGACTCTTTTAATTGAGCCAATGAAGTGTGGACCATCATCATCATGTATATCCCTTGATCCTGGAAAGTGAGTTTTGGCCATGATTTCCATAACTTCTTTCCCAGTACAAGCAAAGTTACCATAATCATCCTTTAAGGTGCCAACCATGATTGGTTCTTCCCTTTTAAGGATTTTTTGGAGTCTAGATCCTTCAGAGATAGATTCTATCTCTTCACAGAACTTTCTCCACGAGTCCTGTTTGCTTTTTCTAACATTTTTGTTATAATTGGTGAGGGCTTTTTTGTAGTTATCCCATTCACCCTTCTTCTTAGCTTTGTTAAAAAGCTTTCTAACCTCTGCTTTTTCGGTTTCTAAAGAGTCGTTCCACCAAGTGATTTGGTGTTTTGTTCTCTTATTACAAATTGGGCAGTTGTTGTTGTATGAGTCTAGGATATTATTTTGCAGCAGTTCTGCTGTAATTTCTAGATCATAGGTGTTTCTTATTGGTTTCCCCCCCAGCTCAGTCAGTCCCTTAATTTCTTCCTGGAATTTCTCCCAGTTCGTATTCAAGGGATCTCTGAACCTTCGGTCAATTTTAACATTAGAGTTGATTTCAAATTGGATATTTTGATGGTCGGAGCCTGACGGTCTACCATCGACTTTCCATTTGTTAATGTTTTTACTCAATAACTGAGTAGAAATAGTAATGTCAATTACCTCAGCTCTGTTAGAGGTAATAAAAGTCGGATCGTTGCCCTTATTTAGAATATCGAGGTTATACTTAAGAATGAATTCTAAAAGACACTCACCTCTTTTGTTTGTGTCTGTACTACCCCAAACAACGTGATGTGCATTGCAGTCTAGTCCTAGGACTGCCTGCAATTTGTTCTCTGTACAGAATTTTAAAAACTTGTGCAGGATTGGGTTAGGTGGATTCTTCTCCTCATAGGGCAAGTAAACGGAGCCAAATATAATTTCTCTGTCACTCCCATCTATGTTGAGACTGATCTTCACAACTGTGAGGTCCTTGTTGATGAATTCAGTTAGAGGTAAGACTTCAATATTTTTGTTTACGAGGATACATGTTCTGGCATTACCATTGTAGTCGTATATTACTTTCCCTTAGTTCCTTTAAGGCCACTGATTCTTCCCCTGATAAGCTAGGGTTCTTGAATCAGGGCAAGGTGTGTGTCCTCAGTAAGAAATTTCTTACTGAGGTTAGTTGTACCACTTCTACTGTGGTGGATGTTTGCCTGAAGGACTTTTATCACCATCAGGCTTTGTGGTTTTGTCCAGGACTTAGGCTTGAACTTGGTGAAGTCCGATATAAAATTTATATCCCCTTCTTTCAAGAGTAGCCGCATCCAATTCTGGAATGTTGAAGACTATAGTTATACCCGAGGGTTCACGCTTCAGGTTCAGAATGCTCCATTCGGTAGAAGTTAGCCCCCGTCTGAGTCTCAATTTTTTTCAGGATGACATTAGTATCCAGTTTAGTGAAAACTTTTGGAAGTTTTGCAATGACTTTAGTGGTTCTGACAAGTTTCTTTGCCTCACCCACTAGAAGTGTTTGGTCTTGCCATGGGTTTAACTCACTGACAGTCTGTTCCATCCACTTAGTGCTCTCCAGATCTGCACAGTTGATGATAAGAGCCCCATTGTCAAGTCTGCAAGATAGAAATGTAGGGGCAGGATTCTCCTTTTCCTCTATCTTGGTCATAATCAAGAGTTCCAGGTCTGTAGCCTGTTCCTCTGAGAAGCGTTTTTCAGGATGTCCCTCTAGGAGTATGGCCATTTTTACCGCCGTGAGAGCCTCCCTGTAGGTTTCACCCGAGGGTCCGTCTCTCTTAGAGGTCTTTTTGATCGCCTCCTGCTCCATCCTGTCTCTTTGACGTTTTTTGCCCTTTACCTTGGGTTTATCTACCCAGGTCCCGGCTGCAATTTTCCTTTCTCTGGTCATTTATTCTTTTGAGCCCCAGAAAGTTTTTTAAGTTTAACCTTAACCAGAGAGTCAGTCATGCTGTTAATAGCTTCCTGCTGTGCTCTAGAACTTGACGGTTGGGTGGAGGTCATTTCTACCTCGTTTGAAGTATCCATTTCTGCACCTTCAATGAATGTCTTCTCGGTTACCTCGTCTTTAGACGGTTCTACCTCAGAAGTGTTGCCTGTAAAAACAGAGGTTTTTTTGTTTTTTTATGTTCGTTTATTTCCATAAATTTTCAAAAATAAACCTCAGGAAAAACTGCCGTGATCCATTGGTGCGAAACGTGATCCATTGGTGCGAAATTAAAAATTCTTTCACTTTATTTGTATATATTGTTTTTAAAATACTTTAAAACCATGAATTTTGAAGGAAAAATATTAAAGATGTTTTCCACCATATTTAGGTTAGGTATTTTAAATATTTTGTTATTCATTTCGGCAAAATACTACTAAATTTTTTTAAGAGCCCTACTCTTATATAAGGCTTCCTCTTTTCAAACAAGACTACTCTTACACTCCGAAACACAAGATTGCGTAAGCTGGTATCCTCCCAATACTAGAGTCCTCCACCGTTAAGGAATGAGGGCTCTACTCAATACGCAATACCCTCACATCTTGTGAGTAAGCAATTTTTCTCCTGAGCCCATAAATCGAAGTAGGCTTTGGGCTTGCTGAGATCTCGTGGAGCGGTATAATTCAAAGAATATGGGATCAAGGGTTAATAAACACTCAGAAAACTCTGCAAGAAAGACTGTATTCAACCAGAAGAAGTGGTAACCTATTAGAAAACTGGAGGATTACAATTTCAAGAATAACAACCTAAATATCGTTCATGTAATCTTGAAAATAAACCACCTATTTCTCTTGAATGTTCTTTAAAAACAGAGTTACCGCTGAGACTGTTATGTGATGGAAAAGTTTCGCTTTACAATGCTATATAGATAAAGATTTCAAATTCTTCAAAGACATTCCCTTTAAAGAACGCTACCTGGAGTTTAATAAATACTTAAATTGACCGAAAATATGAATTTCAGATTCAACCAGAAATTACTGTAAAGTATGAACCTCTGCTAGATATGATACTTAATTCTTATCCAGAAGCAACCATGACATCTTTAGCAGAAGCCCAAGGACTCACTAAATTTGCTTATCAAGAGTTTGCCATTTACTTGGGTCATCAGTTGCATAGGGTGGCTTTGCAAATCATTTTGTTGATAAGTTTATAGGTTGTGTGGTGTCAATAATGGGTGAAAGTGTTCGATCCAAAGTCATGTCTAGTGTGTTTGCAGAAATCCCACAGATGCAGAAAGGGAAGAAGTTTCCAAAACCTCAGGACTTTAAGAATGTTTGCAAAGTCATGCGGTGTTTATTTGAGGACTCTCAGCCAAACTGCAGCGGAGATCTTCGGTATTTGGTCTCTTCGGAAATTGGTCCCTTCATATTGAAGTTGTTCGCCAAATTATACCTTATTTCTTTGCACCAGGTCATCAAAATTATGCACGATATGTATTATTTTATTTAAGAGAAATGAAAAAAATGCCCAAAAATGTGTTAAAGAACTTTTTAAAAATCAGATCATGTTATGCGACATATGCCGGGGTTTGGAATGTAATTTATAGTGAGATGTGGATTGAAACTACATAAAAGCTTCGACCCATGGTCCAAACGGGATTGCCGGAATGACTTTAAAGCCAGCAACTCTAAAGACTTGGGCCTTAAGTTTACGTATTTGTACGCAGTTAGAAGAAGATATAGCGATAATTCTGTAGTAAAAATATACGTAACAAAGAAAGAATTTTTAATTTCGATCTAATAGATCGACTAATACTAACGGTAAAAAATCTAATGACAAAAACTTCACCTTGAAGGGCTATAAATTCAAATATGTTGCAATTGTGTTCCCCATTTATGTAGTTTAAACCATCTTTATTAAAAAATACAACTAAAGTAGAAATAATTTTTTGATTTTGGACCAATGGGTCACTTACGTAATATTAGAAGGTGAAAAATCCAAGATGCTTGATTTTGGAGGAGCACTTATAGAAATTGTAAATAAGCATTCATTCTTCTCATACTGTCAAGCGGCCTCGGCTTAGTTGGTTAAAGCATAGAACTCACTGTGCCGGGGTCGCTTTTGGAGATCGGTGGTTCGAATCCAGTTAGAGATACACTTTTTTAAAAAAAATGTCTACAACAAATATTTGTAAACGGGTACACTAGAAGGCAGCACGTCAATTATCATTTTATTTAAAGTAATACATGTTTCTCAAAGACTACACTAGACTACACTGGCGTCATGAGCACTTATTTTAACATACGTTGTCATTCCTTAAAATATATCCATTGCCATTTCCTAAAAACTAAATTCATACCGTAAGACATACGTCACTCGAATCTACTCTATTTCTCAAGACGTTACATAAACCTACCATATTACTCATGACGTCACATAAACCTTTTCTATTACTCATCAGCACCAAAAACAACTCAACTATCAGCACCAAAACAACTTAACTCTATCATACGGAACACATAGCCACGCCCCTTCCGTTTACGTCATAGCACCGCTCCGTCCGGTTACGTCATAGCCACTTCCGGAGGAGGGATATCCCTCAGCCCTCCACTGGCGTTGAACTATCCTTTCTCAACTACTCTGATTGCAGTGATTATGAACACTCATCTAGACGTGCTGATGATTTTTTTGAGAGTGTAAAAACTAGACATCCTTCCGCCAATGCTGATTTAGAGTTGTATACATTTTTCCAAAGTAACGACCATAATATGACTATACTCTGTACCCTACCTACAGTCAAAAGCATGTTCATAAATTATAATACGCCCTTATCAGCTAGTGCGGCTGTGGAAACGTTATTTCTGGTGGTTTGCGTCTCCGACCCAATCGTAGCTGTGTAAGCGACTAAAATTTTGAGATGCAGCTGTTGTTCTACCACAACAAGTAAATTTTCTGATATAACTGTATAATAAATTTGATTTTTAAAAAAAAATTCATTTAGTCATTTATACTTCGTTTTTCGAAACATTTGTAAATATGAAATTTTGCAGTAAAAAGTAATCTTAAAAGTAATTGTAATTTGTTACTTTTGGAAATTAGTAATTTTATAGGTAATTAGTTACTTAGTTACTTTTTATGAAAAGTAATTGTAATTGTAACGAGTTACATTTAAACAAGTAACGGCTCAGTCCTGCTTATTTGTCGATATTTCGAGTTGTAATCGTAATTTACAGAGCTTGATAGTTGATAAAAAAGCTTTAACCATCGGCAAAAATTTATCCATCTAATTTCCAAAAAGTAAGAAAAAAATAATGATTATCGTTTGTATCAAAGGGCATCAGTATGCATATTAGCTTCTAGCGATGAATTGTAAGTCTTACTGCCGTATTCACAAGTTCGAGTTACCCGCAGGTTTCTTCCTTCTGGGGGATAGATCAATGGGTTTTGTCTAGTCCCTTACTCACAAGTGCGAGTTATGCGAAAAGTGAGAGATAAGGAGCCAAATCTGCTCTGCGCATTATCCTAACAATATCGGCGGGTTTTCAGAGGGATATATCTGAGAAACGTTCAAAATCAAAACAAACATAGCTTATCGGGTTCTTCTTTAAAACTAGTGATTATAATTATTTAGTTCTAATCCCTTTTAATTGATTTTTTATTGTAGAAGTACAGCATGTTAGAAAGTTAAATACATTTTCAACATGATTTGGATTAATACTAAATTTCGACGTAGAGACTTACTTGAGATATGCGATGATAATTTTTATTGTTAAATCCATTTAAAAACGTATTTATAAATTGACAAACTCTTTTAAAAATTGTGCGCTGCGGTAATGCACGAAAATGCTTACAAACGTAATAATAAAATACAAATGACAGGGGGATATCATAACCATACTAGCATTTGCCACTGTAAAATATAATAAGTATGTTAATATTCTTAGTTAAAGAATTATACATATACATATTGATAATTATAAGGAATTAGTTTTCTTATTTTCCAGTATTCCTTTATATTCTTGAACTGAAGTTATTAACCATTAAAACTTCAGTGTCATCTGGCGTAAAGTTTATTTTCTTCGCTTCAGCCATTTTTTTAAAGAGGCGATCGCGATCTGTCTCAAGCTGAAAAATTCGAAATTAGAACACGTGAGAAATATCTTTAGTAGTGAACAACGTCACGTGACTCATCTTGACCATTGATATGTCTTGTTACAAAATCTGAGGGAAACCGAGAGAAGTAACTGAATACGAATTTGAAATAACTCTCAACTTGTCTCTTACTCGCAGGATTCATGTTCTGGGAATTTCCTGCTACTTGACTCGAACTTGTGAATACGGCGGTTAAAGTAATACGGTACCAAAAATTGGTCAAAATATCAATTTTTCAGTTTTTACTTATTATTCCCAATATCTTTCTGAACATTTACTGAAAATTTCATAACGATATCTTCTGTAGAAAAAAAGTTATTAAAAACATTTTCTGGAGCCACCCCTTGAAGTTTGAACCCATATTTCGTCTGCTTTCAACCTGTTTTATCTGTTTCGCGTTTTTTTCAATTCTTGTGTTTAATAAATCCCTAAGGCTTTTTTGCTAATTAAGTTAGAATTTTGACATTTTTAACCTGTGTTCTTATATAAATGGTGCACATAATTGTGCATGGAATAAGGCCTAGTATGTAGTTAAAAAAATTGAATTCAATAATTTGTAATTTTTTTTTTATTTTTGAGATATTCAACTTTTTTACTGTAGCTTACATTTTAAAATCAATGCACAGTTCTCGAACAAATAGTTCTAAAAACAAACTATCAAACTTTGGTGGAGTTATTCTTAAAATTGAAAGAGAAGTAGCGTTTTAAAAAAATTTAAAATTTTAACTTTAAAAAGAAATGAAAAACTATTTGTAAATATTTGTTTTTATTGCTGGAAAATGTTTAGTTGGACTAACCATTATAATTGACAAGTTTATGTTATTATTTCTAAAAATAATGTTTTGGGTACCGTATCCCCTTAAATTACCAAGTACTCAATTTTACGTGGCACTTTAATACACGGAAACGAGAAAAATGTGGCAAAACAATCTGGAAAGCGACGTAGCCAGGAAGTGGATTTGTTAATACTGCAGTGCCAGTGTTTTAGGTAATCCTGACCATAGAGCATAAGTCAGAGGTGCCGATCCCCCCCCCCCAGAGCTAACGACGCACCCCCCACCCCCTACAAAATTATTACCCCCCCCCCCCTAAAAAAAAAACCGGTGAGGATTTTTTATTTATATGGGCTAATGGGGGAGTACCTAACCAAAGTAGCCTCTATACTCGCTGCCAACCACATTAGAACACGTTAGGGATGGCAGTTTTTCAGAAAAAACGGTTTTTCAAATACCGGTTCCATCCCTAAAGTGTAACAAATAAGGGTGGCGGGAACTATAACTACATCTTTACGGTGTATATAGAAAACCTTATAGTAAAATGATATTTCAAGTACCATCGAATGGGGTAACTTAACTTTATCCCAAGAAATAAAACCCTAGTACTGACTTTCTTTTTAAATATTTTTCTACTGATAGGTCAAAGCAGAGTTGCCCCTAATCGAAAAAGGGAAGCACCTTTTGGAATATCTTTTATAATACGGAATTACAGGCTATTTTTAATTTTCCTTTAAAAAGGTTTTCTTTACAGCAAAAGCTATCGGAATCTAAATAATTGGTATAATTTCCGCTAAAATTTATGTAATTATATTATTTTTTTTAAATCAATAAAAATAGCTGGACACGTAATCCAATCAAAAACGGCTTCCAATTCATTCCCTCAATTCTTAATGCATAAAACAGTTTATCGTGGTATAGCTTTTTATCTAATACAACACATTTGACATTATCAAACACATCAGATTTATTTTATAATGTTTACAGAGATAGTTTCACTTAAAAAAAACCTAAAATTAAAAAAATTAAAGTTAAATATAACAAATTTCTTACCGTGAAACTCGGAATTGAACTATTTAATTATATTCAATTACCCAGACCCACACATGTGACACAAGACGACAAGTATTTTCCTACTGATTCTAAAGCAAGCATATAGTTATTTTGGCATCGAGTCTAATTTGGCAGGAAAAAATCAAAAATGTTATCCGAAGGTCATTAATTCGTAAAAAATGTTATACAAAGTTCGAAAGATTTATGAGCCAGCTGCAAAATATGGCGGGAATATCTCATTGATACCATTGGCAAACTGTGCGAACGTCATCAATTCTCCGAAATGTTTTATAAACTGCGTGAGATTTATGAGTGTTTAAACTTTGTTATAGTGATCGATTTGTTTATTGGAAATAATTGTCAGAAATCTTATCGTCTGGTAGACGCCAACGAACATAATTTATAATTCCTTTTTTTCCCGGTGTTGCTTTGAATTATGGTTACTCATTCCTATTCTTTGAAGGCAAAAAAATATACAAAAATTGGAGCCAACTTTTTTGATTTTCTTGCTACTTTTTGTGTTTTATTTTAAACAAAATAAAAATTCGCCAGAGTACAAGTTCTGCCCCCCCCCCCCCCCGGGTGGGGGTGGGGCAGATAATTAGTAAGAATAAGAGTTAGCTGAGGTTTTTTTTTATCAAGATTGGCTGTTTATTAATAATTTTTATAAAAAATTCACCCCCTCCCCTAAAATTTCAACGACGCAGTCTGCGTCGTTGAACCCCCCTTGTAGGCACCCCTGCATAAGTTGTGAAAAAGTTTGTAAATTAAATAAATCTAACCACTTTTTTGTAATAATGTTAAAAGTACTATGTATAATTGAATTTAAATTAATATTTATAACCGTTCGACCAGCGCTGCCCGGATGGGAAGTTAGAATACTTAAACTTGACTGCGTGTTCAGTCAAGATTATCAAACACTGACAATGCAAAGCTTCCTTAGCTTTCAGCGCGGACCGAATAATTTTGTCACATTTTTCTCGTTTACATGAGAAAAAGTATATATTTAACGGGAATGTTTCAGATGATGTAAGGCTTTTGTTTTGACTTTTCAGTGTCCAGCGATTTCATTGGTTGTTTCGGTTTCACTCTCAAAATAATCGTTATGGATGAAAATAAACTTTTCTTTCTAATACAAGCTCTTTTTAACAAAGGATTTGAACAACCAACTGCACAGCAAGAAGTTGGTATTTTAAAAATTTAATAAGTACCCAGTAAACAGCAAAATGTTGGCCCAGCAGTTGATTAACAGCTGTAAGTGATGGTTTAGTGCTTGTGCAGGCATATTTCTGCTGGAAAGTGTACCTGTACGTTGCTGGCATATGTGTGCTGATTATCTGTTGGCAAATTGTTGGTGGGCTGCTGTCGGTCTATAGTATGCTAGTTTAGTGCTGTCGTATTTTTCTGCTGAGCCAGTGTTGGCAGTTTGAGAGTAGTTGTGATTGTGAGCATATGTAGAAAAGTAATAATGTTTTGGCAAAATATTTTCGAACGATCACCTTTGTTCACGGTTTTCAATTACAACTTGCATTTTTTAATACTTTCATCTTCAGATTAGTGGATATGAACAACATTGACAGAAATTATAAACCTTTTATTAGTAGTATTTTTATGTGCTTAGTAAATAAAAAGTGAGGTCAATGTTAATATTATATGTTGTGCAAACGTAGTGTTCAAAGTAGAATTTTGATAATCAGTATAGTTTTAAACGTAGAATTATATAGATTAATTTGATTTTATTTTGTGTTAGTTTGCTTTTCACTGTATTGATTGTAATTCCTTAAGTAAATACACTATTAGGATTATCATAAAGTTGCAAGCCTGGCCATATTTGTTTCAGTGACTAGATTTTAAATTATGAAATCATCATAAAATTTAAATAAATCATGCTTTATTTACGTTGTTTAATTTTGTAAAAACTATAACTAAACAAAACGGATATCTATTTGGGTAATTTTAGATAGTAGGGCTTCCCGATAGTAGTAATTTTATGCAATTAAAAAACTTATTTTCTTATTTCCATACCTAATTTTTAAGCAAATATTATTCAATAACCATATAGGTGTTGTCCCTCATAAAAATACTAAATAATTTAATAAATAAATTGAATGAAATAAATATGCATTATGCTTATATTTTCGTTTATTGAGATCTCTTTTTCTTTCAGTTTCTGTTCTTCAAACTCAAAAAGATTCAAAGCATATAGATTGATGTAGAAGTGATAAGTAGAAAATTTTTATTGAAAAATGTCAAAAATAAATGTGTATTTTAAATTATAGAATATTGAATCTTGTGTTAATTTTTTAAGTTAAAAATAATTATAATTAATGTCACTTTTGTCAGAAGCTAATTGTTGGGAATAATTTTATTGTTCTTTTGAAATAAAGATTGCCTATTTAAAAGAACTGAATTATGAAATTGTAAAATTAAATAAATAGGAAGGCATTTGTTTTGGGCAGGATGCAGGGAAAAACGCTGAATTGCTGTAGTATTGCTGCCGTTATTTAGCAGTTTTCTGAAAAGGCTGCAGGAAAAATACTGCTGAATTGCCACAATATTGCTGTTGTCATACAGCAGCATCCTGCTGGGGGGCTTACTAGAAAAGTGCTGGTAAATCGCACTTGCTGCTGGCCCGCTGCTAAATTCCCGCTGGAAAACAGCAGTAACTGTTGGGTAACTGCCGTTTCACTGCTGCAGAAAATGCAACTGTCTGGAAATAAGTGGTGGATCGCAGAACAGTCACTTTTCCCGCGGACGCTTTATTGACTTTTAAGTACACTTTTTCCCGGCACCGAATCAGCAGTTCGGCTGCTGGGAGACAGCAGTTTCCCATTGCTGTCTCAGCAGATTTTTTTATTGGGTAATATTCTTAAAAAAACTCATTTTCGAATACCAAAACAACAGTAATTTCAGTCAAAAAATTAATATAAGACAGCTGGAGCTGTTGCCATCCAAGCCGTGAAACAATCCCATTGTGTGCAAGTTCTTACACGACTCCAACCCAAAGTGCCGCTGTGTTCTGCCGTCGGCGGGTAAACTGTAGTTACTGAAACATACGAGTTATATCACAAAAAATAGTCGAATTCATTGTCGTGGTTACTGCTGGTGTGCATTACTGTGGTTACTACTTTCATAACCACAACAATGAATAAACAATGACTAGCCCCGGTTATAAATACACATTCAATGAGTAAATGTCATGAAATTTTCCCATCTTTACACTTAAATAATATAAATAAGAAGGAATATTTAACCATGAAATTTACGACCTTTTTTTTAAAGTCAAACAAATCACCATTCAAAGGGGGCGTCCATAAATTACGCGATTTGTTTAGGGGGGGAGGGGGTCGAGCCGAATATCACGTAATTTTCCCCCGTAAATAAATCAATGTAAAATTGGCGCAAAATTCCAGTAAAACAAATTCTGGACTTAAAATTGACAAAATCTTACATGATAATATTTATTATTTCCCCGAACTGTACTTAAATGTTTTAGATTTAGAGGAAAAGAACGATCCGAACGAATATAGAGTTGAAAATCTGTCTTTAAAAGAATAAATATGATTTGATTTTCAAATAATCATTTTATGTGAAGTAGTATTGTATCGAAAATCATATTCTATCAGATAGCTGTAATCAAATGTAAATACTGCATAACTGCATTTATAGATTATTTCTAGTTATGTAAAAATCATACTTTCGACATTTCTTTTTTTTTAAATCGAACTATTTGGTGCCCTGTGAATGAAAATGTTTCTCTCTATATTAAAAAAAGTAAGCTCTTTTAAAGTGTCAGCAGCCATAACATGTGAAATATGAGTTGAAACCAAATTTTTGAAGGTGTGCCTATGCTTACTAAATTTGTTTAAATTTCCAATGAGTTTTAATAAAAAAAATTTCTCTATGTTAAGTATGATTGAAGTGTCAGAGCCATACTGATAATATCAGAAACCAATTTTGAAAGGTGGTCCCTTATGCCGATGCCCACTTATTTGTTTTTCAAATTTCCAATAAGTTTTTTAATTAAAAATTACAATAAGTCAGCCACAAAAAAAACCTTATTCCTTTTCTGCAAAACAGCCACGGAAATCATCAGAAATGTGTGATTTTGTTACGTTCTTTTTAAAGAACAGTTTCTCTCTTTTCTGTTCTTTTTAAAAAGAACAGTTCTTTAACTTGTTCTTTTTACATTGGTTTTGTGTTTATATATAGAAAAGGTTTACAGATTTTTTAAAAAATGATTTGGCCTTAAAATATTATAGCAAGATAGAAGGTTTATAGATTAAAATTATGTAAAAAAAGATAGTAAAAAATTATGACAAAACTATTTTAAATAAACATTTAACACAACAATTACTCTGAAAAATTTTATTAGGTTAATTCTGCTAAACTGGAATAAAATGTTTACATTTTTTTATAAAAAGAACAAAAAGTTTTTTTATTTTCGGAACAGGTTACAACTAGGGTTGGCGAGCGGTAGCGAGCAGGGGGCGGAGCCCCCTAGTGTTATAAATTATTGTATGGTTTTCATACCATTTTATTGCAATTCAAGTGAAAATTTCAAAAACTAAACAAAACACACTGTTCTCTAGCGTTCAATTAAAACAAAGTTAATCGAAAGTTTAGGAAGTAAAGTAACCAAAATCAGTCAAATTCAGAAATTTTCAAATTCTTCCATAGCCACAATGTTAAAGAACTTGCAATTTTTTTCTTTAAAAAATAGTGTGAGCATCGTTTTTTTTAATATTTATTTTATTGAAAAAATTGTCTATCGAAAAAATATTCAACATCCCCGTCGCAATGTTAATTTCAGGATTGTCGTTTTGCCTTTCTATACTGTTTGTTTCAGCTTAAATTTTAAAATTAGAGTAAGCGAATGTGAAATTACTGATTTTCCAACATTAATTTGAATTTTAGTAGGTAAAATTTGTTATAATGAAATATTACCACCTTTTTAAAATTAAAAGTTTGACGTATTATATATACTCTTACTTTATACGCACGTGATAACAGTTCGGCGTAAGCCCCGTCGATTTAGTCTTGACTACTCTCGATAGTCAGGATTACCAAACACTGGCACTGCAAGTCTTAACGTACTGACTTCCAATGGGGCTTATTTCGAATTGTTGTTTTGTCACATTTTTCTCGTTTCCATTTAAAGTGCACGTAAAATTGAGTACCAAGTCATTTAAGACAAACAATTTTTCGCTAGAAGCGAGTATGCATACTGATGCCCTTAGATACAAACGATAGCAATTATTATTTTTTTCTTACTGTTTGGAAATTAGAAGAATAAATTTTTGTCGAAGGTTAAATCTTTTTTATCAACAACCAAGCTTTGTAAATTACGATTACAATTCAAAATATCGACAAATAAAATACAAATTATTTTATATACACAATTCTTCAGCCTATCCTTTGGGAAATTCTTTGGTATTGTGAATTTTCAAATTTAATTTTGTCGAAGAAATTTGTAAATTAATGAAATATTACCACTTTTTTGTAATAATATGTTAAAAGTACTATGTATTATTAAATTTATATCGATAATATGGAAAGACTTTTCAAATTTTTTTTAAATAAGGGCATTACTTTAATTGCTCCTGACGAACTTACGCATTTTCCAGGCACTTTATCACATAGACCTGACATTTTAGATATCATTCTCCTTAAGGGCATTCCAAGCTATCCTACATTAAAAGTTAATAGCTCTTTGTCTTCCGACCACAGTCCGGTAACATTCTCTCTATGTGGCCTCACACAGTCTCCTGAATCAATCAGACTTATTACAAACTGGGAAAAGTTTCACTCCATCTCAAATGACAGTATCAAATTTAACCCTCCCCTTCAAACCATAGACCAAATCGACACTGCTATAGAGGATCTTGTTTTTAAAATCAAAAATGACATTGAGAATAGTTCGAGACCAATAAACCATAGCTACAACTATGAATTACCCAAGGACATTAGAGATGAGGTAAAAGACAAAAATAAACTTTGAAAAATTTACAAAATCACCGGACAATCAGAGGATAAACGCAAATGGAACGAAGCGTGTAGGCGATTCAGAGCAATTATTGCTGACTACAAACAAACAACATGGGAATGTATAGTTATGAAATTATCCAACCAAAATAATTCAGTCTGGAAATTAGCCAAAGCTTTAAGATCTGATCCTCAAAGTATTGGCCGTCTCCAAGGCCCAAACAAAATAGCTTACACCGAAAAAGACAAGGCTGATGACGTACTTTCAAATAGCCTTCATAACCAGTTTTTACCCCATGACACTCCAATAAATAATGAGATGGTTGTCTACGTTACAGAAGAAGTTCATCGATACTTAAGCTATAAACCGAATGCAGCTATTCTAAAAACTTCTCCTGAGGAAATGGCACAAATTATTAAAACCCTGGATTCTAAAAAAGGCATCTGGATATGATCTTATTTCTATAAAGCCCTAAAAAATCTCTCACAAAAGGTTATTGTACTCATCACAAATATTTTCAACTCATGTCTCCAGCACAGCTACTTTCCGACTAAATGGAAAAAAGCCATTGTAATACTTTTTAAAAAACCAGGCAAAAGCCCACTTCAATCTAGCACCTACAGGCCTATAAGTCTCGTACCCTGCCTAACGAAAGTACTTGAAAGAATCATTCTGACTAGATTAAACACCTTTTTGGACACTCATAAGATTATCAGTCCAATATGGTTTTAACCCTCTAAGAAACCTTCAGATTGTGCTGATTTAAGTTTATGAGACTATAAATGTGAAGAGTTTTATAGAAAAAGTTGCATTTAACAGCAACAATGCCAGCATCTCCTTTAGAACCTCGTTAATTTTTATAAAAATAACGACTGGTACAAGTCAGCTGCTTCGGTATCTATATTTTTGAAAAACTTGAACATTTTCTTTTATACCCGCACGATCGTAATAGATCGGTCTTAAAGAGTTAAAAAGAGACATTCAACAACACACCAAGTTCACAGAATAGTTGAAATAATTGGAAATGCATTTAACAACAAAGAGGCAGTGGAGCCATGTTTTTAGATATTGAAAAGGCTTTTGATAGCCTCTGAAGACCTAATTATAAAACTTGTCAAACAAAACATACCAAAACACCCAATGCACATTGTTAACTCTTTTCTTACAAACAGATGTTTCCAGGTTATAATTAATAATACATTGTCTGAAGTCATAACAATTAATGCCGGAGTACCGCAGGGAAGCACCCTGAGTCCCACCATTTTAATCTGTATATTCCCTACGCAGACAGACTGTGTATTACAGCTCACTTCGCGGACGATACGGCCATACTAGCCAAATCTAAACATGGTAATATAGCCTTTGACAACTTACAAACAGCTCTTTATTTAAGTGAAACTTGGTTTGAAGATTGGAGGGTCAGAATTAATACACAAAACAGCGTTTCACTCCTCTTTAGAAAACACAAAACATCGACAAATTATGACACTGATCTTGAAATCTTTAATACTGATATCAAAAATGAGCCACATACCAAATACCTCGGAGTACATTTATACAATAGACTCAGCTTTAAAGAACACATCAAGCAAACAATAGCTAAAGCTACAGGTGCCAGCGTGTGTCTAAATCCCATAAAAAAAACTCCAAAATGTCCCTTAACAACAAGGTTTTACTTTATAAATCAATGATAAGGCCACTTTTACTCTTTGCCTCCCCAGCGTTGGCCACTATTCGCAAGACACACAGACACAAACTACAAATTTTTCAAAACAAAACCCTGAGAAGATGACAAATGCTCCTTATGGTATGTGCGAAACAAGATTCTACACAGCAGAGACCTTAATATTGATTTTATTGACTCAGCAATTCTTTCTGCATCGCATATAACTACAAGACCTCTATTGAAAAATCTGCATATGACAACCTTAAAGACATTATCTCTTATGATCATATAGTTGAACAAAAATACAAGCGTTCATGCACCGTTCGTTCATTACTACCCTTCCTTCCTGGTAATACCGTTATGACAGTTAAGTTTTTTTTTGCACTCTTTTAATTTTCATTTTCACCGTTGTTTTATCTTAGCCAAGCCTATCGCTTTGCCTTAGGGTCTGTCCTACGGGTTTTCCACACTTATTTTATACCTAGACCTTTGGTTTACTTTTAGAAACAATAAACGCTCTCCCATTTTGGGGTATCTTAGATAGAGAAGTAAGGACTCTTTGCGTCGATACTTCGTATTGTTATTTACGATCTCCGAAATCAATATTTATAACCCTCCGACCCGCGCTGCCCGGATAGGAAGTTAGAATACTTAAACTTGACTGTATGTTCAGTCGAGATTACATATACAAATACAAAAATTGTCGACCAACAACAGGCCAGAGGCCCAGCAAGGTTGGTCCAAAATAAATGTAATACTTTACCAGTTTCCAATGACTATGAAGATTCTTCTTAAAATCTTCTACTCTCTTTGAAGGCACAACATAATCTGGTAAAGCATTCCACTCATTGACAACTCTATTGTAAAAATAAAGTTTTCTTACCTCCTTTCTAGAGCACGATTTATTCAATTTCTGATCATGTCCTCTGGTCCGGCAATTTAAGGTAAAACCTAATAAGCCCTCCATGTCTCCCTGTTTTATGAACTTGAATAACTGCATTAAATTACCCCTAGCTCTCCTATCTATTTTCTAGGGAATACATGTTTAAAGATCTTAATCTGTTATCATAATCAATACCAGATAGACTCTTAATCATTTTTATATCCCTATGCTGAACTTTTTCAAGCAACTCTATATTTTTTCTGAGGAAGGGAGACCAAAACTGAACAACATATTCCAGATGTGGCCTTACCAATCCCTTATACAATGGCAAAATAATCTCCTTAGATTTAGAAGTGATACTTTTTCTAATATATCCCAACATTCGATTGGCTTTCTTACTTGCTTCAACGCAGTGTTTACTCCATTTTGAAATCATTGCTCCCCAAAACTCCTAAATCTCTAACAAACTCACTATATCTTGGATACTTTCTCTCTGTAAAACATAAGAATGATTGATTGAATGAATGATTACCAAACACTGACAGTGCAAAGCTTAACATCTGACTTCCTTAGCTGGCAGCACGGGCCGGATGATTTTGTCACATTTTTCTCGTTTATATAAAAATTGGTATATATTTAATAGGACTATTTCAGATGATGTAAGGCTTTTGTTTTTATTTTTCCGTGTCCAGCGATTTCATTGGTTGTTTCGGTTTCATTCTCAAAATGATTGTTATGGATCTAGAAGCTTTTCTTTCTAGGCAAGTTTTTTTTAAATGATTTGAACAACCAACTGTACAGTAAGAAGTTATCATTTAACACATTTAATAGGTAATATTCTTAGAACACTCATTTCCGAATACCAAAACAAAAGTAACTCTAGACAAAAAAATGTAAACAAGACCGCTGGAGCTGTTGCCATCCAAGGCGTGAAACAACCCCATTGTTTACAAGTTCTTACCAAAGACCTCTTACAAGACACCAAACCAAAGTGCCGCTGTGTTCTGCCGTTACTGAAACACACGAATTATATCAGATCAAAAATGATTGAATTCATTGTTGTGGTTACTACAGTCTGCAGTAACCACAACAATGAATTCCACCTTTTTTGCTCTGATATAATTATGTGTTTCAGTATGTTTTCTTTTAGGTTAGAGTAATTGAGTGTTTGCAACAATGGTCCAAGTCAATAAGCAAGTTATTGCAGTTTACTACCTGCCTAAGGCAGTGTTAATCCAAATGGAAAAAAATATTTTCTAAGCCCCATTTCTCCGGTTGTATTGAATGTTTTTACAAATGTTTTTTTTTTTTTGTATATGATAAATCTAGCTGACTTAAAGGGCTCTAAAATCCCACTTCTTAAAATGGTTTCGAATATTTTTTTAGTTCTCAATAAATAATTTTACAACAAAATAATTGAACCCATTTTAAAAAGTGGGATTATAGAATCCTGTAAGCTAGCTACATTTTTTAAAAACTTTATGGAAATAAGCTGGAACTACCATTTTTGGGATGATTGCTTAGGATATTTCAATTTTTCTGAGCAAAATGTGTGAAAAACATAAAAAAAAATAAAGGTAGTATTGTTTAAAAAAATTTGAAAAAATATATGAACAGTTTTATAGCAGATTTTTAAAAACAAATTCTATGTAAAAGACGGTTCGGGGAATAGCCTCGGTTATAAACACACTTTCAACCAGCAAATGTTATGAAATTATAAAATATTTCACTTGAATAATAGAAAATAAAAGAATTTTTAGCTATAAACTTAAAAAGACAAATAAATGATCATTAAAAGAAAGAATATCTACAGAATTAAAATTTAATATACTCACTAGATGGCGTGCGTTTCATTGAACTTTCTAAGAATAAGCTTTACAGTCAAAGGGCCTTTTAAAATTAATAAAACAGAATTGTAATATTAACCATTCTTGAGCGATAATGTTTATGAAATTTATAGTTAAAAATTTATACTTTTTGTAATAACTTTAAATCAATTAAAATGCAACTGTTTTTAAACTAGCATCTAACGAAAAATGTACAGGCAAAAATGATTTAGTTAAAAGCAGATATTAGGAATCACCATGTTAACACAAAAGTTATAACATTTAACTATAAAATCACATAGGCCAATCGTGCCGTTTCAAATGTGTTAATTCTAATTTCTTTTTTAATTTTGAAAAGCTTTTGGAATAAATAGGCAATTTTAAGAATCTAAGTAATAAATCAGCACGTTTTCGTTTATTTGCTATTATATTCGTTTCGTAATGCTTTTATCATATTTTAGTTAAAATTACCTCTAATAAAAAAACATATTTAAAAACTTTTTGAAAATTTCCTGTTTTTAGCGCAATCTAACGGAAAAAATAAGCAAAACTGCAGAAAGCCCGTTTCAGGATTCGGCTCATGTTAAACCAGACTTTTTTGCGGCAATCGGCAATGTCGCCGATCAAATACTGTTAATTTCCTTAAGTTAATTATATTTAGTGAATTACAAGGAAAAAAATATTCGTGAAACATCAATCTGTTTTGGACTCAATTTGCATAACATATTCATCAATCCAAAAGATAGAATAAATTGTGTTGTTGCATTTTTGACTTCAACATTTTAATAACTATTATTTAAATAAAAGTTTGTAAGATTGTTTTTTTAAAGGACAACAAATATATAGGCTTTTTATTTTATAAAAACTGCTGAATAGGTATCACAAACTTTTAATTACAAATTAATTATAAATATTTTCATTCAACTTTATTCCTGTAAAATGAAATGTTTCCGATGATGTCTCCCAAATATGTTAAATTCCTTATATCCTCAACGGAATAGGTTATTATAATCTGAACTCAGAGGGCAAAAATGCAATTTAAATTTTGTATAAAAAACTGAGATGGTTATCTTGAAATTAAACTTTTTGTTGTAGATTTCATTTACGGATCCACAACAGGGAACAACACTCATGAATGACTTGATAAATCTATTCTAAAACGAATTACGAATTCGCCCTCGTGTAGCTTTAGTGCGACGATAATTCAAACTTTCTTCACTAAAACGAATTACGAGGGAAGGAGAAATCCAGTACTAAATGTTTAACTAGCAAATACTTGATCATTTAGTTATAGTTTGTTTAGTTTAAGCTACTTCTTAGCCGTTGCATCGTGAAAGATTTGGTGTAATCTGGTCCTGGAATTTTTATAATAATCGCCAAGGGGCTAACTCTCTAGAACGGTCGCCAAAGTTTTGTATACATCACTCCTTCAAGAAGTGAATCTCCCACAAAGACTTTTGATAAGGCTTTTATGAGTATTGATAACCCTAAACCGGACAAACCATCTGATTACCCAAACCAAGTGAGTTTTTGCACAACATCTTGGTCCGTTTTGCAGACAAGACCCATAAGATTAAATTCTTTTAGTGGATTAGTGTAGTTATATAAATATCAATATTATTTTTAATGTTATTGTAGAAATATTATTGTAAATTTCTGGATATAAAGCATGGATTTAAGATAATGTACTAAACAGTTACAATACTGTGTCTGCCAATAAAAGCGATAAGTTGCCAAAAGCAAGAGTCTTTCTTCCCAACTCAAATGATAAAACCTTTCTAATCTTTTTACTGAAAGGCTCTGTCCAGTGTCCACATCCTCTGACTCTTTATTATTGTGGCATGCGTAATGGTAAAAGAACACCGTACGTCATGCACTGAGACAAAACTAAAGACATGCAATGATTTCAGTGACGCATATGGTATATTTTCGGTGTGCGTATGCATTGTAAAGAAAGGAAATAACCTGGAATCCAAGTGTGGGACATAACCAAAAATAATGCTCAGTCTCAAATACTAAGTCGTTGGTATGAATCTTCCTGAGGAAGTTACTTCGTCCGGTGTTTGTCATTTTCTTCAAGGTTTTTTTTCTCTGATTATGTTGTGCAGTGTATAATATTTCTGGTAAGTCTATTTATATAAAACAATTTTTCTTTTTAAAATTTCACCCGTAACAGTTCATAACGATTATATTTTAACATATATATTATATATATTAACTTATTAAAGTCAGACTTAGTTAAGGGTGAATAAGACCGAATGATCGCAGGTCTCCAAACCAAAGTGTATGTGTGCCGACAATCAGTCGTAAAACCTGTAAGTGTCCGCACGGACACGAACCCGCTTTAGATTAATAAAAAAAACAATGTTTTTTTATAGCGCTATCGTTGCAGATAATGACTTTATGTATCAAAGATTCATGTGATATGCCTATTCCTATGACATAATATATATATTCATATGTCATGTTACGCGGCAACAAAATTTTAACGCAGAGAAAGTGTTAAAAAATCATTTAAGGTAGATATTTTTGAAAATAAAGTTTTTATGTATACATCAAAATTTATTTTAATAAAATAATGCATATTTTTATACCACTGCCAACAAACATTTCCGTTTACTGATACTATGCAAAACGTTTATCCAAAATGATATGTATTTAAATTTCTCAAAGATCGAATCAAAATTTCCTGAATTCAGACAGATGTCGGCTCGTCACTTGACTGTGGTTCTAAAATACGACGCCCGTCGCCAATAGCCCTCGTGTAGCTCTAGTGCGACGATAATTCAAACTAAACTAAACCTGAATTCTGACTTAAAAGTTATTTTTAAGGGATAACAAATATGGTACAGTTCTTTTCAAGCCCTACGAAGACCTTTGTGAGGACCACTGTCTGCAGATCGCTGATGTAGTCTATGAGACCGTTGGTCCCATATAATCTTTATTCATGGACCCGATATCATCATCAGTTCTTTTCAACTCTGTTTATCTGTTGAGTCTTTGTATATACTATTGTTAGTTGTAAGCAATATTTTGATTTGTCAGTATCTGGCGTCAAAAGCTGCAACTCATCAAAATATAAATTAAAAAGTCCTACAGAATTAGTGGATATTTCTGAAATCCCAATGCATGTCAAGTATTAATTTAAAATGTATTCTTTTTACCCATGCTGTGGCCTTTCAAGTACTCAAAAACTGCAGAAATAATTATTTTACAATAATAAAAATAATGCATCGAATGTTTTCTTCAAGAAGCTAGAACAAAAATGGCCTTTAAAATAATTTTCTTTCAATTTCTTAGTTCTTACTCAAGACAACTACAGATCGTCAAAAGTAGCATTTTTTTTTATGACGATTCATCTCTTTTCCCACCACTTACTGTTACACCGTTAGATACAGGGTCACTGGGTGAGATTTCAAAAATGTAGCCAAGTTAAAATAGCCAAAATTTGCCAAATGAAATTTCGATTAGTCACAAAAGTACTTCCGGTTAGTCACTTCCGGCATAATTTACCAAATGTATACCAAATAAATGTCCGGCATAATTTACCAAATATGCGTAATTTTGAATTTAAAAATACGGTTAATTTTAATTTGACGGTACTTCTGTCGCCAAGGGATTTGGCGCTTTTGTAGGGAGCGATAAACAATTATTTTTGGTGATGCGGCATTTTCTGGTGAAATGCGTTGTGGCGTCTTTGTTGTGGCTAGGTGGCGCTGGTTATACTTGCGCGGATGTTAGGCGCGTGGATTTATTTGTTCTAAATTAGTTCTTGACCAATCGCCGGCGCTGGTAATACTTGCGTAGTATTTAGGTTGCGCGGATGTTGTGCGCACGGAATTATTTTTATTCTATTAAATTTCTTTTTGTTCTATCGTCATTACGTTTGGGGTTACGTTTGGTTTTTGAACATCCGATTATTATGGATGGAGCGTATTAAAATTCTAAATTTTTTATCGGTTTGAAAATGGCTGGACAGCTAGCTATCATTCAGTTTTGAAAGAATAAAACTAAATTTTTTTGGTTTAAATTTTTTGTTTTGCTTCGTAAAACAAAACTGCCCGGGTCCCCAAACCAATATTTAGGCTTTCAATGGGCCCTACAATACTGCCCCATGTTGGATACTGATGTTTTTTAGAGAAAACAAAATTGCCCGGGGCCCCAAACGAGTATTTAGGCTTTCAACGGGCCCTACAATACTGCCCCATGTTGGATACTGATGTTTTTTAGAGAAAACAAAATTGCCCGGGGCCCCAAACGAGTATTTAGGCTTTCAATGGGCCCTACAATACTGCCCCATGTTGGATACTGATGTTTTTTTAGGGAAAAAATAATTGCCCGTACCCCCAAACGCGTGCGTAGTGGATTACCACTCATTCGTGTAGCTCTAGTGCGACAAAATTCAAACTAAACTAAACTGGATTGCCACTCGTGTAGCTCTAGTCCTACGAAAATTCAAACGAAACTAAACTGGATTGCCACTACTAGCCCATTGTGTAGTGTAAAGTTTGTTTTGTGTTGCCCAAAGCAAACCAAAACCCTGAGTCTGTTTTTTTTTTCAAAAGTAACTAGGGTTACTGCATCGGCGGAAAGGAATCTGGCAATGCGGAAACACGCGAGTTTCGCCAAGTTGTTGTTGTTTCTGGAGCCGCGCCAAGCAGTACCGTGAAATTAAAATTTACCAAAAATACAAGTAAAAACACCTTTCTAATCAAAATACCAAGAAATATTTAACATTGAACCAAATATAACAATCTGTGTCTGTTCAAAATTAGCCAAATGACTAGCCAAAACAGATTTGCTTAATAATTTAAATTTTTAGCAGTCAAGCAACTCCAAAACTAGCCAAAATGGCTAATATTAGCCGATTTCGGCAACTCAGTTAGATAGTAGGCGGTCTATTTTTTTTTTATATCGTTGGAAAAGTCTTACCAAAAGCACTTGAAAGTTCGTTACGGCGGCGGAAGAAAAATCTCATTAGAGGAAGGTCACACACGTCACAAAGTAAAAATTCATGGTCATTCTGAATAGGGTTATTCAACGGCTTTAATTTAAAGAACACAGAGATTATCTATGTTACCAACTCCTCAGGGCGCAGGGCCGGATTTCTAAATAGGCTAAGTAGGCTGGAATAAAGCGACATTGGGCATAAAAAAAATTCTTATGAAGATTCTAATATTTTTAAGATATAGAAAACAAATAATTTACATTAATTGCAAATAATTTACATTAATTGCAAATAATTTACATTAATTGCAAATAATTTACATTAATTGCAAATAATTTACATTAATTGCAAATAATTTACATTAATTGCAAATAATTTACATTAATACTTAAACCGTTAAAGTATCTATAGTACTAATATTTAGTAGCAAACATGGCTGTTGCGAAGGCAGTTGCACTATTTCTCCCCGCATTTGGAAGTTGAAAGAATAATTGTAAATTGCAAAACATTCGCCTATTATTTCGCTTTCGATTTAGAGTGTAAAGTTACATAGATGATTCTAATATGTGGACAGAAAAAAATAGTCAAGAAACCTATTTCTGGAATATCTAACAACGGAAATAGGGGAAGGAAAACACCATTCCGACGTGGACCAAAAAAAAAGCACAAATAAAAATTCTAGCCTACAGGCGGCAAATCTTTAAATTAGGTGCATACCCAGGTATCGGCTCGTCACTTGCCTGTTTTCTATATTACTACACCTGTATGTCAATAGCTTTTGTGTAGCTCTAGTGCGACGATAATTCAACCTTTTCGAACAATAGCTTTAGCACGACTTAGAGTTTGAATTTCCAGTTCTCGGAGTCTTCTGTCAACACAGTACATTGCAAGTAGGTAAAAAAAACGAAGTTTAAAGCCGAATTGAAAGTTTATATAATGGTTAGATAATAATGAAAAGAAATTCTACTTCCAGGTAGTATTTTTTTTCTCTTCTAACTGCCTTATTTTTAATCGAATCGCAATGTACTAACAGTTATCGTAAAATAACATCATTAAACATTACGAATACATCTCAAAATACGCAAGCGCTGAACCACTTGAAAACTGAGCGAAACGAAATATTCATTCATGTTTTAGATTTGAAATCCAAAACCTCTCTTCGCAAATGACTTCGATCATTTCTGGATAACTTAACAATGGTTTACTATGCATGAATATAGAAATAAGATTCGAGATGCTGTTCATAGAGAAGGAATTGAAGTCGAGAAGCAGTAAACCTGTTCACAAAAATGAAAAATTAAACATCTTGGAATTTTTGTTTAGTTTTTTTAAGTTTAAAAAAATTTATGAAACTATTGCATTTTTGAAATTTTAGATATCTTACAAGATTGCCTGAAAATATAAATCCTTAAAAATTAAACAAATTGTTAATTGTATCACAAATAAAATCATTAATATATTTTATCGCTTCGTGTCGCCACTGTTAAAAGTCATAAAAAAAAACTGTGGATAGTTATATATAAAAGCTTATATAACCTACTCTACTATTAGGATATCAAAAAAACTTTTTGAAGTTTAATCTTAAAGTCACAACATAATTTCAAAGCAAAATTTTTAGTAAAGATTTTTATTTTAAAAGTGAAAATGGCAATAAAAGTTGACGTCCAGTATACCGGACGTCAGGTCTGAAGGGGTTAAAAAAAAGTTTTAAAGCATTTAAAGTGCTATAAGTTCTTAATTTTTAACATCGCAAGTCACGGTTCAGTGACGGGCAAAGGGGTTTGCAAACCATGGGACGTAAGAGCCATGTTTTTCAATAATTTTTTTTATATATGTGTGTGCAGTGCATTTGACACGGGTGGAAAGTCCACGCTGCCTTTTTTGCACGCCCCCTACCGTGGGGGTTAACATTTTAACTATAAATTATAAGACACCCAATCCTTGACAGGGGGCCTCTCTCTTCGGTTCTCTTCAACTCCCCCTTGATAGACCCTCCTTTCCTCGAGAACGATTTTGTGTTTTTGATTTTGTTCGCTCTCGTGTTGCGGGGGAGATATTTTTGGAACGTTTGTTCAGTGAGTTGAAGGAATCATTTGGGAATTCCTTGTACCAATGGGAGTTTGAAGAAAATGGAGTTTCTTGGTGGTAAATAGAGTGAAGCCGTTTATCCTCTTCGTTACAGAGGTACGCATACGTGGATGCATGTCGAATTCACTTCAAAACTTCATTTTACAATTGAAGAGTACAGGGAAAGCTTGATTTCATAGTTATCTGTCTGCACCAGGATTCTTTGGCAACAATGGCGAGTCATCGCCTAAACTGGTGTAAGGAAACCGGTTACTCACTTTGTTTTTCTCTCGCGGCAACCCTGATTCACCCCAGAGATCAGTGGATACGAGTCACACGTTTGTACCGCGAAAGAAGAACCGAAAGGAAAACCGGTTTCCTGTCGCCAATGTCCGCCAAGCACAAATGAATACGGGAAGATTCCTACGAAATCAAGGTCTTTTTCCCCTGTACTCTTCAATTGTTCGTAACGGCGAATGAGACCGAATCACCGTGGGTCTTCAATCCAAAGTTCCTATGTCTAGATCCAATGGAACCAATATTTTTTAAGCCACGTTTCTCCGACTGTATTGAATATTTTTTATATATAGACTTATAGATCTCATCTATATATTCAAACTTTTTGAAATTGGTTAGGAATATTTTTTTAATTTCAATAAATAATTTCAAACAAAATATTCGCACCAATTTGAAAAAAGTGGGAATATGGAGACCCGTAACTCAGCTGCGTTTATCATATAAATAAACAGTTTGTAAAAATATTCAATAACAGAAAGAGAAATGTGGCTTAGAAATTTTTGTTTCCCATTGGATTAACACTTTGGTTTAGAGACCCGCGGTCATTTGGTCTCATTCACCGTTAATACTAAATAATACTATTCTAAACTAGAATGTTCAAGCTTTCGAAAAATACTGATACCGAAACAGCTGATTCATTAAATATATTGAAGATTCATGAAGAAAGAGGGTCAATCAGTTTTCGGAAGTCTTGTTTTACTCAATGGCGCATCAAAAATATGCATTTTTTTACCGCTACAAACATTGAATTCTGCTAAATTAACGAGCTTCTCATCAAATGTTAACGTTATTTTTTTCAATTTTAATTTTCAAAAAGTACTTTTGAATGTAAATGTGTAACTGTTTGATAAATCTGTTTGTATAAAGAATATATACGATTTTTTTTGTTATAGTCTCCAAATCGTAGATACACCCAAACAATTTTCCTACGACTAAAAAATGCCTCCTTGGCGTAACACCCAATAGTCTCCAAGGCCTACTGTGCTCATTTCAGCTCCCTTGATCTGGGATGCAAAAAAAGTGGTGTCAACTTCACAAAACTTGCAGGAAGTTTAGTTCACAAGCAAGCTTGGTCCTCGATCATTTTATCGACCTATGAAATGAATGGCTGCGTGAACCTTTCCCAATCGAAAATTCGAACCCGGATCTGAGGCATGCCAGCAAAAAACACTACCATTTCTTAAGCCAACCTAACAACACAAACAAATCTTAATAGCATTAATAAATGAAAGTATTAGATTTATTTTGGACCAACCTTGCTGGGCCTCTGGCCTGTTGTTGGTCGACAATTTTTGTATAAATGATGTATTTGTATAAATGATGGAAAAAATTAAAACTAACCTGCTTTTTTTAGCAAAAAAATAACAAAAGGTCAACACCTACTTTTTCATTTATTTTAACAAATGTCGTGTTGTCTACAGTGACGTCAATAAAAAAAAACTATACTAATATGCAGCGAGCGCCACCATTGGAACAGAACGGTCTCTACTCAAAACTTTCTTCAAAGCATGCAGCCTTGAAGAAGGCAGTGGTTTTTTACCAGGTACGAAATTTTTATAACAAAAACAAACTTAAAGGGAAAAAAGTTTTATAAAATAGCACCCGTCAACGGACAATAAACTATATGGCTATTATATATTGAACCGTATATTTGTATCGAACTTTTAGTTACCATTTCTTTTGTTTTTAAAAAATAGGTTTTATATTTTGGTTTTCTGTCTGGAGTGTGGAGTCACACAAGTTTTTTTTTTTTATTAATTTCAGTCATTTAAAACACGTGGCGTACATAATGTTTTACGACGTTTTGCCGCTCAAATAATAAACAAGATTTTTTATAACCTGGTTGTGGATGGAAAATCGAGTGGACTTGCAGTTATGAAAAAATCATAGAATGTACTATGAGGGATATGAATTAATTAAAGGTACTACTAGTTTCCTTCATATGTCAACGGACAATAAATTCTATAGCTAATAAATATTGATATGTGTATATAACTTTGAATACCACTTTTTTTGTTTAAAAAAAAGTATTTTGAATTAAGTTCTTCGAAAAGTAGTTAAGAAACCGAGGCCATTTATTTCTCCAAAAGCAAGAAAAAACCAAAAGAAATCACCCTCTACGGTCAAGCTATCCCCTGGTCAAGCTCCGTGAAATATCTCGGTGTCATGTTTGACTCGAAACTAACCTGGAAAACACACATTAATTATATTAAGAAAAAAATTCCTTAAATGCAGATACGCTCTTTACCATCTCATCGGATGGAACAGTAAACTCTCAACCTACAATAAAATCCTAGTCTACAAATATTACCTACGCCCCATCATTGCCTACGCCGCCCCTGCATGGGGCTTCTCAGCTAAAACTAACTTTCACAACATACAAGTCCTGGAAAATAAATTGCTAAGATGCATAACAAAAGCAAGATGGTTCATGAGAAATGAAGATATTCGTTTTGCACTAGACATCCCAAGTTTTAAAACTTTTACTCAAAAGCTAGCCCTTAAATTTTTCACTTCTATTGAAGACCATCCGAACACCGAAATCCCAAAAATGCAAGACTATGATACAAACATGCCTGCAAACAAGAAAAGACCAAGAGCTTTCCTCCACAGATAGCTTGGTGGCTCCCCTAAAGACCGAGATCCAATCGACACCAAAACATCTTCCCATGAAGCTTTTACAAATTTTTGCTGAATGATACTCTTTCTTTTTTTTGATTTTGCCACTTGCTATTTCACCCCAAAAATTATATTCATTTTCTGCATCAAAAGCAAGCACCAAATTGCATTATAGCGCTTTTTACCCCCTGCCTGCTCACAACAGACATCACATATCAATCTTTGGATCCCTGTTCACCCGATACCATCAGTTTGTGTAGACCTTCCCTGTCCTCCCAAGCCGAAGACCGCGACTGTTGCCACCTGCCCTGCTGCATCAGACCGCCCAAGTGTTGACGACCGCTGCTGCTCACTTCTTCCTCGGCTGCCATTACCCCACGTGTTTGTTCACTGCCTTCTCTATTGACACTGCCTGTCCGACTTTCGCTCTTCCCCTGTTACGACAAGATGACGATAGTACACCAATCCGCCACTACGAGCGCTCGCAACGTATAATCAATCTCGCTCTCTCGCTATAGTACAACTGTGAGGAAATCTTCTTTTCGCGTTTAAATTATTCAAATTAGTGTGTCAATAGATTAATCACTTAAAAATTATATGCTTATGATCCAAAAAAAAATCATAATTTTATATTTTGTAGGAGTTTTAAGTGCAAAATATAAAAGTTCTAGTTATATATATATATCTTTATATCTGTAAAAGGATGGTAATAGTTATTTTGCATAGATTTAAGATTATAAAAATATTTTATTCAATCATACTAAGGCAATAAATTAATCACTTAAAAATTATATGCTTATGATCCCCCAAAAAATCATAGTTTTATATCTTGTAGGAGTTTTAAGTGCAAAATATAAAAGTTCTAGTTATATATCTCTTTATATCTGCAAAAGGATGGTAATAGTTATTTTGCACAGATTATAAAAATATTTTATTCAATCATTCTGCTCAACACCAGTAATTTTGTAAGAAGTACCTTGAATTTGCAATAATATTTTTAATATATTTCTTTAAAAATTAAAAGAAAGAAAAAATTGTAAATGTGTTGGAGTTGCAACTGTATTTCCTTAACTAGTTCTCAAGCTTTATTTTGATAAGATAAATATTTCAAAGGTGTTGTTTGAAGTTAAAGAGACAGTTTACAATTAACAATTTATTAGAAATATACAATTATTAAGAAAACAACAAGTACAATTTATTAGAAATAATAAAATAAAAAAAATCATATGAGAAGTTCCATAAATAAGATATAAAAGGTATAGTAAAATAGTTAGAAAACTGAAAAAGTTGGCAATGCCTATTTTCCCTATTTGTACAAATATTATGAAAGGTCTCTGAAAAAGAGAAGAAAATAGACAAAAATCATTTTTCACAGCGAAATGTAATTTGTGTTCTTATTTTGTAATAAAATAAGAATAACATATAATGGAATTTAAAAAGCTAAAAACAAACACATTTTAAGCTTTAAGGGAAATGTTTTTTCGGGCATATTCATATCCTTTAGTCGAAGAAGCCCTCCACAACAGACTTTGGCGAATTGTGGTCTCCGAGTAGGTTGGATGTTTCTTACCAAAGTTTTTTTTACCAAGTCCACTACAAATGAAGCTGAAGGCTCATTATCTCGTTTAGAATTCAATACTTTGATGAAAGATGTTAATAAAGGATTGTCCAAATACTCATTTAGTAAAGTTATAGTTTGGTCATACTTGACTTGCAACTGTTGCAGCTTTTTCAAATATTTTTTAGTTTGAACTTTAGAAGCATTTAGTTTTTTGTTTCTTTCCTTGGCTCAAAATCGACTTGAGCTTCTGCATCTTTAGTTTTTTCTTCTATCAATGAAAACTCACAGTTCTGTTCGTTTGATTGCGCCTTTAATTTCGGAAGTTCACTTTCAATACAGTTTTCGTTTTTCCAACACAGCTGTTGATCGCAACTTTTTAGATGGAGGCTGTAAATAGTTCGGATATTCCGGAAAAACACTTGGTACGGCATTTTTCCAAAGTCGTTTGTTTGACTTTTGGACTTTTTGCGGACTTACACAACTTTTGAACATTTTCTCAGAATTTCTTTTGCTTTAACCATGATTAATCCATGTCACTATCTTCAATGTATACGGGTTTAGGCGCCTTCGGCGCCAGGTGCCGTTTTGAATAAAATTGTCCGTAAATTGTCCGGTAAAAAGTAGTAATAAGAGGCGTAATGTTTCACATTGTGCCGTTCCAATAATAAACAAGGTTTTGCAATTGTGTTGATGATGGAACAACTGCTGTACATGTAGTTATTGAGTGTACTCTGAAATATGAATTAATAAAAGGATCCACTAGTGGCCCTTGATATCTATCATCTTAGGTGCCGACTTTTGAACAGGTTTCTTAAGGATGGAGGTAAACGAACATAAGTCCCCTTACCCCTCCCCCCCCCCCATTCTTAGAAACCATTTCAAGGGGCATAAATTGTATTTTTCTTTAGTAAACTAAGGCTTTTATCATGTAAAGACATTTTTACCGACATTTATTAACATATAAGAACCAACAAAGATACGACTACCTCGCAGCACTCCCCATCCCTGTCTAATATCAGCAAACGTTTGAAAAATGAAACTTTTTCCGAATCATAGAGACTAAAGGTTTTTTTTGTCTATAATGGACTGCTTTGTTGACGGATCAAGCCTTTTGCAGACTCGGCAAATTCATTTGTGGCTAATTTTTTTTGTGGCATGATCCAGGCAGCTCTCGCAACTAATTTAAACGCTAAGATTATAATAAATCTGAGCTATAGATGTTAAAGTATGCCTATATTTAATTTTTAGAATCCAAACTAAATGGGTACTCAAGGGATCTTTTACGTTCATATGACATTCGTTCGGACGATTTTCCCATCCTGAAAATCTGCCGACTCAACCGGGGCTCGAACCCGGGTTTACGAGGCGAACAGGTAATGCCTCGCAGTAACTGAACCGATAACCTATAGATTTTAACCCTTTCACTCCCCATTTGGAATCATTAGCTTGCTATTTTTTTTCCCACTAAGTTAAATTCGCACTTATTTCAAATAAATTTTATTGTCAATTTCACAAATTTTAGATTTTTAGAATAAAAAAAATGTTGGGACTAAAAGAGTTAATAAGAATTTGTAACCTTGAATAGCTTTTAAACTTCGAATGCATGGGTGCCCATACTCTCTTGTAGGCTCGTCACTTGACTGTGGTTCTAAATTACGATCCCCGTCGCAAATACACACGTCGCCAGTACGACATCCATTTTGTAGCTCTAGTGCGACGATAATTCAACTCTACTCCAAGATTACGAGCTTCTCATCAGGAAAAATCCCCACCGTTAAACAAAGTTATTTTTTATTTTTCATATCTAACAGCTGCACAAGTGAAGATTAAAGGGGTTTTTTTTGTAATTCCCAAAAGAGAAATATATTTTCGCAGTTTCTAGAGACAGTGAATACTTGCCTGAGTTTGGAAAGAAAAGATGTGACTACCGGCAGATTTCAATGCATCTGTTTTGTGTGCTTAATTTTGTTTATGTTTTAGAGATATATTTTATCGCACTCTATATAAAAAAAAACGATAAACAATCTATAACTATAAACTATAATAATAAGATCGACAGTTAGCTTCTTTTTGTGCTGATCCAATGACTATAAATATTTTTCAGGATTTGAATACTTCGATTGTATTGAATATTATAAAACTATTTTTTAAAAATTTGATAAATACCACTAGAATTCCATTTTTTTTAAAAATTCGTTGAAAAAGTTATTACTTGTTTCATTAACATTTTAGTAGATTTTTGAACATGATAAACACTACTTGCTTGCTAATTATAGTTTTAATATTGTAAAAGTTCAAATAAATAGCAAGAAAAAAACAAGATGAACGTAGAGAACTCCAAAATAAAACACAGAAGAAGAAATGACCGAACCAACCAATGAAATCGCGGAAATGCAAAAATGAAACTGGAAAGAGTTTCGTCATATAAAACAAGCCAATTGTTACAATTTATGCAAAACGACATAGGTCTGAAAATATTTACTAAAACTGTTAAAAACAGGAATCGTAAATTATATTTAAAAATAATGTATCTTAACTGTTCTTGTAATTATCTGATACTGAATGCAAAGTTTTCTTTTATCTATAAGCGGCTCCCTTTATGTCTCTCCCTTCCCCCCACCCTTCCCCTCTTTTCGTAGCTTAACAGCGCAATTAGATACGAATCAACCAACCATGAGACAAAATGGAATAGGAAAAAAAAGAGGACAATTGTGGAACACAACTCACCGCAGTGCTAAAGTGACTTATCTCACAAATGAAACTTTGAGTTAGATAAAATGACTAAAATATTGAATTTTTTTCGATCTTACTACCAGTGGGAAGTGTCAAATAGTATATGTAAATTAACCCTTTACAGCCCTCTAGATGGCGCTGATTAATGCTTGCTAGTTGTTTTATCCAAAAAATTATTTAATAACTACCAACCATTCTGTGATCAACGAAATCATTGCAGCTAAGCATTTACTAAGATTTCTATTACAAACCCCGTTACTGACTTCATGGCAAACCCACAAAATTTTGTGGGTCCGGCATTAAAGGAATAATGAAATGGAACGGAAAGCGGAAACTTATATCCTATATAATCGAACGAAACATTCCGAATTAATGAATAGTACTTATACTAAAATAGTTTTTGTTCGTTTGATTATTTCGAATTTAAAGTAAAAGACCGCGGAACATCTATTCGAAATTCCATCGATTTGAAGAGTTGTGCTATTTTTGCATGGCCAAAATAATTTGTAAATGTATTTATCCTCCAGGGAAATATTTTTATGACAGGCACTTTTGCTGATCTTTATATCTATAAATTATTTAGAGGGCTGAGGGAGCCCAGTCGCTTAAGGCGTTTTCACACTCCCGAGTTCGGGTCCGGCAATCGCCAAACTGCCGACCTTTAAACGGCTCGTGCAGCTCAAAACTGTCCGGCAAGTAATACCCGTGCATGTTAAATATGCTCCAAAATCCCGACGCGATGTACGATAAACGTTGCGTTGCTTGCCTTCTCAGATGTCGGCTCGTCACTTGACTATGTTTCTTAATTATGACGACCAATAGCCCACGTGTAGCTCTAGTGCGACGATAATTCAACTCAACTATAAATTATTTAAATCAAGATCCCGAACGATTCCATTTTTACCTAGACGTCGAGGGGTCTCGGAAGCCCAGTTCCTTCAGACGGAAATATGCAGCCAAAATTCAACTAAAATATCCGAGTATACTGGGATAGACATTTTTGTTAAATCTGTGGATTCCAAAGTCCCGACGGCGTTAGCGTACGATGTCGCTCGAGGTTCCATTGGGTACCCGCTCAGATGTCGACCTCGTCACTTGACCAGGGATCGAAATTAAGAGGCATGTATTGCTGTGTAGAATCAGTATAAGTAAGATGCATACTCAAAAATTCTACAAATGATGTTTGGTATAAGCACTCCTAGAGCGAAGCAATAAACCAGCTATACAAACCCAACCAACTGTCCTACGATTCCATTTTTACCTTATACGTCACTTTTCCACTATAAATTATAAAATAGTTTCCCCTGAAGGTCCCTCAATCGCTGTGATAATTGACTCACCCCAACATCCAACACAGACTTCTTTTCTTTTTTCTTTCTGCTGGTGACTTTTTAACGAACTCGGGAGGGGGGAAGGGATATCTGATGATGGTGAGTAATGGGGGGAGGGGGGGGGGGGGGGGGGAGTGAGGTCACGTGATAGTGTTTCGAACCCGCCTACGCTTAAGGGTCGTCGAAGAGGGAAATTGGGTTCTATTTGGGAAGCGTTTAATTTTAGTTTTCGTTTATTTGATTTTATCGTCTTTGGATTATCGGTTTTTGGTTCGTCTTTCTGTAAGTAGAATATGAAGATGGCAATGTTTGATTTTTTTTAAATATCGAATGCCGGGTTGAATAAATCCATTAGGATGCATAGATATAAAGAATGGGTTAGCATACAACATTAAATTCAATATCAACACAAAAATATTTTTGTAATTAACACTTTAAAAATATATATATATATTTCATGTATGTTTTTTCAGGACTTCCTACAGATAGTCTGAAAAACATCAATCAACATTCATTTACGTAATATTCGTTCTGAAAAATAAATTACAAAATCCAGTTTTAAGCAGTCTTTTTTAACATCGGCCTGTCTTACCTGAAAAACTTGCATTTCAACGTTATCCAGTCTTTAAAAACACACTTTTTTTGACATTATCATAGTAAGGTTATTGACATTGCAAAATTGCCGTTTCTGAAAAATATCGACATCATTTATTCTGAAAAATAATTTTTTCGTCATGATCTAGTCAGTAAATCAAGTATTTACCAATCGTGTGTGCTACGTCATCCCAATAAACGGGTCAGAAAGAGCTCTCCGTTTTTTTCCAACAACCGTTATATAAAAAAAAATAATAAATTCTTCGCCGTTCTTTATTTTGCAGGGTGAAGAAGGAAAAACTCGCTCATTTTCGGCTTGGTTGTGGAAGGGCCGGTCGCGATGCACTACTTGAGGACGAACAACAATTGTGAGTGAATTAGCTGGTTGGGATATTTTCCAGAGGATATTTCAACTAAAGAGAGATATTCATTTAGAGGTAAATTGACTTTTTTTACTAAAAGAATCCAAGAGTGATCATTGGTAAAAGCCCTTATGCACCATACCATAAGGCCCATTATGCCCCCCCCCCCAAATTTTAGGGTACCCTAAATTTTAGTTTCTATTAATGCTAAATGCTGTAGATCCCCAAAATTTCAGTAAATTTTAAACTTTTCTGAGACCCCACTTTATTTTCAGCTTGACTTTGACTCATTGACCTAACGTGATTGGTTTGATTGTTGTTATAAGGGAATGGTAGCAAAAATATGATAAATCGGCCAACTAGCATCATCATTATGGGCAATCATACACAATATTTTCTGTGAAGCCCCCCCCCCCCCCTTAACAATTTTTTTTTTTTGCCTACTCTGAGTTTTCCTAGATCAGGCAATGGCTATAAGGGGGCTTTCACTAATCACTTAAGGCGATTTTGACCCTCTCCCTATGGTGATATTTGGCTCGGACACCCCCCCCCCCCCATAATCTGCATGAGATTTTCAAAATTAAATTTTTTTTATTTGATTTCTTTTTTATCTGATTGAATGTTTTTTTTATTAAATTTCCAACATTTTGAAATATGTTTCGGAAAGTCACGATAAATATAGTAAGATTTTGCCAGATTTAAGTCGAGAAACATATTTAATTGGAATGTAACTATATTCTCACTCTATTTTACGTTTTTTTTTGCGGGAAAAATTTACTTGATATGAAAAAATTCCCTTAACACATCACGTAATTTAATGGACGCCCCCTTAAGTTCCTTTGGCAATTTATTTAAATGAAACGAATATTAGGGTGTTTTTTTCCTCAATTACTATGATATAGTGACTGGAAAATCGAATCCACTCTCTAGTTTGCAGAAATGACATCGAGCATATAACGGAGAGACTCGCTGGGAAATGAACTGTGCCAGGATGGAATTTCTATTAGACTTTTGCCAATTTTTTGAATTGGCGTTTTTAATGTCGCAATTACATAAGCAATATAAATTATTTATAAAAAATATTATTATACAATGTTTTTAAATTACAAAAGAGTGGTGGTTTGAAGAGAAATGAGATTTTCCAAAAATTGCAAATCGGTAAGTTATGAGAAAAAAGTTGCCTTAACTATGGCAAACTAGATGACAAGTCTTCATTACTTTATTTGACCCATTTGTGAGAATACAATTAACATTTAACTTTCAAGTAAAAACGTTATTTTTTAAATTCTTTTTTCGTGTAACTTAATTTATCCTAACATGAACTTAAAGTATAAATTAACCGCAGTATATACAAATTGACAGAAATATCAGTAGTTTATTTCGCTGAATCAGGAGAAAACGCATAAACAAAGCCATGTGATATAGTGGTGGTCAAAATTATAAGGACAAAGTAAAAAATGCCAGATCTTCTTGACAGTTAGACGCCAAATCATACAACTTTTATTGTTGGATTCCAATGGTAAATTAATTTTTTATTGAAATTTACGAAAATTCATTTAAATAAAATTTATTATGAATTTATGTAGCCAGGTGACTTGGGAGATGTCCATAAATTACGTCACGCAAAATTTTGACATTTTTGACCCCTCCCTCCCTCTAAGTCACGCTGCGTCACGTTTGATCGAACCCCTCTCCCTAAAATTACGTCACGTTGTTGCACCCCTTTCAAAGAAAATTAATTTTAATTTTCCCTGTGTTTCTGAAATTTAAAAAAGAAATTGCATATTTTCAAAAAATTCAAAAAATTTACTTGGAAAGAAAAAAAGTGAAATTTATCTTGGTTAAATAAGCTATTCATAGGAATAAACCGACATTGAAATTACATATCTGTTGTCGAGTGACTAACTAGCCACGGGAACGTACATAAATTACGTAACGCAAAATTTTGACTTTTTGGACCCCCCCCCCCCACCCCCTTCAAAAAAAAGTTAATTTTAATCCTTCCCTTTTTTTTCTGAAACTTGAAAAAAAATCCGTATTTGTCGATTTTTAAAAAAAAATTAACTTGAAAAGAAAATTTATCTTGGTTACATAATTTAGTCATAAAAATTGACCGTCAACATTTCCGTTTTCCAAGGACTAACGAGTCATTTACTAATGCTTTCTAAAAAAAAGGGGGGGGGGGGGGGTCTGTGTGTAAACGGATCTGCCTAATTCTGGGACTTTTGGTGTTCATCTAGGTAACTGCAAGTACTCTGATTGGTCAAGATAGTATAGCAATGCAGCGTGTAACGAAATGCTGGTACGAAGATGTATGTAAAATATAGGGGACTAATAACGCCAACGTTGGGGCACGTAATAATCTCCCCATGGCCCATACTATTTCTGAAATATGGTGTTCCTTATGATGAAAAATATTTCAGATTATTTTTCTCAAAAACTTCATTTTATGTAAAGCAGATTTTCCCTGCAAAAGTGAAATTTTTCAAATCGTTAAGTCACGCAAGCGAAAACCCATCCCCCCTCCATGTCACGTTGGTGCATACCCCTCCCCCACCTGTACGTGACGTAATTTATGTACGACCCCTTGGACAAAATTTTAAGGACAACTGTATTTCTGCAAACTTAAAGCATAAATTAACATAAAACTGGCCTACTTTGTGTTTTGCACACGTTATTTTATGGTGATATAAAGCTATAGTGAGCGATTGTATCATATTTATTTTCAGTCATGCCGTTAGGCTATAACTCGTTGGGGACAATCAGTTACAAAATTGAACTCCTTTTAAACTTTTACCAATTTTTTCTGAATTGACGTTTTTTAAGCAGCTGGATGCCAAATTTGTCGATCAAGATTCTAATTTTAAATTTTATGAAACATTCTTAAGTTATAATAAAGTGCTAGGTTTGAATGGAATTAAGATAATTTTTTGAAAAAGTTACTCCGAAAATGGGATATTTAACCTATTTGTGAGTATACCATTAACACTTTCCTCGTAGATTAAAAACGTTAACAGAGTTATACATTTTAAAATTATTTTTTCGTGTAATTTGCCTCTCTCGCTTTTAATTTACCAAATCTTTACATTTTTGGCCTTAAAAAACGTAAAAAAAATCTACATGAAATTCTACATCAATCGAATCAAAAGTATATTTTTATGACAATTGGAAAATAGGTAATTTTTTAATGCTAGGGGGCTCCGCCACCTGCTCGCTATCGCTCGCCAACCCCCGGATTCCAATAGGCCGCTTCGCGGCCAGCTCGCTGGTGAACGTTAGTTCTTTTAGAAAACTGTTATTTTAGTTCTTTTTAAAACCAGTTCTTTTTAGAAAACTGTTATTTTACAATCCAATTTTCAGAATTTCTTGTTACGTTAAAAATGTCCGGTGCCGTTTTTCTTAAAGTTTTGTTTTATTTGATCTTTGAAACTTTGAGGAAGAAGAAAAAAGAAAATAGCCAAATTCAGAATTTTTTGTTCGGGTTACGCAGAATTTCTCTTAAAGTGATTTCACGTTAAGATTTTATTTAGCATTAGCTCAAAGCTTTATAGGCCAGGGAGTTCAAGTTCAGTTCATCTTCAGCGAAATTTCGTGTTAAGCGAGTTCGCGTTAAAGGGGTTCGAATGTTATTGGTTTCTTGGAGCTGAGACAAACTAAGTACAACTTGAAGAAATTAGGGCAAATGCTCTTCTAGTCAAGATTTAAAAATTGCTTCAATACTTCCTTTCGTCATCTTAAAATGGAGCTTAAAAAACATGCGGATACTGTTGAAGCGAAGAACGAATAAAAAGAACGAGCTGTTCGACTCCTCCTACCAGTGCAGTTGATCATTGTTATACTAATGGAGAGTGCAGTTGACTCGTGCCCCGCTCAATAACCCCCCCCCCCCCTTATAAAATGTTTGTTTATTGAAAATTTTTATTACAGTAATTGTTACGTTAAATGTTTATTTAAAATAGTTTTGTCATAAATTATTTTTTATAATCTATAATGACACCCTAGTTTGAGTTGAGTGCGTATTTAGGTGTCGGCTCGTCACTTGACTGTGGTTCGAAATTACGACGGCCGTTGCCAATAGCCCTCTTGTGCGAAGATGATTAAAACCTAACCTATCATCCAAAATATTTAAACTAAAAAAATCTGTAAACCTTCTATCTTGCTATAATATATTTTAATGCAAAATCATTTATAATAAAAATATCTGTAAACCTTTTCTATACATAAACACAAAACGAAAAAATCTTGTTCATTTTAATGAAGATATATTTATATTTCCCGAATTCTTCCACGTGTAAAGCAACTTTTGTAAAAAGAACAGGTTGAAGAACTGTTCTTTTTTTTTAAAAAAACAGAGCAGAGAGCAACTGTTCTTTAAAAAGAACGTAACAAGTCACGCATTTCTGATCTTTTCATCCTGGGTGTTATATAAAAAAGAACCACGATTTCGATTTCGTCAAACTTATTATAATTTTCAATTAAAAAAACTAATTGGAAATTTGAAAAACCAAAAAAAAGGCATCGAGGCATAAGGGAGACACACCTTCCAGAAAAATGTTGGACTCGTAACATCAATATTTCATCCTGTTATGGCTGCTGACACTTTAAAAGAGCTTACTTTTTTTAATCTAGAGAGATACATAATATTTCGGGGAAAAAGAAAAATGAGCTTTCTGCGTAAGTTTATTTAAGTAAACAAAATATAATGAAGACTTTGTCCTGAACAAGTTATTTAGGGCAAATTAAGTTACACAAAAATGAATAAAAAACATTAAATTATCGGTTTTATACGGAAATGAAGGTGTTAATGGTGTTCACAAAGTCGTCGTTAATGGATGAATACTACGGGTATATGCATTTTACATGATTTCCTATAATATATGCAACCTTGTTTATAACGTCACTCGGTTATAAAGTCTTAAATATCCCAGTTCCTTAAAGGATGCTATAACCGGGTTATAATGTATGTTATTATTATACAGGGTAGCTCAAAATGAGTATTGCGAGATTAGGAGAAACTGCTATTAGTATTTATGGAAAAGAATTTATCGATAGGAATGTAGACAGAATTCCAAAATTTTGTCACGTTTTAGAAAATGTGTCGCTGTGCGTTTATAATGTCATAAAAATAACGGCTCTTGAAATACGCTAAAACCGGGTGTAATAAAAAAAAAGTAATAAACGATACAAGGATGCTCCTGGTTAAGTTCTTATTAAATGACATTGTGTCTTTCATTTAGTGTCCCGCACCCCTAGATGAGTGTCTTTGTTCTCTGTGCAAGCTGAACAAACAGAGCAGCTCTCAAGTGCCGAAATGAAGTCTTGTAACTCCTCACCCTACAAATTGTTTTCATTTTTGGGCTTTCTGGAATTATATATTTTGAACAATAGTTTTTTTTTTTACCTTACTAAAACGAAGGTTGTGTACAAACTTTTCTTTCAGTAGAACTAAAGATTTTCTCTGTTCGTGAATCACGTTAAATTGCTGTCCCACAATTCTGCTTAATTTCACCGCATGAGACAAAATTGTATTATCTAAACCCTAGTTTTCCAACAGCTTTGACGTTTCGGTAAGGCTTTCCATACTTAGAATCGAATCGAATTAAAATCGATTTAAAGTTTGATAATTAGTAGGAATAAAAACAAGCTGACGGAACACTAATGAGACAGAACGACTACAAAAACCGTGCAATGATAGTGTGAAACCGAAACAACCAATGAAATCGCAGGAAGACAAACATGGTAACAGGAGAGTTACATCATCTGAAACAACTTCCTTGGTTAGAATATTTTATTGTAAAATTAATGTTGAAAATCACAATAAAAGTTCCAACCTATTTTTAAAAAATGGAATTCGTGACATTTATCAAATTAAAAAAAAAGTTTTTTAAGTATTCAATAGAACCGAAGTATTTAAACTCCAAAAAATATTTGGAGCCATACGATTAGCACATAAAGAAGCTGTCAGTCTAATTATTATAATTTATAGTTATAGATTATCTTTTGTTTCTATATGCAGTGCGTTTCAGAAGGACCAAGAATGAAACCAACACAGCTTTAACTGTTGCCACTCATGTGAAACATACCCATTCTTATTAAATTACATTGTGTCCTTCATTAAGTGTTTTCTGCGTTGTGTTGTCTTTGTTCTCTGGTGCAAGCTGAACAAACAGAACAGCTGTCAAGTACCGTAATGGAGTCCCGGGCCCCCTCCCGCTACAAAAACAATGGTTGATTCACTCACCGCGGGTGCTGATTATAGAAGGTCAGAGTAAAAGAAGCAGATGGCTTGGCGAGGAAAAAAGTCGCCAAATTATAGTGATGCACATAGGGCTTGATCCATCATAAGGCCTGTCTATTATGCTAAATGCTGTTGATGACCAGAATTTATGTAACTTAAAAAAACAGATTGATGTTGTAACTTAAAAAACCAGATGGTTACCAGAATTTATGTAACTCAACTAAGAAAATTTAAGACCTCGCGTTGCTTTCAGGTTGACTTTAACTCAGACATTGTCCTATAAAGTGATTGGTTTGATCGATAATATAATTAAATCGATAAAATGTTAGCAAAGAATAAGATACGTCGGCCAACTATAGCACCATCATTGCGTGCAATCATGCAAAAAAAATTTCATTAAAGGTCCCCAAAATGTATTGTGTCTCTAATCTGAATTTTCCTAAATCAGGCCCTGGATACACCCAAACTCAGGGGGATCAGTAGCACTGAACTGAACTGAAACTCTGGAAGGAGCATCACATGAAAAGCAGGTGAAGCCTATTTTTGGGTCACTTGGCGACAGCTTTAGGGAGAATATGTGCCACATTTGGCATAAATTCGCCGATCCCAATTGACACTTGACTTGACAGTTTGCATTGGATGTTGTCAGCTCTCGCCAAGAATTGTATACTCCAAGGAATTTAAGTTTTAAAGATTGTTCCTGCAATTCTATTTTTTTAAAAGTACATGTTTCGGAAACTTCCTTATATAAGGAAACCTCCTAAAGCAAAAACATATCAATTTTCTGTTTAAAAAGCTATTGAAAAAGTTGGTTTAAAATGCCTATTTTAACAGGTAAAGTATAGGATTAGCGGCAAAAGTTGGGTTGCTCTTACAGGGTTGCCGCGCTTCACCGACCCTATTGGCGAGCTTTTTGATGCTCCAGAGTTTCAGTTCAGTGGTCAGTAGTATGGCGCTTGCGTTGCGTGCGGAAGGTCCCAGGTTCGGGCCCGGGCATTGCCAAAATAACTGTCGACTTATAAACTGTATATGCAGCCACAAAGTCCAGCGAATAATACCCCGTTTAGAGAGGGAGTGCACGTTATATAAATATGGTCCTAAGTTCTTAACGCTGCGTACAATGCCAGCCTTAAAAAGTTTCGTCGGGAACTTATCCATGTCTCAGTTAGTGGAAGTTCTTAAATCTTTGGAAAACACGACGGATCTCCATTAGTGGAGAGACTAAATTATTGACCCTCAATTGCCCCGGAAAGAGTCCAGACTCTGTATTAGTCATTACCGGACCGAAGTTTAAAAACAATATTTAAAATACCGGTAATTAAAATTTTAAAAAAAAAAGAATTTGCTTAGTTCGATGCAGTATTAGCAGACCTGACCTTACAAGGTACTAACATTTCCTTTCACACGAAAATTTCTTATTTATTAATTATTTTTCATGAAATGTGCAAAATAATTAGCCGCATCGTTTCTTTGGGCTTATCGCTGAAGCGTACATGGCTTCACTTGGCTAAACGATACTTGCATTGGTGTTTGACCCCGCAGCTCTTGGTCTTATTCTGACTTGCGATTTTTTCTCTCACCCACTGTGAGCTGTTGATTCACTTTTTTTCAGTGTGGGTACAATTATCCTTGGGAAATGCAGGAGGAGGAAAAGAGGATAAAAGGCTATAGTTAAGGGCGAATGAGCCCGATCGACCGCGGGTCTCCACAGTGCATCTGTGTTAATCCAATGGGGAAAAATTTATTTTCTAAGCCACATTCCTCCGGCTGTATGAATATTTTTACAAACGTTTTTTTTAATGATAAATGTAGCTGACTTACAGGTCTCTATAATCTCTCTTTTTGAAATCGCTTCGAATATTTTGTGTAAAATTATTTATTGAAAATTAAAAAACCCACTCGAACCAATTTCAAAATGTGGGATTGTCGTGACCTGTAAGTCAGCAACATATTAATCACATAAAAAACCGTTTGTAAAAATAATCAATGCAGTCGGAAAACGTGGCAGAGAAAAAGAAGAAGAATGTGGCAAAAAAAAAAAATCCATTGGATTAACACTGAGGTACTTTGGTTTGGAGACCCGCGGTCCAACGGGCTCATTTTCCCTTAGGCTTTATTGAAGCCAAGTTTAAATTTGGAAATTTTATGTACCTTTATCTCAGAAACGACTTATAGTATTGATATAAATTTTGAACTAAAACTATTCAAATACTTTTACAAAGATTGGCACATGTTTTTGTAAAAAAAGTTTTTAATTCATAATTTACCGTAACTTTTCTATAAAAAATTAAAACACACACGCATAATATATATTTTTATACTTAATTTATATTTCTGTAAAAGCCTATGTCAATTTGTGTAAATAATAAGAATAAGTACGAATAAAAAAATTTAAAGAAAAATATAAAGTATATTTTGAGAAAAGGACATCTGTGATGAAAAACAGCATATTGAGAAAACATCCATCAAATTATAAAAACAAGTTTTTCTTTAAAACGCAAATTGAAAAATTCAAAAGTTTATAAGTTATAAGTTCGCATTTAAACACATTCGATTCGGCTCAGTTAACAAAAATATAATACAAAAAATTAATAAAAGAAATATTAAAGTTTATTTTGAATTATCGTCGCACTGGGGCTACTGGAGACTGGCGTCGTATTTTAGAACCATAGTCAAGTGACGAGCCGACACCTGAATAGGCACCCAACGCAACCGTTCAGGGCGACATCGTACGCAGCGTTGGGACTTTGGAGAATATTTAACGTGCACTCTACACGGGGTATTATTTGCCGGACATTTTTCGCTGCACGGGCCGTTTATAGGTCGGCAGTTATATTGGCGATGCCCGGACCCGAACCTGGGACCTTTCGCATGCTAGGCGAAAACCTAACCGACTGGGTTCCCCAGCCCCAAAGAAATGTTAAAAGTGCTAAACGAACGGTTAAAAGCGACGAAGGACAACTGAGAAGTCACCAAATATCAGCCCTGATCGGATAGCAAGCGTTTGGTGCAGGATCGAACCTATTGGCGGTCACTGCTTTCTTGTGGGCGGAAATACACTGCGCCCGCCTCTTTTTACGTGAAACTGACCAATGAAATACACACGATCACGTAGCGCATCTAAAAAACGCACAAGGAAGAATGTGCAATAGAACTCCAATTATCCTATTTAACTGGCACCGGAGGTAATAGTCAGGAATAGTCGAATAATCAGGAATTCGCATAATTTGAGTTAATCGGAAGAAAGGGTGTATTCAATTAATTACTCAATTTCAATGTATTGTTGGTCTGTGAGATCATGTTGTTCTAGTTTATATCGTATTCAATCCAACCAAAACGTAAGACGTAAGGTGCTGTTTTGGCAGTTTAAGAGATACAGTTCGATGCAAAAGTTTAGACAATGACGTCATTTAGCTGTAAAATTTAGAATTGTGATAGTAGAATTACAGGGTGGCGCAAATAAAAGTGGCCCCGTCATGGAGATAAGAATGAGATAGAATTGTTTCCAAGACCAATGCAAAAACAGTTTTGCTAATTGAAGCTATTGATCGCTTCAATATTAAGCCCAAATAAACGATTGGCGAATAATTTGCCGGCAGCTATGCTATAGTTTGACAAGCTAGTTGGAATGCAATACAAACTAAATGTTTGTTCAGTTGTGCAACAAAAAAAAAAATTCCACTAGTGATTATTTCGGCCGTTATTTCTCCTGGAGAATCGGACCTTTTTGTTAGTACAAAATATTGGAAGTTGATTGTAAACACAAAATGTAGTGTTCGGACAAGTTTCGGAATGATTTTGGACTTACTCAAAACAGATCCTGTCCGACCCCGTTTCGTAACTAATCGTTGCATAGCACTCTTTTTTGACACTTTTACATCATTAAAATCTTTTACAAACAACCGGCACCTTTTTTCAAATAATTTGTTTTAATAAAACTCTACAATGAACACCCTCTGCTGTACTATGAGTATCACTTTAACCTGTGCATTGATCAACTCACATATCAGCAATAAGATCTGAACACGCCAATAGTCCATGAGTAGCTATAATGTGATGCTAATCCAATCCAACCAATGCAAAAACAGGTTTGCCAAGAGAAGCCATGGCACGCTTAAATAATCTTATTTCGACTTGAAGGCTTTCAGACGGTTTCAATAGATTTTCTCGCCAAGCATTTCAATGCATTCCTTATCCCTTCAATGCATTCCCTATCCCTTCGCCGGGGCCACTTTTATTTGCGCTACCCTGTAATGTAGCCAAAATCGTACCCAACGCGACGGGACTTTAAACTCTACAGGTATAAAAAGCATATCACGTGTATCTCAGGGTATACCCTGGGACGTCAACGGATGTTCGACCTTGGCAGATAGCATATCAAATGCTATATTAACGAAGCCGAGTTCAGCCATACATATACGGGTGGTATAAAATGCTTTTCGGGGTTAGCGACAAATTATCCGATGCAACAAACATCGAGACACTTACTAATCAAGAAGGGGGAAAGAGTATGGAATCATAAAAAAAGAAACTCGTCTCTTGACCAGCGTTCTAAATTACGAGGCGTAATTGGCTGTGTTGGCCGTAATCGGCCATTATTGGCTACGCCCTTAATTTAGAACCCTGGTCAAGAGACGAGTTTCTTTTTTTATGATTCCATTCTATTTCACCCTTCTTAATTAGTAAGTGTCCAATTCTTGTTGCATTCGGATTATTCATTCAAGCTGCAGACCACTCCGAATAGCGAGCGTTATTTTATAACCACCCTGTTATATACTAATATTTAGACTGTAAGACACGGTAGCGTTGCGTTCCTACTCTGGTGTCGGCTCGTCACTTGACTATGGTTCTTAATTGCGACGCCCGTCGCCAATAGCCCTCGTTTAGCTCTATTGCGACGATAATTCAAACTTCCCTAACCTTCGACTGTAAAAGGGAATAGTGCAGCACTGCAGTAAATAATTGAAAAAAATATGTTACTTCGTGGGTTTAGAAATTAATTTAAAAAGCATTAGTATAAAAGTAAACGTAAGTACAGCGCTTCAATTATCCGAAGCCTTCCTAGTTACCCGAATTACAAAAAACAACTCTGTTGGATGTCATGCTTCGTTATGTTTGAAGCTCCTAAATTAGGAGGCTAGAAATAGACAGCCGGAAACGATGAAATTACCCTCTTATTATCCGAAAGTAGTTATGTCCCAATTGCTTCGGATAATTGAAGAGTTTAGTGGAAGAACTGCTAAGCGACAAAAAGGTGAAACGAGAAAATGAGCTTTAAAGTATTTCGTTTGCACTTAGATACGTTAAAAACAGCCCATATGAAAGGTAAAAAAATGTACTTTAAGTTTATGAAAAGGGGGAATCTTATTATCTATTATTGTTGTTGCTTTGTCTTAGCTGCACCAACATCTTTGACCACGGGCCGCCACTGGGTTGGGTTAAATGCGATGTAAACTAGAACAACATGATCTCACAGAGCATCAACACATCGAGTTATTAATTGAATATACACTTTCTTCCGATTTACTCTAATTATCCGAATTCCTGATTATTCGACTTACCTTACCTCCGGTGCCAGTTACATTGGAGTTCTATTGCACATACTTCCTTGTGTGTTTTGCAGATGTGCTACGTGATCGTGGGTATTTCATTGGTCAATTTCACGTAAAAAGAGGCGGGCGTACACTGTTAAAAATTTTTTGCTTGGTTTCACCATGATATTGGTTCCTAGTAGCTGCAACGGCTGAATGGTGAAACGTTCCACCATATTTTTGGTATTCGGTTGAACCATTTTTCAGGTTTTTGTTTCCAAATCCAGAAAAATGGTTCAACCAAACACCGAAAAAAAGGTGAAACATTTCACCACACAGCCGTTGCAGCTACTAGGAACCAATATCATGGTGAAAGGAACCAATATCATGGTGAAACCAAGCACAAAATTTTTAACAGTGAAGTTGTAATAATGCTCGAATGACATGCCCTTGAGAACGAATTCGAGTGGTTTGGGAAGTTAAATACTGTTTTTCGAGATCGTTCGCAGAACGGAGCTTAAACCAATCGCATCGCATAGCAAACGTGTGCGAATTCGAAGCGTTTTAGTTCGATTCCATCTTGACTTGTGTGTTTTGCAGATGTGCTACGTGATCGTGACATCCCGCACCCTGCTGTGGACGCTGCTTACGGTGGCCACTACGCTGTCGATGCTGGCCGCCGTGGTGACGCCGACGTGGCTGGTGGGCGCCCCGAGGAGGCCCGGCCTCAAAGCCGGGTCGCCCCAAGACCTCTACTCGCCATCGCTGGGTAGGTGCTCCTCAATAGAGTTAACTCCAGGTTCTTCACCAGGTATGGGAATCATCATAACATCAATTTAAAACAACATTGAAAAGAAAATGGAATCCGGGTATTTACTTATTAATTTATAAAGTTTTAAAATAGTGTCACCATCTGCTGTATATTTTTTGCATTTTAAAACTTCAAAAATATATAATTAAATAACTATATAGATAACATTTTCGTTTCAAATTTTTTTCATTTCGATATTATATGAGGATTCCCATACCTGGGGAAGAGGGCTAACTTGGCAAAGCAATACTTCGCCGGAAGTTGTGATTCCAAAACTAATGCATTAGCTTTATGGGACTGACAATCCCTCTTAATTTGAATTATTTGTCGACTCCTTCAGATAGCGCCGATTTTTAAGTTTACTAGGCTAAATGTTAGTTTTACCAAAAAAGTTGCCTTACACTCTTAAAACAAAAGAGTGAAATTCACTCCTATAGGGGAAGTGCATTTTCGGCACCGGAAAGGAGTGGAAATTAACTCAGACTGAGTTAAAACCGCTTGTTTTAAGAGTGTAGGACGCAGATTGTTTTCTTTTATTTCTTTTACCCACTCCGAAAAAGAGTGAAATTCAGTCCTATAGGAAAGGTGCATTTTCGGCACGGAAAGGAGTGGAAATTAACTCAGACTGAGTTAAAACCGCTCGTTTGTTTTAAGAGTGTAAACCAGGCATATGGCTGCCAGGTTTGTCAAGTGGAGCCATTGATCGCTTTGTAGGAAGCCTAAACAAACACTCTCGGCAAATTATTTGGCTCTATTCTAAAGTGGAGTTTGTATAGGCTTATTGCATCGACTTGGCTACTTTTTGACTCTCTAATAAAATTATAATTACAACCCTTTTTTTTAACCCATGAAACAGGGCCTGACCATCACAGGTTGGGGCTAAAGGCCCAGATACTTTTGGGGCCGCTATTTATTGATGAATTGAGACAAGAATAACTGGACTAGATATGTCAATCCATGAATAAAAAAATTGTGATTGGCTGGTCTGAGTACTCTGACCCTCGCTCTATAACAATTCCGACAGTTCTATAACAGTTCTAACATCTCCATCGGTTGTCTTCCTCTATCACGTTTAGTGCAGTTTTCAAGGCCATTCGCCGTTAAAAACAAATATGTATACATAATTGAACAAATTTAAAATGATTATATAACTATTTTAAAACTGATCTTTTTTATAAATGTGTTTATTTAGTTACTACCACCTTTTTTTATTATATATTTTCAGTTTAATCAAATTTATTTAAAATTTCAATTATTCTGATAAAAAAAGTATCTTCAAAGTATTGGGTAAATTTTGGGACATCGACTTGGCGATTTTCGACTGTAATAAAAACTATAATTACAACGGATTTTTCCTACATGTAAAGGGAATTACTACAATCTTGCGGAAATTCTGATCGCGTATTTATACAACCGCGCAGTCAATTTTAGCTTCCACACTACGTTTATAACGTAAAAAGTGGAAGGTATTATAATCGTTCAGTCCGTCTTCACCCACTTTCACAGAACGAACCGCAAGTCGCACAAACAAGTGTGATGCGTCCTTTTGAAGCAAAAAATCAGGTTAGACTACATCCCAAAATTAGTTTATTTAAAATTTAAATAACTCACAATTTAATCCACATTAAAATAACATAAAAATTCCATTTTTATTCAATATTTTCACTGTTGTCATTTCGTCAAACGTACGAGTAACTTTATTTAAAATAAAAATAAAGCTCTTGAAAAAATATTTGTGATGTATAATTTAGTTTGGATTGTTGTCATATCACAATAGAGTTCTTTTGACGGTTCATTGTATATGTATGAGGAAGGATGCATAGAGAATTCTAACTTTGAATAAAAAATAAGCAAAAGTTCGCCTTTATTTTTAAAGCATCAATTTTACTAATTATTTATTATTCTCTTTTTCGAAAGAAAGTTAATGAATATGGGAAATTGTGGCGACAAAAAGATATTTATTACAAAGTTGCATCATTATTCTTCGAATTTCAAAGAAATTCAGCAAACGATAATGACTAATTATTAATTTGCGAAAGAAGATTAATGAAAATAGTTACTTTTGGCGTTTAAAAGTTTGAATTAGAAATAAATTATAAACTAAAGGTCCTGTTTGGCAAATTTCTCTCAGAGGTGTATAAATAGTACGTTTTTTGTTGAGCACAAATACTGTGTGGAAGCGGTTTAGGTGACAGATTCTGTACACTGATTCTGTAACACTTTTTAAGGAATAAAATGATACTTTTCAGCATGAACTAACATTGAGTGATCGGTTTGTTTAGGCTTAATAGAGTTGGGCGATATTTTAAAAAATACATTTTGAAATTTTCTGCTTCAGTTTCTCTGGTGTCTAATAAAAGTTAAATTATGCTGCCACAAAAATTGCTCCAAATTGCTGGTAGCAAAATTCCCATCGCCGTAAAATTGGTTTTGCTAAGTGTTGCTATAATCGCTTCTACCGAACAAGCAGCTAGGAGAATGATTTGGCACCCCTTGCTTTTGGAGTTAGGATATCGTTATGTTTTTTGCTTGGCAGGCTCGCTAACATCTATGTACGTGTTGGACCGGTTATTAAGTTCGGATTTAAATTCTAATGATAATCTTATGTTTAGTCTCTGGGAATAATTAAGTCTACGACCCTAACTGTAATCTGAGAATTTGTTCCCTCTAAGCTAAATGTTGAACATTCTTTCTACATTTTTTCTGTCCCAGATTTTCTACAGTCGGAATGGTAACTGCATTACAGATTCGGGCCTAACGAGGTCTCAATAACTAAAAGGCTAATTTAATCAGGTTTTCGCATATATTTTTACTTATAACAACTTTTCATATTCAATAAAACAGACTTTCTAAAACGGTTCTATGACTAAGTTTAATTAAAAATTAAGAATAAATATTTTCATCACATTTAGGAAGTGGGATAAGCTAAACTTGTCGTCTACTATTGAGCAAGGATCCTTTAGTAAACCATATTAGTTTAGTGGTAGACTACTAATTCACGTTCCTGGCGTTATCATTGTCCATGTGTTGATTGGCGTTATCATTGGCCTTAGTCAAGAAATTTGACTGTGGTTCTAAAATACGACGCCTGTCGCCAATAGCCCTCGTGTAGCTCTAGTGCGACGATAATTCAAACTAAACTAAACAAACAAGAAATTTGACGACTATATGGAAATTTAGATGAGGCTCGAGACTGCATTGCGATGGATGCTTCCGGATAAAATGTTTCCTTGTACCGCTTGTGCAGAAATATGTATTGGATTTTAAAGATATACTTAGTACATTAGTAGCCCACGGGTATAAGTAGTGCTATGTTAGAATAACATTACCTAACTGTTAGTGTTTTTAAATAAAGTAAGTTAAGTAAAGTTATTAATTAAAAAGAACACTTTAAGGGGCTGGGGAGCCCAGTCGGTTAAGGTGTTCGCCTTGCATGCGGAAGATCCCAGGTTGGGATCCGGGCATCGCCAAAATAACTGCCGGCCTATAAACGGTCCGTGCAGCCAAAAATGTCCGAAGAATAATACCCCGTGTAGAGGGAGTGCACGTTAAAATATTCTTCAAAGTACCATCGCTGCGTACGATGTCGCCCTTAACGGTTGCGTTGGGCGTCTACTCAGGTGTCGATTCGTTACTTGACTGTAGTTCTAAATTACGACGCCCCTCGCCAACAGCCCTCGTGAGCTCTTGTGCGACGATAATTCAAAACTAAAGAAAACTTAAAACTTCATTAGAAGTGAAACAATTACCACTTTTTTAGTTTTTCATAATTAAATTTAAAATTTCGTTTTCATTATTTTGTTGTAATACTAAAAAGAATTAAATTCTATTGTAACAGCGGTAGGCTACCAAGCAAACCGTTAGTATTAACAGAATGAAAATCTGTATTGTTTTCACTACGGTAAAAGATGTCATGATATAGTCTTGGCAATATGGTAGGCCGCGTTCATCAATTAGACCATGAGCCAGCATATGAAACCCTCCCTCCCCTTCCTGGGGAATTTTGGACATGTACATTTTTGTGTTCGTATTGACATGTACTTTAAGGTTTTAGGTGTTTGCTACCTGAGAATTACAGCGTATGCCGGAAAAAGCCAAAAACACTAGGGGTGTGTAACACTTCATGACTTTTAATTACCACTCAATAAATCAATACTTTCAAAAGTAATTATATACCCTGCATGGTAATTTAAATCATTTTAAAACCTAAAAATTTCTATGTTCTCTATTCGCGCATGCGCGATTTTCTCAAAAACCTTATTATGGCATCCTCTAGGTACTTGGAACTTGTGTACCAGATTTAAAGTCCACATATTTTTTACATTTTTCAGCAATACCTTTAAAACCAAAAACGTTCTATGGCTGCTACCATTTGCGCATGCGCGATTTTCTCGAAAACCTTATACAGCGGAGATAAAACCTTATAACCTTATAGCGCATGGACCCCCCTCCTAGGTGGGAAATTTCGACACACAAATTTTTTTGTTTGTATTGACATGTACTTTAAGGCTTTTGGTGTTGGCACTTGCGAATTGCAGCATATTCCGGAAAAAAATGAAATGAACCCAAAAATGAAAAAATGAAATCTACTAAAAATAATAGATTTTGGGGATTGCGCTGCTTTTTAGGATTACTGGTTAATCGAACAACCGCTGTATTGGAATAAATTACGTAAAAAAGAACAGAATCATACTTTACATTGTAAAGATGTCGCTAATTTGGATCAAAAAACCGTTTTACCGTCATTTTATTGGCTTAAAAATTCTAAAGCAATGCGCCAACAATACGCCAGCCGTTTCAACCAGTTTTCAACAGTCACACAGTCTAAGTAGGACCGTAGTTTGTTTATATTTGTGTATTCCTTATTGCTGTACAAACAACAAACAAATTCCTCCAGGTCTGTCACGGCCTAACGTGTCTGTAATTGTCGGTGATGCACCTTAATGTAAGGATAGGAGCAAACTTTGAAAACTTTTCCAATTTATATTTCACAGACAACTTTCCATAACGAACAAAGTAACTGGTGGTGTCGCATCCGGACAGAGCATGCACATTTAGCAGAGCATGGATTATTTCTACATCTAAATTTTGAGAAATGGCGGTGATATTTATGGCCCTACGCTTGTTCCCAGTTCCTGTATTAAAGAAAACTATGCCTTCATGTTACTGGCATACCTTATTAGCAACATAAAAACATCTCTGCCCGGGGATCTAACTCTGATTTGAAGTTGTCTTGACAAGATTGTGAAGCTTGGGTGCAGTGTAATATAATTTTAGTATGCGCTTCTTGTGAAGAGCATAGGTCCTCTTATATTAAATGTTTGATGGTTAAACCGTCTTCGCTAGTGAACCAAGTGCACTTATCACTATGTGACAAGTAAATATTTTTTCAATGTACGTAGTGGGCATATTTGTTCTGAGCCCATTCACTATAGCAGGTTGACTAGTTGTTCCTTATTTTTCCATTAGCAAGGAATTTTTTCCAATCCCACGGAATCTTGGTCTTAGTCCCTCTTATTAAAAAAGTATATCCACAAGCTTCACGTGGTCTTTCAATGTTTTTAATATATACATCTAGGTAAGTATCCGTAACGAAATCTATTCTGCGGCATTTTGAAAAGCGGCTCAAGACAATCTCTGTTAGTTCCCCAAAGGTTTCTGGAATATTAGTGAGAGACTGAAAATACGCCATACCGTCAATTACATATATACATTCTTCAATCTTAGGAGGTTCGTTTACTATACCCTTGACCTCCAAAGCATGGAGTAGTTAGGACTTTTTTGTTAATTTCATATTTTTTCCGGGATATGCTGTAATTCGCAAGTAGCAAACACCTAAAACCTTAAAGTACATGTCAATACAAACACAAAAATGTGTGTGTGTCGAAATTTCCCACGGGGGAGGGGGATGCTAGCTTCCGCTCTATAAGGTTTTCGAGAAAATCGCGCATGCGCAAAGGGTAGCTGCCATAGAACGTTTTTGGTTTTAAAGGTATTGCTGAAAAATGAAAAATTTTCATATTGAATTTCATACTGCTGGCCCACGCTCTAAATGTCATTAGATTGGTAAACTGCATTCTAAAAAAATAAGCTTGGTATAATTTTCAGGAGGTTTATGTTCTAATATGTTCAAATATAAACCATTATAGTTTAACGTTAAAAAAATACTAATTCACAGTTAGTCAATTACCAATTCTACCTCCAGCAAAATGGAGAAGCGCATACGCTGTAACAAAACGTTACGTCCATCTTTAGAACTTTATCTCTAAATTATAGCGATAAAGTTCTAAATGAGCGTTGGTGAATAAGTTTAAAGGAGCCAAAATCGTAGGAGGAGCCGGATACTTGGAGCAGTCCATGCAGTATATATTATAGATATTTGACAGTACTAGTGAAGCGACCGAGTAATTACTTTGTCCCAGATGGTTCAGTATGGGCTCGCATGCAAGAGGTGCCGAGATCAAAACCGGGTCGTCCCGTACCTCTTCGCAGGGGGTAACATCGGACGTGGCACCACCAAAAGAGGCAACTGACAACTGGCATCTGACAACTTTCACGCAACCAAAGCACAGTCCGGAGATTCAAAGCAGGCAGCAAAGTCCCAAGACTGGCTTCAGGCAGCACCACAAACAATCGTTCCTCTCTTACTCACTCGAAGGGGAGTGTACTGTGGCGGTCAGCACAAATACTAAATAGTAGCCCACGCGACCGAGTAATTACTTTGTCGCAGACGGTTCAGTAGTATAAACCATCTCAGTCAGTTTAAACCATCTTGACCTATTCGACGCCAAATCTCTCCACCTGCTAACACCAATACTCCCTTGACACTTCTCCACATTGTCTAGCCATATTGTTCGCGTCCTGTCTCTTCTTCCCTTATGAAATGTCTTGGTTTATGAAATGTTTTACTTTTATTGGGGTTTCTTCTTCATATCTGTATATGGCCTAGCCATGTAAGCTGAGACACTTTGATAACTGTTACTAAGGTCGATATTGTAACTAAAACGCTTTGAATTCGCGCGCGTTAGCTCTTGCGATTGGTTTTGAACTCCGCCCCACGAAAGCTATCGAAAACCAGTATGTAACTTCCCAAACCATGCGAATTTATGCTCCAGTGCACGTCCACACACACACATTCCCTGGATAGCTAAATATATTACTGGTCCTGGTTTCCTTTTTTTCTTGTAGAAAATATTATGTCTGACAGTTTCCATAGTATTCAGTGTCAAAAAAAGTAAACACTTCGCGCGCGATTCCTCGCATGCCGAGACCAATCGCGGCGTGACGTCATTCGCGAGCGAAGGCTTTGTTCCAGTTCAACGAGGAAACGCACAAAATCTACGAAACTCCAACTATTCGCAGGCAAATTGTTCGCAGGGCGTTTCAGTTCAATTTCGGCCTTAATTAGGTTCTCGTAACACCAGTTGCAACTTATGATTGTATCTAATTCTCCGTATTCCATTTTCTGTTATTGTTCCAGAAATCTTTCTTGAGACTTAAGACAAGTCAATGTTTGAGCCACTCTCTTTTCCAGGCATCTACAACCGCTGCATCAAGATCCACCAGATCAACCACCTGTACAGCGACAACTGCGCCCCCTTCGTCCGCAGTTTCGGCATGTCCACGGACCAGTTCCCGGACTTCTGGAAGGCGTCGCTGGTCTTCTTCGGATGCGGACTTGCTCTCATGACCCTGACGCTGCTGGCCTCGGTGATCGGCTGCTGCTTCAGGTCGCTTTTCAAGAAGAGCATCTTCACGCTATCCGGAACCGTGCAGGCAGTCGCAGGTATGCAGAACCAGTGTTAGAAATTGGATACAGAAATTTAGGACCAATCTTTGCTACTAACTTAAAAAGAAACTAGGCGCAAATGCACATTACCTATGAACATTTTTTTTAATTATTTAAAAAAAATCTTATCAAACTATAGTCTGGAATTCTGCATACGATCTTAAAGTCGCCCAACTAGGTTATTTTAAGATCGCCGGAGTTGCGGGCTTATAGAATCACCGGAAATTCGCTATTTTATAGTATCGCGAGTTTCGCAAGTTTAGGATAACTGGAGTTCCAAAATTTAAGAAATCACAACTTATTACGCTCGGGGTTTCTGGGTACTATGGTCGCCTGGGTTTTTGGGTCGCCAGTTTCAAAATAATTATTTTTAGCGAGATTATTAGAATCCGCGATAAAAAGTGGTTAGCATTAACTATTTTAGAATAGTCGTATAATAATAGTCGTGAGAACGTAAGTCGTGAGTAATCGTGAGAGTAGAGAGAATAGTCGGAAAATAGTGGTGAGAACTGCGACTAAATTTATTTTGTTGTTGCAAAATTGATATCTGGTCGCATTTTGAGACTAGCAATCGTTAATTTCAAACCCTGTTTACACCGAAATTAGAAGGCCGAAGAACTAAACAACCTAACGTCACACTAGACCGATTTTGAATTACGGACCAATACTGACTTCATTCTTCTTATCTAAAAGCAAATACGAGTTCGAGTTTCGAACGATCATTGGACAAAAACACAGAATCGATCTACCAATATGACGTCAGGCATCTTATTTCACTGTCTCTCTTATTGCTCAAGTGCGACGTTAATGAGAAAATTCAGCATTTTTTATATTTTAGATTTTGTGTTGTATTTTGAAAGAAAAAGTTCGACGAAATTCCCAAACGAAATAACGAAAAAAAAATTATTTACCCAGTTGCAAACAAAAACGTCAATAAATGACACAATTACAAATGGTTCAGTAGGCCTCACCTGCTTTCGTCACGCGTTCCTCTGCGCTGAAGAATGCTAGATTTCTGCATATTCTTGTATTCCTGTATACATATTAATGGTAAATTAGTGAATTTAAAACCTCTTATCACGCTTTAAAGTCGCAAAGAAAGCAGGTAGAAAGCACTTGGTCGCGGAACAACTTGGGTGCATGCTGCGTCATCAGCTTTTCATCGTTTTTCGCGGGCTTTTGAGATCGCTGTAATTATGTAAATGTTTAGCAGAATGAAGAAATATTTTAGATTTAGGTGTTTTTCAACATTCCGATTCGATTAAAAAAATAAAAATAAAGAATGCTTATCTTCCTTATTCAACCAACCCACCTGTTATCTCTCCGGATTTAACTCTGGTATAACCATTTACTGAATTCCAGGTGCCCAGAAAAAGTTTCATGTATCCCCGTTCGAAATTCCGGCGATTGGTAAATAAGACACGGGCTCCGAAAAGGCCGAGCGAGATAATCAACGAGCTTCTTACTGAGAAGGTTCTTTTGTCTGTCTTTGTCCTAGTCATACCATGGACGTATTCGTTCTGGAGGAAAAATCCCTCTAAAACAGTCACTGAGGTGCCCGAGTACACTGTAATATACGTACTCGTTAAGTCTGTGGAGTCGAAAGGGACGACGGCGTTCTGTTCGGTGCCCGCTCAGGTGTCGACCACGTCACTTAACCAGGATTCTAAATTACGAGGCGTTATTGGTTGTGTTCTAGCTCTTCACGGAAGACTAGAAATCGACAGCCTCCCGGAAACGATTAACTTACACTAACATGACACGGAAATTCAGAAAGTAGTTAAAAATTTGGTATTGGTGTTAAATCAGCAGAGTTGACAGGTATGGGAAGGCAAAGGTTCCGTTCATGTTCATGTTCCCGGACTTACGGTTCCAGATGATCACAGTGGCATTGTTATAAGTCAAGAGATCTTTCAGTCTTTCAGCAGCCCTGGGTGGCCTAGTGGGTTTGATCGCAGCCCATTACGCTAACAGTCTGCGCATTGTACCGGGGGTGGGTTTGATTCCCGCCTTCACCCTGGGTGTATTTTCTCTCTGTGTGTCAGTAAAAATTCCGTATGTGTCTGATGTGTTTACTTGACGAAGGTTTTTATGCGGGTCTCTGATTAAGCACACAAACCGGATGTACCAACCTACCTATCAGTCTTTCACATGCGACGGAAGCAAAAACGTTTTACCTGCGGTTTTCAATCAAGTGGACAATGTTAGATAATTTTAAGAACGGTCGGCTGATTGGCTGTGAGGTATTACGTTCCCGCCTCATAAGCCCAAGATCGCGGGTTCAAGCCCCGTCTAAGTCGGCAGATTTTCAGGATCGGAAAATCTTCGGCACGCATTTCATATGATTATGTGGCATGTAAGAGATCTCTTAAGTAGCTACTATTTGGCTTGAGTACTCTCGGCAAAGATAAATCTCGGCATACTCTAACATTCACAGAGAGCTCAGATTTGTTGTAATCTGGGCGTCAAAATTGGTAGCGAGAGTCACCTAGATGATGCCACGACAAAAATGGGCTCTCAATTTTGGGGACTATGCCGAATCTGCAAAGGAACCGCCAATAAAGCAGCCCCGTTGGAAAAAATAATAATAACAATCTTAGGAAATGCTAGGCATACATTGTAACCTGATCGTCAAAATTGGTAGAGGAAGCAGCCTGTAGATGGCGCTACATAAAATGGCTATCGGTTCTGAGGATTATGGCGAATCTGCAAAAGGCTTGATCAGCCAAAAAAAAAGCAGCCTTACTTAGAAAAAGAAAAGAATTGAAGAACGGAAAAAATTTACTGTTGTACATTGACACTGCCACATCGTTTTTAACATTGTCACTACTTGATTAAAAGTTGCGCACGTAAATCCGTAAGTACGTTTTTTCCACATTACCAGAAACGTTGCATATGAAACGGACCTGAAAATGATTGAGCTACCATTACATTGTGATGCACGGTGATTTCGGTTGGTTTACACAATTATTCTTCGACCTACATATAAATTAAACGATAAATAATATTAATTTAATTTGCGAAAGAGAACAAATGAACATAGTTGATTTTGGCTTTTGAATGTTTAAATTACAACTGCATGCTGTGTTTGGCGATTTTTTTTTTCTAATGATCAGCCAAAAAACACATCCTGTGTGTACATCCTGTGTAGAATCAGTTCTAGGTGACAGTTACAAAATACTTATTTTCCGATAAAATTTTCAGTAAGTATATAAGTAACAGGAAAGTAGGCTATTTTTGTTCGTTTAGAACTTCTTGTTACAACTGCAGTCTTATACAAAATAAAATATGCATTTTTGTAGCACTTAAATTTCCACTCTTTTTTTAAAAAAATTTATTTTATATAACTTTGTTTTCGGTTAAAAGTTGACTGGGACCACTGCCTTCTCTATGATAACTGCCTGTCCGTTCTTAAAAAAAGCTGTATTTGCGTAGGGACAAGAATCGCCAGTAGGGAGCGCTGCTAGCGTATAGTAGCTGTTCGTTTACATTCCTTTGATTACAACGCAATAGAAATTTCAACGTCCGATTTAAACTTATTTTTATGACTTTAAAACCAACTGAAATTGTTTATAATGGCATATTGTTGTATTCCGAAGTGTAATTCGAAGTTTGCGAAGGGTTGCAGCATTTCATTCCACGGAATTCCAGCGAACGAAGAGCTAAGAAGTAAGTGGCTGAAAGTCATTTCGAGGAGGAACTGGACACTGAACTGTACTTATAACTACTCTCGTATCTGCAGTAAACACTTCTTGGATTCTGATTTCAGTCACACTACGAAGTTTAAACGACTTTGGAAAAATGCCGTACCAAGTGTTTTTCCGGAATATCCGAACTATTTACAGCCTCCATCTAAAAAGTTGCGATCAACAGCTGTGTTGGAAAAACGAAACTGTATTGAAAGTGAACTTCCGAAATTAAAGGCGCAATCAAACGAACAGAACTGTGAGTTTTCATTGATAGAAGAAAAAACTAAAGATGCAGAAGCTCAAGTCGATTTTGTAGCCAAGGAAAGAAACAAAAAACTAAATGCTTCTAAAGTTCAAACTAAAAAATATTTGAAAAAGCTGCAACAGTTGCAAGTCAAGTATGACCAAACTATAACTTTACTAAATGAGTATTTGGACAATCCTTTATTAACATCTTTCATCAAAGTATTGAATTCTAAACGAGATAATGAGCCTTCAGCTTCATTTGTAGTGGACTTGGTAAAAAAAAACTTTGGTAAGAAACATCCAACCTACTCGGAGACCACAATTCGCCAAAGTCTGTTGTGGAGGGCTTCTTCGACTAAAGGATATGAATATGCCCGAAAAAACATTTCCCTTAAAGCTTAAAATGTGTTTGTTTTTAGCTTTTTAAATTCCATTATATGTTATTCTTATTTTATTACAAAATAAGAACACAAATTACATTTCGCTGTGAAAAATGATTTTTGTCTATTTTCTTCTCTTTTTCAGAGACCTTTCATAATATTTGTACAAATAGGGAAAATAGGCATTGCCAACTTTTTCAGTTTTCTAACTATTTTACTATACCTTTTATATCTTATTTATGGAACTTCTCATATGATTTTTTTTATTTTATTATTTCTAATAAATTGTACTTGTTGTTTTCTTAATAATTGTATATTTCTAATAAATTGTTAATTGTAAACTGTCTCTTTAACTTCAAACAACACCTTTGAAATATTTATCTTATCAAAATAAAGCTTGAGAACTAGTTAAGGAAATACAGTTGCAACTCCAACACATTTACAATTTTTTCTTTCTTTTAATTTTTAAAGAAATATATTAAAAATATTATTGCAAATTCAAGGTACTTCTTACAAAATTACTGGTGTTGAGCAGAATGATTGAATAAAATATTTTTATAATCTGTGCAAAATAACTATTACCATCCTTTTGCAGATATAAAGAGATATATAACTAGAACTTTTATATTTTGCACTTAAAACTCCTACAAGATATAAAACTATGATTTTTTGGGGGGATCATAAGCATATAATTTTTAAGTGATTAATTTATTGCCTTAGTATGATTGAATAAAATATTTTTATAATCTTAAATCTATGCAAAATAACTATTACCATCCTTTTACAGATATAAAGATATATATATATAACTAGAACTTTTATATTTTGCACTTAAAACTCCTACAAAATATAAAATTATGATTTTTTTTTGGATCATAAGCATATAATTTTTAAGTGATTAATCTATTGACACACTAATTTGAATAATTTAAACGCGAAAAGAAGATTTCCTCACAGTTGTACTATAGCGAGAGAGCGAGATTGATTATACGTTGCGAGCGCTCGTAGTGGCGGATTGGTGTACTATCGTCATCTTGTCGTAACAGGGGAAGAGCGAAAGTCGGACAGGCAGTGTCAATAGAGAAGGCAGTGCTGGGACACACGTGCTTCATTACTAGAATGCATATCACTCAATAGTGTATGTAGTTTGGAATTAAAAAGTATTTCATAATTTGTGTGTTTACTAGAGTGCATTTCCTACGTGCGAAGGGTGACTTGGTGAATGGGAACTGACAAGTCGCTTTATTTGCACATTCAGCCCCAAGTGAATAGCGTACGCTCGTTTATCTATTCTTAATTTTTTCAAAGACACTTGGGTGTGGAAGTTCTCGACCAAAAGAAACTTCGTTCTTACATCCGTACCAAACCATCACCTGGTATTTGTGGTCTCAGAGGTTTGGGCTATTTGCTTTGTTGTCGGTGTTTATTGTAAAAGAATAACATAGTCTTTTTTAATCGAATAAGTCCTTTTGTGCAATCACGAAAGACCTTATTACAATATAACATACTTTAATACTTGTTTTGAGTTACATTTTATACATTTATATGTTTCATTTTTAGTTGTTTTTGTAGAAGATCTTTAAACGACATTTCACCTTCCAGACCCGGCTTTTTACGGATTTAATGCATCAGCCTTTCTTACAATAACCGAGGGGCTGGGGAGCCCAGTCGGTGAGGCAATTGCCTAGCATGAGAAAGGTCCCAGGTTCGGGTCCGGGCATCGCCAAAATAACTGCCGACCTATAAACGGCCCGTGCAGCCAAAAATGTCCGACGAATAATACCCCGTGTAGAGGGAGTGCACGTTAAATATTCTTCAAAGTACCATCGCTGCGTACAATGTCGCCCTTAACGGTTGCGTTGGGCGTCTACTCAGGTGTCGGTTCGTTACTTGACTGTAGTTCTAAATTACGACGCCCGTCGCCAATAGCCCTCGTGTAGCTCTAGTGCAACGATAATTAAACTCCACTCACCATCAATTCTAGAAGTCGTAACTCTTCTGCACGTATTAGTACAATTCGACATGGAGTGACTCTAACTTTCTATCTTCAGGTCTGTTCTATATTCTCGGCCTGATGCTGTATCCAGCAGGCTGGAACAGCAGGCGAGTCCATTTAATCTGCGGGGACACAGCTGAACCCTTCTGGCCCGGAGACTGTTCGCTAGGTAAGTTATTTTATTGGTACTTTTGGGATCATCCCGTCGACCATTATCGCCAAAAACATTATCGCCCTATACAGTAAAACTCAAATTATCCGAAGCAATTGGGACTTAACCACATTTGTATTATCGGAAATTCGAATAATTGGAGTTAATCGGAGAAAAGGCTTATTAAAATTATTACTCAATGTATTGTTGGGCTATGAGATCATGTAGTTTCGGTCGTTATTAACCAAAACCAAAATGCAAGGTGTCGTTTTGTAGTTTGAGTTATATATTTTTATTAGTTTTTCCATTCAACTTGTGATAGAATCTTGGTTTTATTAAAGTTTATATGCGACACAAACTTTTATACTAGGCCTATTTGTTACTGTTCGTCTCTGTCGGTTGTCATGCCTAGTATTTTTTTTGGTCGGTACAAAAAAAATTACTAGGCATGGCATCAAATAACGACGAACAGTGACAGGTAAGCAGAGTGAAAAAAAAATTGACATTCGTATATAATCAGCATAGCTTCGGATAATTGGAGTTGTACTGTATATGGTTATTATTATCTATTGATGTTGCTTAGCCGGTGGGGTGGTTTCGACAATCAATTGTCAAGCGAGTAGCCCGGGTTTTATCCATTACCGGATAAGGTAATGGATATTTGTGCTATCCCGAGTAAATTAGGAGAACCTGCTCATTAAATCTGTGGGCCTGTCGGTCATAGCGCAGTTACCATATGAGCAGGGTTGTCTAAAGAAAAAAGCCCCTCCAAACGCAACGTGCCTAAATTGAAGAAGTGGCCTCCTTTTGAAGGAAAAAAACAGACCTAAAACAGACGGAGGCTCTAAACCTTGCTCCAAATGCAAGCTTCTGCCCCTTTCCTGTTTCTTAGGCTATGGCGTAGATGCACCAAATAGTAACAACAGTTATTATTTGTTTAATATAAGAACTTTTTTTTGTCACTTATGGCCGACTGCAACATAAAAGTTTGTGCAGTATTTTCAATGCTAGAAATGCGTTTTTTGGCGGGACAGTCCCGCTTTTTGTCTCATTAACCAGCGGACTGGATGTTCCTCCAAAACGTACCGCTTTACTATTACAGCCCTTCAAAGTCCCGATAAATCATGAAAATCGAGATTTTACAATTATTTTGTGAGTGCTCTTTGTTAAAGACCAAAAAATTAATATCAGTGTCTTTAATTTTATATTTGATTTCTACTACTTCTTCAAATTAATGCCCTTTTTAGATTTAATTACAATTGCCTTCGGTAATATGGGATGGATATTTATCATTGATTCAAAGTGTGAATTATTTTACGTTTTGACGTTTTTTATTGTTAAAAGTTACGACAAATATGTCGTTTTTTTAATAATGTAAATACATGAAGCCAAGTGCACTACCATACAACTTTATTATTATATAAATAAATATAATTTAAGTGAAATGTGGTATTGAACTAAAGCAACTTTAAAAAAAGTTTGTTGAATTTTTTGCGCGAAAATGAATTAAAACTTAACTGATTTTTGTAGGAAATGAAATTATTAACTTCAACCAGTTTACAACCCATTCTATATTTTTGAGAAAAAAAATTGTGTTCAAAATGTTTAAATAAGGTTTTTTTGATCATTCATTATAGATGCATTTTTAATATATTTGGTAGAAAATTTAATATCAATATTTAACTACAAAAACAATTTTCCAAAGAGGAAATATTGTGTTTGACTGCAAATTATTTACTATAAATATCTATTGTCCATCGAACGCTCAGAGTTTATCTGTCTTATATCTCTTCTGCCTAAATCTTTTTTTTTCCTTGAAATTTATATTTGCTTATTTTATTGCTGTTATCGTGGCTATAATCACTGGCCCGACTGTCAACTACGCTATTAAGATTAAGTATACTGAAGTTCTAGGTCGTTTTATTTAATTCTTAGATCATCCACCAAAGTTTAATTAGTTGATTTGTTCGAGAGTTTAACATCGAGGTACATACTGCCGGTGGCGAGTAAACAGCAGTACAGTAGAACTCCAATTACCGAAGTAATTGAGACCTAAATACATTAGGATAATTGGGAATTCGGATAACTGAATTGGTCAGAAGTAATGGTATAATCAATAATCCTTTTTACATGACAGATGGGTACCAAACATAAAACCAGGTTCAGTTAATACAAAAGTTTATATGCTAATTATAAACTTTTATTCTTGGCTTATATTTTCCTGTTCGTCTCTGTTGGATGTCATGCCAAAAAAAATTACTAGGCATGGCATCCAACAAAGACGATAAGGCACCTGCCTCTTGCATGCGAAAGGTCTCAGGTTTGAGTCCAGGCATTGCAAAAATATGCGCCGACCTATTATGTTCAGCCCAAAATTCCGACGCATAATAGCGTAACCCCATGTAGAGGGAGTGCACGTTAAATATGCTTCAGAGTCCCAACGCAGAGTACGATGCCACCCTTAAAGGTTGCGCTTGGGTTCCTACTCAGGTGTCGGCTTGCACTTGACTCAGTGGCTGATCTAGCCATGGGGCGCGGGGGGCTCCCCCCCCCCCCCCCTCCAAGTTCTGTTGACCGTCTTTTTTTATTTTTGAAAACAAAATTAAGACAAAAATTTTAATTTTTCTTCTTTTTCAGCCAAATTTTTTGATAAAGCGTTAGAGCAAATAACTATTTTTACAGTTTATAGAAAGAGTATTCAACTGTTAGTGCCGATTTATTTTTTATTTGTTTTGTCGTTGTTTTTTTATGAGTTCACAAATCCTTGAAGGTCAGAATAAAATGAAGAAAAGGAATAACGAAAACTAGCCAATCACAAAATTCCGCGCGATTAAGATTTGGGAAATAATTTTTATTTTTATTTATTTGGGTTGGCGCCGAATATATTCCACACGTGCTAACGATGAATATTTTGTGAACGTATTATCCAAGTAAAAATAAGTGTATTTCAATTCGGGAGTTTTCGCGCTTTTTCTCTACTATCAATTTCATAAGCGCAAGATTGGAAAATAAGAGTAAGTTATAAGCTTCTATATTTAATCAATAAGATGTTTTTTTAAATTGCCTAAATTATATTTAAAAAAATATACGTTAAAATTTTTAAGTTGCTGCTTATAATATTTGTGAAGGTGGCATTTTAAAGACTATCATGTGGGTTAGGTTAGTTTGAATTATCGTCGCACTAAAGCTGGGGGTCCCGCTTTAGGTTGACCACCTAACCGGGACATATGCCTAGCACCCCAGAGCCCTTGGTCACGAAAGCTGAATTGGGCACGGCAGATCTTGGCACACTAATGGGCTGTTGCGCCAAAGAGTTTAGTTTAGTTTAATTGGTTAGTTTCTAACAAATTACGTGATTTTCAAGATATACAGTCATTGTTTGCCTTGTTTATAAGTTAGCTACTTTGCATCTTAAAAAAAAATTGAATTAACTTTTTATTTATTATTTTCATGAAATACTTCGCTAATACCTGTTTCAAACCTGTTGTTGTATACCCTAATTTTTGTGCAGTTAGTTTTGTATTTAGTATATTAAGTAGTTAAATTTTCAATAAAAACATGCTATAACAAATTGATTTTTCTTATTTATTTTACTTAAATTTTATTTTAAAAAAAGCATTATTTATCTATTTAACAATACAAACATTAGTATGTTAGGTTAGATTAGTTTGAATTATCGTCGCACTAGAGTTACCCGACGGCTATTGGCGACGGGCGTCGTAATTTAGAACCACAATCAAATGACGAGCCTACACCTGAGTAGGCACCCAACGAAACCGTTAAGGGTTACATCGTACGCAGCATCGGGACTTTGGAGCATATTTAACGTGTACTCCCTCTACATGGGGTATTATACGTCGGACATTTTTGGCTGCACGGCCGATTTATAGGTCTGAGTTATTTTGGCGATGCCCGGACCCGAACCTGGGACCTTCGTCGTGCAAGGCGAACGCATTAATTAACTAAGCTCCCCACAGTAGTATGTAAAATAAGTAGTAATGCAAGTTCATAAATAGTAATTAGTAAAAAAATTAATAGTTAAAGTATGTATTTTTTTTAACATGGAAAATTAAATGAAAAAATAATTTCAATTAAAAATGATTTCAATTAAAAATATTTTAAATTAGAAATAATTCTAATAAAAAATGATTAAAAGTAAAACTAATTTTGATTAAAAATAATTTTAAATGAAGATATGAAATTGCCCCCCCCCCCCCCCCCCCCGAATTTTTTTTAGTTGCGCCCTAGATTCAGTGAAAAAAATCCTAGATCCGCCACTGACTTATCTAACGAAAAAAAAATGTAAGACAAATGAAAACCACGTAGTCCTGAAAAATGTATGTTAGCTTAATTAAGTTTTTATTTTAAATTTCACGCAATAATGCAGCACAACTTTTTTTTAAAAAAGTTGTTCTTCTCATTTAATACCACTCTTAAGTTAAATGTCATTTACTTATAATGTAATGAAAAACGAAATGCAATTTTCAAATGCATTTTTTAAAAATAGCGTTGAAATACTGATCACTAACCATCAGAGACCTTTCGTCCTCATTGGGGCTGTGATTGATCAAATGAGGCCCTCTGGTCAGTAGAGATTTTCTTATCCAGATACAAGATATAAATTTTGAAAAACTTAAAGATTACGTTTTAGTTCGGAAATGACTGTCAGTCCCATAGAGCAAATGCATTAGTTTTGAAATCACAACTTTTGCAAAAGAATTGCTTTGCTATGTTATCCCATTTTCACCAGGTATGGGAATCATCATAACATCAATTTAAAACAAAATTGGAAAAAAAAATTACATCCGCTTATTTAATTATTGACAAAGTTTTTAAATAGTGTCGCCATCTGCTGTATAGTTTTGGCATCTTAATACTTCAAAAATATGTAATTAAATAACTAGAAAACATTTTCGTCTTAAATTTGTTTCATTTCAATGTTATGTTGATTCCCATACCTGGGGAAAAAGGGCCAACATGGCAAAGCAATATTTCTGGGGAAATTGTGATTCTAAAACTAATGCATTATCTCTATATGGGACTGACCAATGACCATCCCTCCTAATGGCATTCGCCTAGTTGTCTTTAATGGGTTAAGGTTTGCTATCTCAGTCAATTATTGTCTAAATTCTAAAGTTTCTTTTTGTGGGTTAAGGTTTGTTATCAGTCAAGTATTGTCTAAATTCTAACGTTTCTTTTTCTGTTGCAGGTCTGGCCTTCTACTTGGCCATCGGCAGTACTGTGGTCACCTTCCTGTGCTCGGTACTCTCGGTACAGGCTGAGGTGTCCACGTCCACAGACAAAGTCCAGGATGAGATACTGGAAGGCAAAACGCTCATTTGCCTCGTCTGAGACAAACATTTGCCAAATCTTATCAACTGATTTGAAATAAGCTCGATAGAGTTCAGAAGAGGGTGATGCTGCCTAGCCAAAAATAATACAAAACCTGGTTCGCTAAGTGAAGCTATCCATATCTCTGTAGTAAGCCAAACGCGTCGAACGTCTTGGCGAACTATTTGGTGCTATTCTACAGTGGAGTTTGCATATGCTTATTACATCGACTTGGAGTTTTCTGCTAAATAAAAACAATAATTACAATTCCTTTTGTTACCTGTGAAAAAAATACAATCTTGTGTGAATCCCGATCTCGTGCTACAGCCTACAACTGTGCAAATATTCATTTATGATTTTTAATCAACGCTTTTTAAGAATAAAATGTGTTTTACGTTGAACTAACTTTGAGTTAGTGGATTGTTTAGGTTTACTAGGGTTATTTGGCGGCTTTTTGAAAACTTTCCTCTATTTAGCGCCAAGCATCTGATCAACGATCTATAATTATAGTGGAGGGACTTTCTATTTTAGTCGAATTAGCTGCCGGGGGGTTTGTTTATGGAGTTTAAGACCACAGTTGACGTAACTGTGATGTCACTGTAAGCGTGGCCGTTTCAGTTGTCCATTCCTCAACTCTCATTAAAAACTTTTTGGCTATTGCATTTAGCGATGAAGATGCAGTCAGATGAAAACCTATGCAAATACCGTTTTGCCATTCCGAGTGAAGCTAGTGATTGATTGCGCAATAGGCGTAAACAGACCCTTAGCTAAATAGTACACAATTGTTTGTATGTAACCAAGCTGTGTTACGTTTGCATAAAAAAAATAAATGAATAACCATTTAAATCTTGCATATCGGGAGGAAATGAAATTTGAGTAACATAAAACGTAAAAGATGAGATTCATACAGTACCTAAAGTAAAGTTTTTAACCCTCACCCACCATTAATTGGTATAATTAAAAGTGAAGAAGTATTTTGGAAGTATAAATTTCCGATATATAAACTTGTATACTCATCTTGAATGTTCGTAATGACAGAAAACATTTTTAAAAAAACTTGATATTGTAAAGGTACGAGGGTTAAAGTCAACTATGCGTGTGAGAATTTGTACCATCCCTGAAGTGATGCGGCAATAGGTTCCGCCCTGAACACGAATAATTTATAGCGGCCTCAATAACCCACAGTCTACCAAAAGGATCCTCAAAGTGAAGATGAGTTACCTGGGCTTTTATACTACTATTAATTTTGTAGTTAAGAATAGTGGTAGAAACGAGATAATAAATCAGCGTCACTTAGTTGTTGATGGCATATCGAGGTTGCGTGTGTGGTGAACCGCCACAAGTTCATTGCTATCATGTTCGGCAAGGTAGAGAGCAGCACAATTACCACGCTCTTTTGACTGGTCATTTCTACCTCATTTGAGAGCAACGCGATAGAGGATAGCCCAACCGATCGTAAGCGGATCCTTTTAATTTTTTGAGACAGAGGTCAAGCAGATTATTCCAGAATCAGATTGTCAAACCCTTGAAGTAATGATTAGGTATGAAAACTTGCAGGACTTTTTGTGACTACGAGGGACCAGTTACCATGAGCGTACAAGGCTGTGGTGAATATTTTTACAAATGTTTTTTTTCTTCATATGATAAATGTAGCTGTCTTACAAATCTGTATGCCTCAAATGTAGCTGTCTCTTTAATTCCAATTGGTTCGAATATTTTTTTTTAATTTTCAATGAATATTTTTACACAAAATATTCGAACCACTTTTAAAAGTGGGATAATAGAGACCAATAAGCAACAACGTGACTACAGCTACATAAGCTACAGCTTGTTAACATTGTTGAAAGAAATTTCTGAAATTCAGTAGTAGTCTTTCAGAAATATCTGTCAACAATATCAATCGGTTTTTAAAGGCTTTCAACAATGTTAATCAATTTTGACAGCTGTCAGCAACGTTTTAATTTTTTTCAATGTTAATCACTTTTGTTTTAATAATTCATAAAAACATTGTGTGCTTACAAAAAAACCAGTTATGCTGTTGATGACCAACAAGCTACCCGATTAGTGTTAATGTCCTATGTATAAGTTGAAAGAATATATTTTTGTGTTGACGTGTTTATTTGTAATTTGTTATATATTTTGCCTAATTCAAAGAAGTTGAATAAACAGTTTTACATGTATACTGGCGTTCTTCGTTTCAATTACAATTTTCACTTTGTGGTTGGAAATAGTATTTTATCAGTGTAATGGGTTTTTTAGAAATGGAAGTCGAAAATTTAATAAAATGTACAACATTTATCTTTTAATGCATAGCAATCCTTTTGTTATACAAGTGCATACATAAAATGTAACTTTCTAGTTGGTTAATTTGGACCAGTTATCGTCGTTACAGTGGTCTCCACAATTTCATGTGTGAATATATGTTATTGATCTTTTTTAAATGCAATTTTTTATGTTTGTGTAAGTGCTCCGTGATTTATTCTCTTTAATGATTTTTAGTTGGTAATGGTCAGAATCTCTGGTCATGACAAAAAACGTGATGGTAGGCTTCATTTTTCTTGGGGTCGTTATTTCATATATTTTCGTAGTATAGCCGTTGACACTGGGAAATGAACTCGGATCTTATCTACGTTTTTCTATAATTTAAAAAATATCTTTTTACAGAAACGTGTTATGTTCCTTCTAGCTAATTTCATCAAAAGTTCGTAAATTTCATTAAATAATAATTTCATTAAACGTTCTACAATTAACTAGTTCTGAAATAGTTTATACACGTTGAATTTTAATTAGGGGGAACCAGGAACATATGACCCCCCTCGAAGTTTTTTGCTTGTAACTTTTAAAAAACACTATTTATGAATGTGTAAATGCAGATAATTTATACTTCATAAAGTAGTACACAATATATTATTATTTTTCTGTGGTATTAACTGCAATAGTAGTAAAATATAAATTATTTAAAACTTTAGTTTTGGGTCATGTATCCCAATGCATAGGGATACATGACCCACCTATTAGGGATATGTGACCCAACCCTAAAATGTTGTAGTATAACTTAAAATAATCAAAAAAACCTTTTCCAAATAACAAAACTAATATCATATTATAAAGTTTATATAGATTTTATAGTATTTTCAGACAAAATTATTACTTTTTATTTTTATCTCATTAATTATGCTTATATTAACGAAATAATCAAATTTAAAAGTAAATTCTGTTCGAAATACAAAACTGGGGCTTTTATTTTGCAGAGAAAACACATGTGGTTGAAGAATCGCTACTATTTTATCAATATCATTATGGGATGTATTATCCGTTTTAGGACATTTAAAACATTTTCCATCGATTTTTTCTGCATATTGAATTGTAAGCTCGTTAAAAAAATTTCCTTGTACCTTCCAAACAAACCTTATACTTCGTTAAGGACCCAGTCATTTACTTTTGGGACTCCCGTGATTTTTAAAAAAATTTACTTGGTCTACTTCTGTCTACTTTTGTGTTGTTTACTTGGGTCACATATCCCTAATTGGTTTGGGTCACTTATCCCTAGTTGCACTTTTTTTGTTTAATCCCAAAACAAAGTCATTTGCGAATAATTACATTAGCACTATTATGCATGTAACTGTAGCTAATAGCATGAACTAAACAAATAACTAATTGAAAAAATCTTTCTTTTAAACCAAAAAATGTAAACCGAAAAACCTTACGGCCTCAAAAATTTACTTTCGCATAACTTAACAAATACGCAATGATTCAGCTCGTTTTTTTCACCATGTGATCAACTGGCTGAAAGGAAAAAATTGATGCCACTTTCAACTCACAAAACTTTTCTATTGCTGAGAAAAAGGTATTGGGTCATGTATCCTTAGGGGTCAAATGTCCCTAGTTCCCCCTACATGTAGTTTCCATGGAGATATTAGAAAATGCAAAAGTAATGAACCAATAGAAATAAGTGAGTTTCATGACATAATTTAGTTTCCATGGAGATATTCATGACATCATTTTGTTTTCTACCAATCAGATACTCTTATTTACTTTACCGCACTAGTGCCGAAAGTAGTACTTTCGGCACTGTCTGTGACGTAAGCACGTAAAGTGTCATTTTCGCAACGATTTATGAATGAATATGATATTTAAGAAAGTGAACTTTTTTGCACGTTGTTATAAAAACATAATTTTTCATTTACAATTCAGCATTTATTGATGGATTGTAAATGAAAATGCTTTTAATTTAATACTATTTATTTCTTTTGAAAAGGTTTTTTGTTGTTATTTTGTTTTTAAATGGTATCTAAAATCATTCGGTGCAGTTAGGCGTTGAAGGTTATATATTGTTCTAATTTTGCTATATGCAGCATAATTAATTTTTTTTAACTATAAGGAATAATTAATGAGTTTTCGAAAGAAAAAAAATGAAGCTAGCCCAATTTGTCGCGCAAATGTTGAATATAGAATTAAGTGATGTGTTTTTTTCCTATTGATCGCAAATGTTGTGTGGATGAAGTCAGATTCTGTTACCAATAAAAGATTTCCATTTTTCTTAAGCTTTAAGTTTAGTATGTTTTTACAGTTTGCAAGTACTACCGTTTTCGACAGATCTGAGTTCAAACTAAAAACTTTGAAGCTCATTTTCTTGTTTTCACCTTTTTGTCACTCAACACGTTTTTCCACTAAGCTCTTCAATTATCTTAAAACAAAAAATATTATTGTTTGAGTACCACTAATTGTTTTACTGTATATTTGATATAATAATTGAAAAATTAACACATATAGTTTATGACAACACAGTTTTGAAGTAATTATGAGGAAGATGGTTTTAAGCCGTTTTCCATGTTAAGTTAACTGTATCGAATGTTACTTACAATTCAATTGGTTAAGTTTCATTGGTATCAGAAGTTAGGGTGACATTAAAATTCCGATATATATATATATCATTAGGATTTAATTAGTTATTATTTATATCTTTAATTTTAAATATAATTTATATTTAATAAACTACAAAACACTTTGTATTTTATTATGAAATCCTTTGTTGTAAAAAAAAAACACAAAATGTTAACTCTCACTATCGTAGTACCACAGGATGGTTGAATGCTTATCAGCAAAAATGACTTGTATAAAAAAACTTTAATAAACTAAAACACTTTGACTTTATATGAACTTGACTATATAGTGACTTAATAATGACTGAACTATATGACTTATATATGACTTGTTCAAAAACTTATAAAAAGTGTACTAAAATGCTGGTCATTTCATGATAAAACTGTGTAACACTACTTTACTATCAATTACCACTCAATGCATTTATATTTATAGGTAACATATGCATTGTAACAAAAGTGTTGTTTTTACAGAAACTATGAGAATGAGTGCAAATTTTGAGGAACTCCCTTGCACATTTTTGGTTATTTCGTGCTGCCATCTATTATCATAGTAAAAAGCCATAAACTAACCCGAGCGAGTTAGAGGCCTCTAGACTCTAGAGCGAGTAGGTTTACTCCTTGTGGAAGAAAAAAAATCTATGTCGGGTGTCCAGCTAGGTTAAATTGATGCACTGGCTCATCGGATTTGACGCTTTATCTATTTTGGTGTCATTATGGGATACTTTAGCCGATTTTAAATACAGCTGACTCTAAGCGATAAAGTTTACAACAAGTGAATTCAGCATACGTTTGAGCTGTTAGATAGCTTATCTTTCTTTTAAACCAAAAAATGTAGACCGAAAAACCTTACGGCCTCAAAAATTTACTTTCAGTGCATGAAAACGTATTTCTTCGCATAACTTAACAAATACGCAATGATTCAGTTCGTTTTTTTCACCATGTGATCAACTGGCTGAAAGGAAAAAAGTGATGCCATTTTCAACTCACAAAACTTTTCCATTGCTGAGAAAAAGGCATTGGGTCATGTATCCCTAGGGGTCAAATGTCCCTAGTTTCCCCTACTAATATAATCAACTAAAAATCATTGACACAATTACGAAAATTACCAGAAGCACCCATTTCATTTGATACTAGCTCCCGTGTAACTGTGAGGCCCAATGGCTTAGTGGTAGTGCTTCGCATTGCCACGCCATAGGTCCGGGGATCGAGTCCCGGATTGGGCGAGGTTGACTCAGCCTTTCATCTCTTAAGTGAATCGATAAAATGAGAAGCATGCTTGGGAACAAAACACTGGGGGTTCCGCGTGAGGCTGACCACCTTACTGGGACATATGCCTAGCACCCCAGTGCCCTAGGTCACGAAATTTGGAATCGGCACGGCAGGCCTTGGCCCACTAACGGGCTGTTGCGCCGAGGAGTTAAGTTTTTTTAGTAACTATAATGGGATTTTTTTTTAAGTACTACTACATTGGGCTTGTTTCACGTACGGGATCTGGCAAAAGATCTGCGGTCGTGTTTTTATTTTTCTCGAATTAATTTTGTTGATATACAGATTGAGTTTTCTAAGAATGAGTTATTTTAGTTGTTATTTTTTTAATTATAACTTCTTACTGTGCTGTTGGTTGTTTGCATCATTTATCGAGGAAAACTTGGAATTTAAAAAAAATAACAAACATTCTTAGAAAACTCAATTTGGAATACCAAGGCAAAAGTAATTCGAGAAAAATTAAAAGTAGACCGCGGAGCTGTTGCCAGATCTCCCGTGAAACAAGCCCATTCAACTGGTGCACATAATAGGGTATTTGACTAAAAAAAATTTATTGGCTTAAAATATCCTTATGCCAAAAATATTAGATCCGTATTTTTTCTTTTTTTCAAATACCCCATGAAAAGGCAGAAAAATGAATTTTAAAATTCGGGCGAAAAATTACGCCCGAAAACGTTATGTGGCTGTCCCATGGTATCTATGACGTCACTAGTAACTATAAACAAACTTTGAAACACCATTTTGGAATCTACTTTAAGAAAATTTGAACTATCCGCTTCTGTAAAACCTCCTTCCATTATTTATATAATTCTTACTTATTAATAGTAAACTAGATTAAATCCTGTTTAATTGCAAGCAAAAAACATCACACCGGTTTGGTCACATATATACTAGTGACGTCAGACAAATCGACGTGTTTGTGATCACGTGACGTACCGATGAAAAAAAGGAATTTTAAAATGATTTTTATTAATTATTTAAAGATTTATTTTGCAAAACAATATATAAGTTTGTTATTTTTGGGTTCAAACTATAATTAATTTAATATTGGAAGGTATTTTAGCGATACAGTCAAGTACCCCATTTCAGGAAGGGGTTTTGAAAACTCAGCATGCTGGCGTCATTTGACTGTGGTTCTAAATTATGACGCCCGTCTCCTAACAGCCCTCGTGTATTTCTAGCGCGACAATATTCAACCCAACCAACCAGCATGCTAGGTGGTCCCCTTTTAGATAAATAATCGGCGTGGTTTTGTGTATGGATGTGTTATGACACAGTGGTTACATTCGCAGGTTCTGTCCTCGTCTAATTATTTTGAAAACGTAATTTGCAAATACAATAACACCATCATTCAGGATTGATGCACGAGTCCCCAGTCGTTTAATGCGCTTGCCTTTGCATGCAAAAGGTCCCGGGTGCGGGTCAGGGCACCGTCAAAATAACTGTCTACCTACAAACAGCCCGTGCAGCCCAAAAATGTCCAACGAATAATACCCTGTATAGAGGGAGTACACGTTAAATATGCTCCAGTGTCCTGATGCCGCGTACGATAGGCGTTGGGTTGGGTGCCTACTCAGGTGTCAGCTAGTCACTTGACTGTGGTTCTAAATTATAATGCCCGTCGCCAATAGCCCCCATGAAGTTCTGGTGAGAAGATAATTCAACTCAACAGGATTGATGAACGTTAAAACTGTTGGGTTCCAATGTCCTGACTCCACGCTTATGTCGTTACGTTTGGTTAGGTGACAGCTCAGGTATATTAGCCTCGTCACTTGACTGCTGCGGATCTATACACAAAGTCCAACGCCAATAGCCCTCTTAAGTGCGATATTAATTCAAAAGTAAAGCTTTTAGGATTACCAAAGAGTAAAGCGCAGTTTTTTTAAACAAATTTAGTTCATAATTTTTCATAATTTTTTTTATCACTGTCACAAAGGAAATTAACACCTACCACATTTTTAATTTATTATAGTTGCTTATGAAATTTTATTTTGGTAAAGGTGTAACGCGAATAGGAGATTTCATATTTTAAGGCATTCTTCTTCAGACTGCCGTTTATATAAAGAGCATTCCTACTCACTCCTACTTTAGGTAAATATTCATAGGTATTTTTATATTGGCTTCCTGTGCGTTAACATGTGTCACAAACCTATTGATAGTCCTCGCGAACTTATGCATATTACAACTGCGAGAAAAAAGATTCCACCCTGGGGCCTGGTTGTAAAAACGTAATTTGCAAATACAATCCCCTACAACTGATTTTCGATATTTTGGTGTTTAGGTATATCGAGGTATGCGATGTTAATTTAACCAAAAATTAAAATGTTAAGATTACCAAAGCACAGTTGAGGTTTTGAACAAATGTAGTTCCCAATTTTCCATGATAAATTTTTATCACTCCCACGAAGGAAAGTAACGGCTACCACATTTTTTAAATATAATAGTTGGTTATGAAATTTTATTTCAGTGATATACTCGACAAAAAAGAATGATTTTCAATTTTCATAAAATTAAGGCTTTCTTCTTTAGAAAGCCGTTTAAATAAAAAGCAGTCCTAATCACTCTTACTTAAGTAAAATATTCATCGTTATAGGGTAACTGCGACCACCCTAACTAGATGAAGGACAGGCCACTTCAAAGGGATGGAAATCCAAAAAGACGGAACTAGGAAATACTCCAGCTGCAGAAACTGCCCCGACTAGGAACTGGATTCAAAACATCTTTTCTCTTGTCCAGCCATCCTGGCAAAATTGCAGCAAATCACCAACTCGCCCTACGAAGACCTTTATTAGGACCACTTGTCTGCAGATCGCTGAAGCAGTCTATGAGACCTTTGGTCCCATATAATCTTTATCCATGGACACGACATCATCATTCATCGTTATTTTTAGCATATAACTTGCGTCAAACCTATTGATGGTCCTCGGGAACTATGCATATTATAGCTGAGAGAGAGAAAAAAAAGTTACCCCCACTGAACTTAACTGAAACTCTGGATGGAGCATCATCTCATGAAAAGCTGGTGAAACTCTTATTTAGTTTACCGCACTAGTGCCGAAAGTAGTACTTTCGGCACTGTCTGTGACGTAAGCACGTAAAGTGTCATTTTCGCAACGATTTATGAATGAATATGATATAAAAAAGTCAACTTTTTTGTACGTTGTTATAAAAAGATTTTTTTTGCGCCTGTTTCATCCAACTTTACAACCTATAAATTTCAAGTGATCATAAAAAATACAATAAAGTGCGTCAAAGAAAATTTGGTGCACTACTTATTAAGTAATTTCGAATGACTTATTCTATATTTAAAAAAATATATATATTTTGAAATGTTTTTATTTTAAATAGATTCTCCGTGAGGCGAACGCGAACCCATTTAAGAATCCAGGTTCTAACTACTTTATAAATCAATCATCAGTCAAAAAGACCTTTATGCTTTAAAAGAATACATTTTTATGCATTTAATTTAATAAAGATTAGGCTTTAAACAATTTGTAAAGTCTTCACTCAAGAAGCGAATTTTGTTTACTTTTATTAGAACCAGAGAATGCTATAATCGAAAATACAAATATAGAATTGTTAAATTAATTTACCGGTGAAGTCAAAATCTGTACGTTTACAGGTATTTCCTAGTTTTTCCTGATATTAACCAATTTTTCCCGGTATTTACCATTTTCCCCTGCTGGGATGGGAAATATTAGTTTTGGACGGAAATAAATACAACCCTGCTTTAAAATGAGGTAATATTATATGAATAACACAGAAAAATTCAAAAATAGATTAAAATCCAAGTTAAAAACTTTATTGATCTCAATGACTTAAAATGTACACGGTAGAAAAACAACACTAATCAAATGTAACAATAAGAATATAACAGCATGAAGTAGCAATTGATTAGTATTCAGAAATAAAACTCACTACAGGTAGAATAAATAGCAAAATACTAGAGATAAAGATGGTGATTGTACTAGGTCAATTAACTTTTAAAATAACGTATGTTGCTATAGTTTCCCAAATAATAAAATATGAATAGGACACAGTCAAAACCCGTAGATATTTTGCATTAATGGATACATAACTTAATTATTTTTTTAAATACATATTGGTTAAACAGTTTATTTGCGTATGAAGGAAAAAACTTCAAAATTAATTTCAACTTAATAATAATAATAGAATTTAACTATGAAATATATTTCTAATATATAGTTAAAATCTTGATTCACATAGTAAAAAATATTTAATAAGCAATTAACCCTAAATTAAAGAATGTTATTCAGTATAGGTAGTTTTGGTATAAGTTAAAGAACAGTTAAGAAAACAATGTTATTTATATGTGTATTTCAAAGCATTTATGATATATTAGTGTATGCATGAAAAAATATCATTAGAGTACAAGTGTAAGCAATATTTTGCTTTAATATGAGTTGATTCATTTTTGACCCTGTCAGCATTTGACCATTGCTTAGTAGCTTCACTGACTTATTGCTTCAGTAGTGTTTTTCTAACAAAATGTTTTATGTTTATTTAAAATTTGTTTTAGAACATAAAAATTATTATTTGAATTTTGCATTATGATAAGCAAAGTAAAACATGTAAGTAAAACAAAATAACCTTCCAATTATTGTATGATCCTCTTCAAATCTTGTTAGATTAAAACAAAAATTCAAGTATGAATATCTTTATCTGTTACTTGTTTAGAAATTTATTCAAACTTAATAGAGTAGAAAAGAGCACAACTACATATGAATACACACAATAGTTATTTATGCAACAAGTGTGAAAAGTAACACTTTTTAAAACTTGTGGATTTTATTTCACGAGCGAGGTACGAGCGAGTGAAATAATGACACGTTTTAAAAAGTTTACTTTTCACACATGTTTCATACACTATTTTTTATAATTATGTGAAAAAAATCAAATCTTATTTGTTCAAAAATAATTCACGTGCTATTTTTGTTACGTAAAGAAGATCGGCATCGATAAATCTCTGGAACTACAAAAGGCAAACATCTTTTTTAGTTTAAAGTCAAACATTTGAACATGGATACCGATTCAAAAATAACAAAATAATAACATTCACGTGCATAATAGTTATAAATAAAGCAGATCAATAAATTTCTGGATTTTATGAATATCATGAAATAGAAATTTTACTTGAAATGTTGGCATCTTATGAAAAGAGTGAAAAAAAAGTAATTTTTTCACTACTTTTGGGTGAAAAAAAGTAATTTTTTTATCACTGTTTCTAAAAAGCATAACTTTTCGCATGCGTCTGATATTAAAATTGTAGTGTAAAAATCGGATTTTTTTCACGCAATTATAAAAAATATATTTACAATTCAAATACTATAAATGTAAAATAGTTGAATTTTTTTAAAACTTAGATTGATACAAGTTAATGCTGGCTTTAAGCATTAAAAAACCAGCCTAATCGGGCAAAATAAAATTGAATCGTTAATCTTGCAAAATACCAATTCATACCTTATAGTTAAACTCATTATAGTTTCCTTGCATAAAGGCCACGACCATGGGCGGAGCTATAAAACGCGCAGAGCAATCAGATGTAGAGAAAATTTCATCCATTTTATTTTGTCTTTATCCGATTGCTCCCCGCGTTTTATAGCTCTGCCCATGGTCTTGGCATCTGTGCAAGGAAACTGAGTTTAACTACAACGACAACAATATTTACAAAACAAGGTTATGAGGATTAAAGAATTAAGAACATAAGACATAGTTAAAACTGCAACTTAAAACAAGCACCATCAAAAGTTTCATTTATAATATTCACAACTAACTATACATACATAAAATCTTAAAAAGTACAAGGCAAAATGTTAACTTTTTAAGAACAAAAGCAAAACGTACTTGCATAAAACATGATTTCGGTGGTAGACATTAAAAAACACTTTACAAGATTAAACAATACAGAAATATATAAATTTTAATATACATATGTACATGTTATTTACAATATAGTGTAAAATGTAAATCTAATTATTGCTTTCTATTGATTAAAGTTCACTCGACAGATGAGACGGATTGTACATTGAATAGATTAACATGGCTACAAGAAACCAGTTACAGTACTAAAAAAAATTAAATTGACACATATTTACTTGAATGAAAATATATAAAAAAAGATTTTTTGTAGATATTTTTTTATAATAAACAATTTCTAACCTAATAGAGTTAAAAGCATAAAAAAAATATAGGATTGAATATATTGTATTAAAAATTTTTTTTACTACAAAGTGAATAGAAAAAAAAATCACAATGATAAATCTAAAATATACATAGTAGCAGAAATATTTATAGTTGTACCAATAACCTCTAAACTTAGTAATATATTTAGAGACGTTAGATTTTCAGGATGGGAAAATCGTCGGCATGCATGTTATATGATTGTAAAAGACCCCTTGAGTACTTGTTTGGCTTGTGTTCTCTCGGCAAAATTAATTCTCTGCATACTTTAGCATGAACAAAAAAACTCAGATTCTCTGTAATCACATTCCATTAGTTCTTAAAAAAATGTAAATAAGTTAAGTGTAATATAATAGTAAATACAAATTAATGAATAATCACTTATTTTTTAATGAAAAAAATACTGATCAAAACATATTGACATATACATTGGCAGCATCAATAGTAGGTATCTTTAAAATAATAAGCTTTGAAATCAAGAATATAACTTGATTTGCTAACATAAACATTACCAGAATTCAAAATTAAATAATACCACACCATAAAAAAAATAAATGATTTTAATAATTTCACATTTCAAATGCCATTACTTTGTGAAACCTCAAAACTTGAAAGAAATTTTAATTTCTAATTAATATAACCCTACCAACATATACAGTAATTTAATTAACAGTAAATGTGAAATAAAATTAAAAATTTCACATGCAAATTACACAGATCATTAGGATTGTATTTACAGAAAATTTTAATCAAAACACCACAAGTCTGCTTTTTAAGGCATTATTGCTGACAGGAGTGACAAAACCTGAAAATTAAAATCTAGCCTCTTAAAAAGATACATTAATTTTTTTTAAACAAATCTGTAATTTGACCTGGTCACAAGGATATGCCAAATCATCCTTTTCTTCTAATTTCAATCCATAAATTTTAATTCATGAGATTTAGGAAAGATACCCCAGAGAAAAATTGGACCATTTTATGTTTTCTGGAGCTCCAAAAAAAAAAAATAATAATAAACAGGGCTATGGAGCACAAACTTTAATTTTTTATGGGTTTCGGACATAATCCCGACACTGGAAATACATTTTTGTTTATTTCCCGATTTTTTTAAAAATTTAGAACGTTTATTTTAAATAAGATATAAACTGTTTGCATTAAAAAATTGTTGTGTACTATTAAATATTTGAACTCAGTGTGAAAAACATCATTAACTAATTATGTTACCCATTGTAAGAAAAAATTATGTCCATCGGTACCAGACCACATAATAAATAAGTCCAAATTATAAAATGAAAACAATAAAATATAAACATAAACAATGTAATGTTTGAAAAACCATTAAGTATGTGATTTACGTATAAAATTAATTTTGAATATAACACACTTTTTCGAACTGAAAGTATTTTATGTTTACATAATAATAAAAGTAAAATCCCTCTTGTCAAATGGAAAAATATTAATGCAAAAATTAGAACTTAAACTGCCCTTACTAAAGCACAACAGCATTAATTTATTGATATATTGGAATTTCCAACTTGTCAGGATTTTATCCTTGTCAAGATTATGGCATATCAGGATTTCGGCTGTCGGAATTATGTGCGAAACATATAGATAGCTGAACTTGACCAAAGTGATTTTTGGCAGATCTATAACAATGATACTTTCCATTGAAATACAGGGTGTCCGTAAAAGAATGTCCGAGTTTCAAATTGTAATAGTATTGTGGTTGAAGTGTAATTGAAATGTGGTTGAAGGTGACGAATAAAGAATAACTCCAACAGTTTCAGATAAGCGCTTGTACCGCTACATCGTTGCACAGGCTGTTGCTGCCATTACTCTTGACTTGCTGCAGACAGTATAGGAAGAATTGCATTTTCGTTTGGATGTGTGCCACTAAAGGCGCACACATTGAGCAAAGCAGGAAAAACTAGGTTATTTTTCCTTCAATGTCGTGTATGATTTGTTATATTTAGTATAAAATAAACTGCTGTAATATACCATTAAAACTCGGACAATTCTTTTACGGACAACCCGTATAAGAAAGCTCAGCGAACAGCTGCAGCGGAAATAACTACAATTCATTGAAGGATGGCTCAAACGAAATGACACTTCAGCACTAGGTGCATTTTAATGAACAAAATTTGTTTAAATTAAAACACAACGAAAAATTAAATTTTAGAAGTTACAATTGAGTTTTATAAAAAAAAAAACATACAAGGCATTGAACGACAATTTTCAAGTTTCCTATAGACCTGCCAGTAACTCAGCAGCACTGCATTTTCTTTTTTAATTTTATTGCCACAACAGGTACTTTTTGAAAGTTCATCACGTCCTTTTGAAAATTTACAATAGAAAACTATTAAAAATTTGTTATTGCTTTGTTAAAACTGGAGAGTTGGCAGTTATGTCATCGTAAAAAGCTTAACACGACCTGAATCCTATTGGAATATGGTTATTACTGACTTAAATTTGCAGAGCAAGCCGGCAACATCGGATTTTTAGCTGCTTTCTAAAATACTGTGTCAATGTACCAATTGCTGGATTTTTGAAGAGGAAAAATTAATCTTTCTCTTGACACCCGGAATCCGGAAAATGGCTATTACTACCTTAAATCCAGTTGAGCAGATTGGTTAAATTAACGTCACACCAGAGCCACAGTTATCAAGTCTGTGTAGAGGCCCCAAAGCTTACCAAACACTATACCAACAACTAGTTCGAATGAAAGATGAGAAATGCACAGGGAAAGGCAAAACAAACACTACAGCGCAAACTGCTACCGTTCCTTGAACGATGCTTCACTTGTGTGGAACTTTCGCAGAAGTATTGCTTAGCCATGTTAGCCATATTTCTCCAAGTATGGGAATCAACATAATATCAAAATGAAACAAATTTTAAACAAAAATGTTATCTAGTTATTTAATTATACATTTTTGAAGTTTTAAAATGCTCCAAAATATTCGGCAGATGGCGACACCACTTTAAAACTTAATCCATTAATAATCAAATAACCGGATTTTCTTTTCAATTTTGTTGTACATTTGTGTTATGATGATTCCAATACCTGGTGAAAATGGGATAACATGGCAAAGCAGCTCTTTTGGAAAAGTTGATATTTCAAAACTACTGTATTAGACCTATGGTACTGACAGTCCCCCTTGAAGTTAAAAGTTTCAGTGACAATCACTTTGTACACACATATGACTTACATTACAGAAAGGATAATTTTGCATAGAAATAGCCTGACGCTACCGTTCCTTGAACGATGCTTCGCTAGTGTCCGAAGTATCGCTGCAGCTCTGAGCACAACTCAACTCGACTTCCATAAATTCGCTGTCAAGAGGGGAAACTACCGAGCTGTTGGGAACTCGCTGGAGTTCTTCAGGGGAGTTGATTATCTGGATTGATGCGTCTGTTTGAGAAAGGATTGGTTAGTTTGTTGGATTAAGGTACTTGAGGGCATTAGAAATAATATTTTTTATTTTAAATATAGTTTTATTGTACGTATTTGTAAAATAAATGTAGCATAATCCAATAAAATTGAACTATTACGTTCATTTTAATTTTAAAAAAAAAACTTTAAAGGAAAAAAATTCATTATTAAAGAATATAAAATGCCCAGTATGGGTAATGAAGAAACGTTAAAAAAAAGTATATAAAATTAAATCAGCATTTTTTTATTTTTTAGAAATCAACATACAACGAAAACTTACTCAAAAAGCTAACAATAAAGAAAGTAAATTGTCGGAAAAAGGTTTAAGACTTAAAATGGGAGCAAGTTCAACTTCATTGTATTGTGAAAATATCAAAAAAAAGTTTATTTCTATTATGCATAAAAACAGGTCTGAATAAAGCAGATATTTTAATGAAAAATATCCAAGACTATGTACACATATTATTAATTAAAAATATGAAAAAAATAAACAAAATACACTATCGCTTTAGGGTTTTCATAGCACATCTTATAAATATAATAATCATGAAACACATTCCTTGGAAAAAATAAAATTGGGACTTTCAGAGGCCCTTAAAACCCTATACGTTTAGAAATTTAGGATCTCTTTAGGAGTGTTTAGTGCATGGGGACAGTAATGTCACAGGTGGTCAAACATAGAAGATGAGGAACAGAAGAAAAAAAACATGTTATATAAGATTAAAAAGCCTTGAGGATAAGCCATTTTAGCTTCCACACTATGTTTATAACGTAAAAAGTGGAAGGTATTATAATCGTTCAGTCTGTCTGCCCGTCACCCACTTTCATAGCAAAAACTACAAATGCTACAGGCAAGTGTGATACGTCAAAAAATTCAGCACATCGAAATTAGAAGACATTGAAAATTTCAGAAAAAAACTTGAATTCGAAGTACTTAAATTATTTAAAAAACTGCAAAATTTAATGCTCATTTAAAAAGCATAAGAAGCCATTTTTATTAGAATTAAATCACCATTGCAACAATAACTCGAGAAACTTTAATTCTTTTAAATAATAAATTAAAAGAAATTTATTTTTGTGACATCAATCAGTTTGAAATGACGTCAAATATATTACACTACGAGATTCTTTGAATGTGGATATGAAATGTTTTTATTCTATTTAAAAGTGAGTAATATTACATATTTATTTTTTGAAATATAAATTAATTTTTGCAAAGGATAATTATTGAATTTTGGAAATAAAATAAATGAAATTAGCCAAATGAATCTTGTAAATGTTTATAATAGAATTAATATTGTGTTTGGCGACTTCTTTCCTGTTGAACACAAATAATGTGTGGAAGCGGGCTGAGTGACAGATTCCGTTTCAAACCTACTTGTTTTTTTAAAGTTTCTACACTCCCTATGTCAAACTTTGGCATAAAGGTTTAAAAATGCCAATTAAAAATTATATATAAGACTATTTTCAGTCTATAATATTTTGATACTCACAAGCGTTTCTTTCGGCATATGCCATCCCTTTTTGCTGAAGTGTAACTGGGCAGTCTTTGTGAGCTAGGAGCATGGTTTTCAATTGGGCTACTTCATTTCTTAGCTGGGTAACTTCATGCTGAAAAATGTAAGAATCACGATTTTTAATTTATCTTATAACAATGTAACAATTAAAAAAACATGCATATAAACATTTAATTACACAAAATCTCCAACAAAATAATAGTTCATCCCAAAAATAACATTTTTATTGGTGTTATTCTTTCAATAATAGTCTTTTTACTCACAATTATAAGTAATTGCGATAATTAAGAATTAATAATGGGAAAAATTCGAAATAACAAAATGCCTTAATGGCGGGGATTCAAAAATATGGTCTGGATAGAGTTCAACATCAGTGTAATGAGAACAGTTTCTAATTCAATTGATATTAATTGATAGAAATAGCAGTAACAAATGAATCATTTCTTAAAAAACATTTGGGATTAAAAGTAATAATCTAATAATTAAAGCATATTCATTTAAATTGTAAAAGAAAATGAATAGTTCAAACTACTTGTAGGTTAGTGTTGATGTGTTCCATTTCTTCTGCCTTCTGCTCTAGAGCAGTTATCCACACTTTCTTCTTTTCCCTGCATCTTGTGGCAGCAGCTCTGAAAACAAAACAAAAACAATCGATATTAATTCAACTTCAATGTGCCTTATTACTTTATCTTCTTCAATACAGAGGTACACATACATGGACCTTTGTAGAATTTACTTCACAAATTTACAATTTTTCTTAACACTTTACCGACCGGCCGATTAATCAACGTTTTGTTCTCACTGCATACCGACCGGCCGGCGATTAATCGACTTTTGATCTTTCTGTTAGATTTGGTTAGGTTAAGCCGTGTTCAGTCTACGCCTCGATCCACGACCGATCCGAGTAAAAGATTTAATAAAATTTCGTTACCCTACAATAACACGAAGCGTACAATTTTACCAGAGTTTAAGAAAAGCGCATATATTCCCGCGCGTAAGTCTAGGCCGAAACCGAGCCAGTTTAGTTTAGTTTTGAATTATCATCGCACTAGAGCTACACGAGGGCTATTGGGAAACCGAGCCGGTGTCTGGGACAATCTGCTGCTGAGCGGGCGGTGAAAGGGCATAGTATGTTCGAACCGCTACCGGTCGGTAAATTTTTAATACTAACTCTTCTATTTTAAACTACAATATTTAAGCTTTCCAAATATACTGATACCGAAGCAGCTGATTCATTACTTGTTTTGAAAAAAGACATACCAAGAGGGTGAAGCAGATTTCGGAAAAAAACTCAAAAATGGCTAATTTATCGTACATTTTGAATTAAAACACAAGTTAAAATGGCCTAATGATCACAAAAAACTGATAGAAAGCCGAAAAAGCTTATTACCAATCAGCCTTACTTCTGAAAACGGACACCAGCAAGTTCAATCACCACACTTTTATATAGCTGTTCGTGGAATGCGATAGACAATCTTAGCAAAAACTCAAATGTAACTAAAATTGACCTTGCTTCACAGATAAAACCTACACATTTCTATTTTTCTATAAAAGAATAAACTTTCTTTGAACCCTTTTTTTTTACATTATTTCAATTCCAACTGACATCTGATCACTATTTCTTTACAGAAGATGTTACACAAAAACAGTAACATAAAACACATTAAAGCAACATGTTCAAACTTTAAAATTTATACTACTTCGATATTTTACTTATGTTTTAACAATTATTTGAAGAAAAACTTACTTAATCATCAATCTAAAAAACACTACATTAAAAAAAATTCCCATTTGAAAATATTTGTTATTTAATACACTTTTAGTTATAAATATTTTACAAATAACTGTGGAATCTAAGAATCAGGTTCCATTTCCATTAAAAATTAATTCTACATACAATCATTGTATTTTTGTGTTTTTACATACATAAAAGAGTACTTAAGATAGGCAATAAGTTATATCAATAAACAGTTTATCATCGAAAATTTCTATTTGAGAAATGCACTTTTACAAACCAAAAATACCAAGACAAAGCTTTAAATAGAAGCATACACCACATAGTCCATAATCACAATTCTTTTTTTTTTAAATTAAAGAAACTTTTATTCAGCAGTTATTTAAAATCAAAAGAGAAATTAGCCAAATAAAAAACATAACTTAGAAGTAAATTTCAGCTTAAAATTTAATTTATTGTGCAATGTTTAATTATGCTTTGCCCATCACACATCGGGTCAACATTAAGAAACTAGTTGCGGAATTATTTTTTACCAACCTGTTTCTTTCAAGTGATCGCTTGCGCTTTTCGTCTGGATTATTGCTATTCTCTCTACGTTTCCTTCTAAAACAAAATATTTTTATTCAATAAATGTTAAAAAATACAGTTTTTTTTAAAAAAAAATGATAGGTTTTTGATAATATTTCATAATCAATAGATTTTGGGAGCCCTTACTGATTTCTTGTAATGTTAGCTTACATTCAAAAGTTTGAGACAAAATTAAGGTTTAACCTTCTAGGGATAAGCTAATTGGTTGAAGTGTAAACTTGTTTTCACAGCATGGGTTTAAAATTCAAATTTTAAACAGAAAAATTAAACTTCTTAATTTTTTAAAGTCATATTTCTATTGCAGAAGATTATAAATTACTCCTCCATATTTCAAATTTTTAAATTTTGTAAAATTATAAATTTTATAATTTTTTAAAAATTAGGTGTTTTACTGGAAAACCTAACAGGGTTTATATGTCTGTGTCCCTTAGAGGGTTAATAAGGGCTTTTTAAAATGACTAATTTTTAGCAAAGCTAAACACATAATTTTACACATCAAGTAAAAACAAAGACTTTAATGGGTCAAAAATATAAGCCAATCGCTTCAAGATCCTTAACAGTTAGTTTTAAACAATAGGAAGTTTTTAAGGATCTTACAAACTGAACGAGAGAATTGTATAATTTTAAGATTAAAGCATTAAGTTTTAGGTGAAAGACAGACAGTAATGCAGTTGCTATAACAAAAAAAATATGCATAATAGATAAATATAAGGTTAACACATTTTTATGAATACTTAATGTACAATTTAAAAAAATAATAACAGTTTTAAAAAGCTATCTAGTATTATGGTTATTATCTTTTTGAGAAATACCGTTTTATCTTGCTTTTAATCATTAACATGAATTTACAAAGACATAGCAGAAAAGTTTAGTAGATATAAATAAGTTGAAGATTCCAAACTCATGTACCAAATTTGAAGTCTGTAGCTCTTATAGTTTAAGATGTAGAGCAGTTTCAGACTGACAAATGAACCAATAAAAAACCACTTTTTTAAAATCAGCGTCCTACAAAACATAACAAGTAGGCTTGTAACAGAATCTGTCACTTAACCCGCTTCCACACAACAGTTGTGTTTAACAGGTAAAAAGGCGACAAACACAGCATTGATATTCTATATTAAACATTTATATGCTAAATTTGGCTAGTTTCATTTATTTTATTTCGAAAATTCAATAATTATTACTTATGGTTTGCAAAAATTATTTTATGTTTCAAAGAATAAATATGTAATATTCCTCGCTTTTAAATAGAATGAAAATATTTCATATCAACGCACAAAGAATCTTGTAGTGAAATATATTTGACGTCATTTCAAACTGATCGATGTCGCAAAAATAAATTTATTTTAAATTATTATCTAAAAGAATTAAAGTTTCTAGAGTGATTGTTGCGAATGGCAATGGTGATTAAATTCTAATAAAAATGGCTTCCTATGCTTTTTAAATGAGCATTCAATTTTGCAGTTTTTTAAATAATTGAAGTACTTTGTATTCAAATTCTTTTCTGAAATTTTCAATGTATTCTAATTTTGAGATGCGCTGAATTTTTTGACGTATTGCACTGGTCCGTAGCATTTGCAGTTTGGGCTATGAAAGTGGGTGATTGACTGAACGATTATAATACCTTCCACTTTTTACGTTATAAACGTAGTGTGGAAGCTAAAAACACAAAATTTCCATTTTGGATTTTCAACCCCATCACAATACTTTAATTACCTTATATTTCCTATTAGGTAACCAAAATTAGTAGCTTGCATATCAAATTGAAAGGTCATGAAACTTACCCATTATGTCCTGGCCTAATGGGAATGGGGGAGACAGGGGGAGAGAGGCTAAATTCGTTTATGACATCATCATTTGGCAAAATGGTCGGGACTTTCATTCGTGGAATTTTCTTTGGAGATGGATTTTTATTTAATGTACCAGGAGGCCTATGGGTCAGTGATGCAGCTAATATTTCTTTCAGTTTCTAAAAGTGATGGAAGAAGTCAGTTATGATTTAAGATTGACATATGATATAAACATACTAAAATAATATCTATAAGGTTTACTGAAATAGAAAAAAAATTAAATATTAATCCGTCAAATTTTGATGTTGTATCGATTTAATGCTTAAGTATGATTTCTAAGGGTTTAAATATATGAAAGTGACATTTGTTTTCATGAAATTTAGATACTTTTTTTAGTACCAAACTTTCAAAAAGTTAATCAAGTAAAGAAGAATCTTTATCTGAAGCAATTTTACATTATTTATGTAATGTAATTAAGAAAACATTACTTTAAAAAAAATGAGGGCAAAAAAGTACATTAAGGGAATAGTAATTAAAAGGACAGAAACTTGAAGACATTGTATAGATTATTCTCTTTGGATAAACATTATATTCGGGAGGTAAATTTTGTTGTCCATACACATAATTCAAGTAGTAACAGCAAAAAAATATTTCTTTTTTAAACGGATATAAAATTTAAAGTGTAAAACTGAATAATACACTAACAATAATACACTAACTACAATACAACCGAATGTCCTGTACATAAAATTACAAAATAATACATTAAAACTAAGCACTTTAGCACTTTCTTTTTCTAAAGACCTAATCATAAATTTAGCCACTAATAACAGTATAAACTTATTTCTAGAATTTCAAAGCTTAATTCAATAAACAGACCAATTTAGCACTGCTCGGTGGTTGAACGTGGGATTCTATCACAGGAACAAAGTTGGTAGCATTGGCAATGGCAACTGGCGCAACATTTGTGGGTTGAACTGGAACTGTTGTGGCAGTAACTGCTGGTGCTGGTCCTGGCATTTGGACTGGGAACTGTACCGGCATTGTCTGCCCATCTGGTAATCGGATTATTACTTGTACCATGGGAGTGACACAGACGGACTAAAAAAGATTGTTATGTTAGAGTTCAGTTTTGATTTTTTTGTAACATTAATTACTGTTATAAAACAAATATTTATTGTCCCTTGCAATCGATAGTTAAAATAAACAAATATATACAAGATAACAATTTAAAAGATTGTGTACTCATCCTACTAAACTCACACATTTTGTGTTTTTTTTAGGTAGTTGCCTGATGTTTGGTACAATTTTGTTCATTAATCTAACCTTGTAGAAAATAACACAACTGCATAAACATATAAAAATTATTACTTTTGTACTTTTAACCTACTTTATTATAAATAGAAGAAAAAGAAAGTAGGATATTGTTAGGGTTCACACTGCAAAAAAAATTTAGTGTCCCAAAATGTCAACTAACTCTGATTTCATCTGAGGCACCACAATCACACTAGATATTTGCTCTACTCAACTTAAGCAGAACAGAGTCATGACAACTTGGAGATGTAGTAATTCGTGTTCACCAACATCATTCCTTGTGAAACCAAATCACTATTGGCCTAGACAGCCATAAATTGAAATGAAGAAGCCTTTTACCAACTTACCGAAACTACTGATAGTTATGACTCTGAGACATTAAGTGACTCTAACCTGCACAACAGCCTGCTGTGGTTCTTCCTTCACTTGACTAGGCTTCTCTGCTTCGACCGGTAACTGTGTATGTGAGAAATTTTGGGCAGTGTTTGCTGATGGACGGGTAACTACAACAGCTGTGGGAACACCTGTTGTGTTCGGCTTCAGGGGGGATGAATGGCCACTAAAAAGGAAAGTTTATGTTATAAGGACCGTATATTTAAAAAAATATAGAAATTTGTATACCAAATCAGGACTTTCCTTGTTCGGATAATACGATATCAGGAAAATTTACTAATTTTTACCTTTAATTACCTAATATGAAATACAGCAACCCCCCGACAAGCAAAAAAAACGCGATATAACCGAATGCGCGATATAATGAGCGACTTGATAAATATTATACTTTTGACGTATTTATATGCTCTACAAAGTTTTTAAACTAAAGCATAGTATGTATTTGAAAGATAAAACTAAATCATATTAAATAATAAGCAAAAATTTAGAAAGGACTTATTATACTTAATTATGAACATTACACAGTATTGCACAAGTCAATGACTATGTCACATATCATTTTCTAGTTAAAAAAATCCATCTAAAGTTGGCTGCTTTGATTTTTTCGTAAAACCTGTTTTCTTTGAAATTTTTTTCATGTTTAAAATCTTGACCATGTGTCTCATGTCGATTTTAAGAAAAATACTTATTGAAAAAAAATGGAGGAAAAATTGGGAGACATGATACAAGGCGCAATATATCCGAATACCTGATGTAACGAGGCGCGATATATCCGAATACCCGATGTAACGAGGCGCGATATATCCGAATACCCGATGTAACGAGGCGCGATATATCCGAATACCCGATGTAACGAGGCGTAATATATCCGAATACCTGATGTAACGAGGCGTAATATATCCGAATACCCGATGTAACGAGGCGCGATATATCCGAATACCCGATGCAACGAGGCGCGATATATCCGAATACCCGATGTAACGAGGCACAATATAGCGAGGGTTTACTGTATAAGGTAATGATAGTATTGCAATGGGGTTGAAAATCAAAAATAGAGATTTTTGCGATTTAAAATGACTTATTTGTTCCATGGGTATGGAACTAGGTATCCTTATTCGTTACTTAAATTTCATTTAATTGCATTTCTTGACTCTGGTCCAATAAACGAAAAATTGGCACGCGTGACGTAGGTGGTTTTGTGATTGCGTCGTTTCTCGACGCTTTTGTTTACTTAATAACTTTTAAATAATTGTAAATAATTTTTTTATTTTCGAAAATTCCTTTACGAATATGATTTTAGACAAACTTTTTCTTCTGAAGTACAAGGGGGGGGAAAATGAAAATCTAAAATATGGTGAACTTCCTCATCACCGTAATTGATAATTAGGAACACGTTGTCTATTAAAAGAACTAGGGCAACAACAAAAATTAATTCGTAAAAGCATTAGGGACAACCGGTGCAAAATCGTTATCTGATAAGTGATTTCGATTTTGGATCCGTTCCAGTCCTAGTACGCAACTACGCATAGTATAAAGAATATGATTTTCATTATCTTTGATAATTCTGTGGCAATCACAAGTTTGCATGGTGTTTGTTATTTATTTCAATTACCTTATGTGAAATACAAGGTAATGGAAGTGCTATGGGGTCAAAATTCCGAAATGGAGATTTTATGTTTCTACTTGTTTTGGAGGGTGCTGATTCTAAAAAAGTGGTGTCGAACATTGGTTCATCTGTCAATCTGTCTAAAACCCCCTACAGCTCAAACTAAAAGAGCTACAGACTTCAAATTTGGTACACGAGTTCCTAGTACTTGACGGACATCATAATATCATTTTTTGCAAAAAATTATGCATGCGCTAGGGGTAGCTGCCATAGAACTTTTTAGGTTTTACAGTTATTGAAATTCCTTATGGGTACATAATTACCTTTAAATGTGCGCATTAATTTATTGAACAGTTATTGAAAGTCATGCAGCAATACACCTCTCCTAGTTCTTGTATATTTTGTTTTTATTTTAGATAAATCAAATTCTAGAATATTTATGGCATTAAAATAATTTTTAGGGGGAAAATGTGTAATTTTTCCAGGGTGCAAAGAGAATAAAATTTGTTTTTTTATAATTGCGTGAAAAAAATCCGCTTTTTACACTATAATTTCAATATCAGACGCGTGCGAAAAGTTATACTTTTTAGAAACAGAGATAAAAAATTACTTTTTTTCACCCAAAAGCAGTGAAAAAGTACTTTTTTTTCCCCTCTTTTCATAAGATGCCAACATTTCAAGTAAAATATCGATTTCATAATATTCATAAAATCCAGAAATTTATTGAACTGCTTTCATTATAAATATTATGCGCGTGAATGTTATTATTTTTATTTTTGAATCAGTATCCATTTTCAAATGTTTGACTTTAAACTAAAAAATAAGTTTGCCTTTTGTAGTTCCAGAGATTTATCGATGCCGATCTTCTTTACGTAAAAAAATTAGCATGTAAATTATTTTTGAACCAATGAGATATGATTTTTTTAATGTAATTATAAAAAATAGTGTATGAAACACGTGTGAAAAGTAAACATTTAAAAACACGTGTCATTATTTCACTCGCTCGTGAAATAAAATCTACTAGTTTTAAAAAGTATCACTTTTCACACTTGTTGCATAAATAACTATTCTGGCACTACAATTAGAAGCATTGCCTGATAACCGATGATCACCATGTGCTTAAGAAGAAGCAAAATTGCTTACTAAAGTATTTCAAAGATAGCAATCTTTTTTAGGATCAATATGGTTCATCGAATGCAGAGAAATTGAAAAAGATTGACATTCAAAAACTTTAAAAAATTTAAGAACTTGTGTCATGCCTTTTAAATACACTTTAACGCTTATAAAATCTGTTTTTTGTGTTATGAATTCATAACCGAATTCAATTTAAGTTTAGAGATTAAATTCATCATATAGTTAACACATTAATTATTACAATAGAATATCAATTATTGCAATGGAATATCAATTATTGCAATGAAATATCAATTATTGCAATGGAATATCAATTATTGCAATGGAATATCAATTATTGCAATGGAATATCAATTATTGCAATGGAATATCAATTATTGCAATGGAATATCAATTATTGCAATGGAATATCAATTATTGCAATGGAAAATGACAAAACTTTAGCTGAATCAAACATATGCATCAAAAGACTTGGTCACAAATCAAGAAATTTTACTTTTCGCCTCATTTTTCGAAATAAAACATTCAACAGGATTAATCTTTGTATTGAAGGACCTTTGACACATTTGACAAATTAGGATACTTTTGCGACTAATCATGTTTTATTCTACCAATTTTACGCTAGTTCTGAGAGTAGACAGTTATAAGTACTATTTTCAACGAAAATATCAGCACTACATCTACACTAAAAAAACAAACCACCAGGGCTGGGCGGTAACACGTTACTTGTAATAATTACTTTTTACAGTAATCTTATAGGTAGTAATTTCACAGGTAATTCGTTACGTAATTTTCGAAAAAGTAATCTTTGTTACAGTAGCGTGTTACTTTCATTAATTTTATCATTAACACTCTAATAAATGTCCAAAACAAAAAAAAATGCCTCAAAAAAACGAAATAAAAAAAACTTTCATGTACTCTTTGCTAAGAGGAGAAATACTGTTACCACAAAAATGAAACGTTCCCTACTGATTGCAGTGATTAAACACTCATCCAGTGATGATAATTTTTTTGAGAATGTAAAAACTAGACATCCTTCCGCCGAAGCCGATTTTGAGTTGTTTACATCTTTCCAAAGTAACGACCATAATATGACTGTATTCTGTATCCTACTAACAATTAAAAGCATGTTTATAAAATATAATACCCCCTTACCAGCCAGTACGGCTGTTGAAAGGTTATTTCTGGTGGTTTATGTGTCTGATCCAATCGTAGCTGTGTAAGCGACACAAATTTTGAGATGCAGCTTTTGTTGTACCCCAATAAGTAGATTTTCTGCTAACTGTTTAATAAAGTCGATTTTAGAAAAAAAAAATTATTCATTTATACTTTATTTTTCAAAACATTTGTAAATATGAAAAAAATTTCGTAAAAAGTAATCTTAAAAGTAATTGTAATTTGTTACTTTTGGAAATTAGTAATTTTACTGGTAATTAGTTACTTTTTACGAAAAGTAATTGTAACGAGTTACATTTAAACAAGTAACGGCCCAGCCCTGCAAACCACAGAGCTGACAAGTTTTTTAAGGCTTTTAAAAGTCACTTCACAAAATTAAGGAGTTTCTATATGAAATATAAAGACCCTGTTAGTTTGACCAGATTTGTTTCAATGATTAACTTTGACTATGAAACCATCATTAAACTTTTTTAATGACATTTTGATACTGCGAACCAATCAATAGACCAACTTACATGGACATAATAACAGGCGTCTGTACACTCGGTGTCTTAATTTCCCCATCCAAAAACGCGGATTCAGATGACAAAAACGTAGCTTCAGCCGATAACGACCGCAATCCATCACTGGATCTTTCTTCAGTTGCAAATGGGAGGGTATTTTCGTTGTCTTTATTGCTATCGTTGCGTTTCTTCAAGAAGTTTGTCTTGAGGAGGAGTGGGGTTGGGGGTTCACTTGGGAGGGTTATGGATGGGGTGTTAAGGGGTTCCGTGTCGGAGAGGGTGGAAAGTAAGGATGAGGACTGAAATGAAATAAAAATTGTTTAATAATTTTTTTATTTAATAACTGAAGAGGGTAGTTCCATACAAAATCATCCTTTCTGTAGTGTAATTCACGTGTGTAAAAAGTGATTATCACTACAACTTTGAGCATTGAATAAAAAAAAATAATGAAATAGCTGATCGACACCTATTAAAACTAAATAATGTAACATGTTTGATTTAATTTGACTTATTTCTCAAACTTAAAAAGCTTTAAACCTCCTCTTAAATTGTGACTTACACTGCAGTTACATAGAATTAGCCAAGAGCTTAGTGAAAGAATGTGCTAAGTTTTTTGTTGTTGAAAAATTTAGATTTTTGTGTTATTCCACATGTTATTCCCTCTTTTAAAGGAAAGATTCCATCTTTTCATAAACTTTAAGTTAAGATATTTTACACCTTTTGTAGGTGCAGTTTTTAATGTATCTAAGTGCAAACGAAAAAAAAAAAGAAAATCTTGTTTTCACCTTTTTGTCACAAAGCACATTGTTCTACTAAGCTCTTCAATTACAATTTTATGCTTGGTTTAAAATAATTGCTACTGATACAACTGTTATGAAAATTTAATGGGATATTTATGGCTGTAACAAGAGCTGTATGGGGGTGGGTGGGGGTATACCGCAGGATATAGAGTTTAAACTGTGGTATGTTTTGAAAAATAAAGTCTATCCACTTAGTTTAGTGTAATTAATTATTAAATAGATTAGAGCCACTGGTTAATTTTAAAAGTTAAAGCTTGTATATTTTCCAATTTGTAAAAATTTATGTATCGTATACTTTATGCTAACAGAGTTACGCAAAAGAGAGGTTACACATGAAACAACAACAAACATGATATTACAATTGAATAGTTTAGTGGAAGAACGTGCTAAGTGACATTTTCGAACAAATTGAGATTTTTGTGTCATTAAACATGGTATTCCTTTTTTTTCAAGATAACAAGATCCCCTTTTTCAGAAACTTTAAACTAAGTATATATTTTACCTTTTACAAGTGCCGTTTTTAATGTATCCAAGTGCAGACGAAAAACTTAAGTCTCGTTTCACCCTTTTGTCACTTAGTACGTTCTTCCCCTAAGTTTGTCAAATAGAAACAACTCTCCAGATTTAACACAGTAATAACCATTTTTCTAATTCTGGATACCAAAAGAAAGTTCAATGTTTCTTCCTTTGAGAACCCAGAAATTAGTACATATGACATGGAAATTCAGAAAGTAGTTAAAAATCCAGTATTGCCCCGTTAAATCCGAATAGATCTGGAAAATAGAGCTATATCATACTACCTCAGGGATAATGAAATGGTTGGAGGACCCGTTGCCGGAGTTTGCTTTTCGAAAAGTGGCATCGAAAGGGTTGACGCTGCCCAACTCTTGGAAGACTTCGTGCTCCAACTCCTTTAGAAATCGGGTAGGGGTTGGAGTTTCATCTAGAAAAAAATAAGAATCTAAAATAAGATTCCATGGTTTATTTGAGAATACTGATACCATGTTAAAACCATATAAAATTTGACAATTAACAAACAACTGGCTTTTGGTTAAAAAATCTATCAAATCAGTACCTTAGATTTTTTTATGCTGCGTTATTAAGCATTAGAAATTGATGCTCTTCGTTAAATGTTATTAAACAGTAATATTTAAATATTATAACTATTTTTTTACATAAGGGCTATTCTTTAACCCAGGCATTAGTCACACAAAAGTATTATTTTTGGTAACTAAGAAAGAAAGGATAAAATCAAAACAGCATGCTGGACCGGTTTTTTTGTTGCTATTTGTACAGTTATCAACTTCGCATCGCTAAAATTATATGCAATATTGACAGTTTAGCATAAAATTTGTTCAAAAAAATACACCATTTTATTGCATAAAAATTAGAATATTAAAAAAATGTCAAAAATAAGTTTTCATAGCTATTTGCGAGCACTGATAACACGTTAAAACCATCTTTTTGCACCTGCGTAGCACTTGACTTTTTTAAAAATTTTGGCGTACCACCAGACAGACTTAAATATTTCAATAAAGGTATATTTAGTAAATATTTGAAAAAAATATAATTGTAAATTTTTGATTTAAACTCCTGAGAAAACTTCCTATTTAATAAGGGTTAGATATTTGTTTATTTATAACTAGCTGATAATAAAGGAGAAATAAAAAGATTAAACTGGTATTAATTTACAGTTTTATTTATTAGGGCAAAATTAAAGTAACGGACGTACCTTTTGTAAGAATTATAATAATTGTATTAAATGTTTTACTGATCAGTTATAAATTTAACTTAACAATTTGGGTATGGTTAAAAAGAGAAAAAAATTCTCTTTCACATGATGTACAATTCCATTTCAATAGTTAAATTACTTTAACAGTGCAGGAATTTTTAGCCATGGTAACGGACGTACCTTTTTTGGACACGAGCTACGCAAGCATGTTAATTAAAGCTAAAATCCTCTGATTTGGTAAATCTCAATGATTAATGTAATTTTTTTTAAAAAATTACCTAAACATGTTAAGTTTCTAAAACAATCAAAAAAAAAATTTGAAAAGGCAATTTAATGTAATTAAAAAAATTATTTTGTATCGGTAACGGACGTACCATCAATGGTAACGGACGTACCTCTTCCGAATTTTCTTATTGAAAACATTTCTATTTGAACAAAAATACTATTTTTTGATAAAACTTTTTTTTAATATAATGTAATTATACCTGGTTAAATTAACTCTTATTAAATTTTTCAATTTTTAATGATTTATTGTCTTATTGACAATGAAATTATTAATGTACATTTGAACAATATTTATATGCTGACTTTCAAGTTTAAAAAAAAAGAAACATATTTTTATAACATTAAAAGTATAAATGAAAAAAGTATAAAAACGTAAACATTTAAGAAAATTAGGACACTAGAATGGAACTTGTAGAGTCGATGTAATGACTGGATATTTATGCGGGCAAATATGCTGATTTTTGTGTGATCTAAACACTCAGAAACTAAAACATAACTCTTACCTTCATTTTTTTTATCCATGCATACCCAGTAAACAAAGTAAATTAGGAATTAGCCCCATGCACACTTTGTATCTCGGTTAACAGATTTTTTTAATCGAAATTATCACAAACAACAGCCTACCGACTTTGCAATTGTATTTACTACAGATTTCTGTTTTCTAGGATATTTTGGCTAATTTTCTTTGTGCTCTCTTAACTGCCTTGCCCAGAGCTTGAGGTGATTTATAAGAAGCAAATCTACTACTACTACTTTCTTTGGCTTTGCTTCCATTCCATTATTCAGATTTTGAACAACTTTTGCTTTTGATTTCCAACTTGCACTAATTTAATTCTGTCATTCTACATTTTTTTTGTAGTTTTGCAATTTTCTTTTGGAGTATTTCATTTTCATATCATTCTTAGAATCATTTTCCTAAGTCTGTCCTTTTCTTCAATATTGTTCTTGGTGTCCAGTCTGTTTTCTGTGTTAACTATTTACAAAAACAAAACAAATAGTACAAACTCGGCAAAAAATTAATCATCATACAAAATATACTTTGATAGTTTTGTTTGCCTGTGACTAAAATACCAACATTAGGAGTAATTGAACTTATCTTCACTTTTAAGTCCCCTCTTCAACACTTATTCTGCTTCTCTGTTATTTTTTATGTACAAGAGTTCAGAAAATCCACTCTTCACACAGGTAATCAAAAATAGCAGAGCTTGCCGGAAGCTTAAAGGGTACCATGTTTTGCATTCGATATAGAAGTTAAAGATTTCTATTTAAAATAATGTTAATGTTTAAAATAATGAGTAATATGTGTGTGTGCGCGCACTGCTCATGCGTACAGAAGCTATTAATAGCTTCATGTTGCTCACATCACTCACGCGTACCACCAGTGATACGCATACTACCGGTTGGGAACCCCTGCCTTGGATGTTTTGTGTTTTGTATGTAAAAGTAACCATGGGAAATCAATGCATTTCATTTAAGGTCAATAAACAATTACATTTGAATATTAATATTATTAACTAAGAAAGTAAGGTTACTAAGAAAGAAAAGAAATAGTTAAACAGCATGTTTGACAGTTTTCTTTGCCGTTTGTACATCGATTGTTTGCAACCACAAGTCATAACATTTATTCTCAAAAATACACTATTTTATTGGTTGAGTATAAGAATTTTGAAAATTTAAAAAATAAATAAAACGTTGTTTATTATTCTATTAAGCGAAATATCCAATTATGAAAGGAAAATAGTGTGACATTTTGAAAGGCCTGTCCTTAAAAAAAATCAACACAAAATCAGGTGATTTTTTAAGGCTATGCGGCAGATTGCAGTGAGGGAATGCACATTTCAATCAGTTCCTTTGCATTCAATAGACATTTGAATACTTTGCCCTAAAACTATCTTAATGTTAATTATATCATTCTAGCAACCGATATATGTTATTTTGAAAAGAAAATAGAAAATCCTTTTAGAGTTTTTAACTTTCTTTGAAAACTCAGCAATTGCTACATTTTCTCCAGAAATCAGAAAAATTATTAAAAATATGGTATTGCTGGGTTTAATCCAGAGAGTTTTAAGATCTGCTTTAAGAATTACTTTTGAAAAATAGTTAACCACTTCCTAACTTCCTCTTAATTTTAAGACCAAACATAATATTCATTGCAAACAAATATCTAATTAGAGATTCCGGGATACATTTCAATAATTTAAAAGTAAATAAATACTACACAGTTCAAAGAATTTCCTCACCCACAAACACGGTTTTAAAAGGAGTCGTTGGAGTCAGGGTCAAAGAGAGGTTATGCGTTCTCACATGCACATCAAGGCGATCTTTTGTCACGAAACTCTGAAAAACAAGAATCGTCAAGGTTACAAGGTCCACCATTACGAAGTTCAGTTGTGCATTTTATTTTATTCTAAAGCGAAAAATGAAACATTAAGCATTTTAATGTATGAAGATAAATAATACATATCTAACTTTTTTTCAGTGAAAGGAAAGTTACTAAAAAAAAAATCTGACTCAATAAGTGTAGGGGGACCAGATTACTGCAGTACAGTGTTAAAGAAGCAAAAAAAAAAAGATAATTAAAAGGCATGGTGTTTGTTTTATTATTATAGTAGCTTTAGTCTCACGATCGACTCAAGTCTTGTAATATGGTGCAAACCACATAGCTAGTTTAGAACAGGGGTTCCCAACCTGGGGGCGATCGCCCCCAAGTGGGCGATTTGTATTAGCAAGGGGGCAATAAATAGTTGGGGGGCGATCGGGGGGCAATGAGTATTCAAAGGGGAAAATTAAAATACTGTAATATTGACCATAAAGAGCTGATTTAGTTTCCGACCCTTGACGAGTGTTTAATGTCATTTACACCTGAACTCCCAAATACGACCAAGACAAAATACTAATTTTATTGATCATCTTGGCCAGTTAAATTCTCACATGCTTACAAGATTTGATCAAGTTAGAAATTTTAGAACTAGTAAGGAGTGGTTATGAGTTAGCCGGGGTGAAACTTATGGACACTTATCCACAACTGTGGTTAAAAGCTGAACCACTTATATCTTTCTCATCAACATATTTAGTGGAAAAGTTATTTAGTTCTGTTGTCCAGCTCCTCACTAAACAAAGAAATCAGTTGGACCTTTGCCTCAAAGGAGACTTGTGCCTGAACTTGAAAAATTTAAAGCCGGATATTCAAGCTTTAACTAAAATACACCAAGCACAAGGCAGCCATTGAAATGGTAAGATAAAACAATAAATAAGTTTTTGAACATTATTTTTTTAATTTTTACTGTCGACTCTCGTAAATTTTCCAGAATCCAGTTTAATGATCTTAGTTAATTATTTCACCTTTGTTCTTTAAAAAATCTGTTGAAAATATACATTTTAATTTTTCCTATTTTATTTAAGAGTGAACGGATAATGCTGCTTCGGTTGTTTTTATGTATGGTAGTAAGTGTTTAAAAATATAAAACTGTTTTATTAGTTACACTTTAACTCAAATTATAATTAGACATAACATGAAAATTAAAAGGGGGCGATAGGTATTAGTCAATCTAAAGAAAGGGGAGATGGTCCAGAAAAGGTTGGGAACCACTGGTTTAGAACAAATAACAATTTAAGCTTATTATTAAATAACTTTTTAGGTTATAATGTAATAAAGCTCTTACCTGCCATTCATGGGAGACAATTGATTGATTGAAAAAATAAAAAGTACATAATGCCATAATTCTCTCGATTTATTCTGGTTGGGTTAAGATTGGCTGACAAAAAAAATATCCTGCTTATGGTTCGAATGGATAAATTTTAATCATCACGCAAAATGCAGAATACTTTGCAGTACAAATCCGAAAATCAAAACGTTTGAGATAGTTAAGGACTCGTTGAAACAGGCAAGACGAAAAAAACCTAAAATGTAGTACTGTACTGTGAAATACAGTACATCTGGTCCATCCAAAGAAGATGTAGAAAAATTAAACAAAATGTACTTAATAATTAAAGTATTAGTTAACAATAATCTACATTTACTTCAATAAAGGACCGTCAAAAAAATACTATATGCTAGACATTTTAGTTGTTGTCAATATAGGATTAGAGGAAAAGAAATGATTTTGGTTTGCTTTTGTACAAGCTATTATTTACATAAAAGTAAGAAAATACTGACACAATTTATCAGATGAATCAAGAATTTAATTTTAAATAGTATTTTTTATTAGAATTCAAATGAAAAATATTAGTAATTAAGCAAAAATGAAAGGCATACCATAGGGCACCCCCTGTGTCGACATTCATAAGGTTTTTTCATGTCTCCGTCCATTTTGAGACAGAAACACCTGCAAAGTAAAATAAAAAAATTCACAAAAGAGATTAATACACAAAATAAAATGTCAGAGTTCTTTCTACTTTAATGTGACCAGTTCTACTTTAATGTGATTCAGAACATTTCCCTCTCTAACTTCACAACCCCCCCCCATCTTGATAAATTTTCATATAATACTCTCTTCCCCAAATTCCGAACAATGATAATTATTAAGACAAGACCAATAATAATTAAACACGTAGATAATAGTTACTATATTATCCTGAGTAATCAAATACTATATAAATAAAATACAATTATATAATAAGTTTTGTTTTAATGTCATTTTGACGTTTTGGACATAGAGTATTTTAATTTTTTTTTTGTAAAAGCTATAGTTTATTGATATTGTTTTTCGAGAGTTTGAAGGACTGTAACAGAAAAGCGGGATGTTTTGGAGGGACATCCGGTCCGTAGGACAGTGAGACAAAAAGCGGGACTGTCCTGCCAAAAAAAGGGACGTCTGGTCACATTATTCTACTTATACTATTTAAAAACTAGGTGTGTGTAATACGACATGATTTTCAATTAAAAATAAATACATTCAAATATAATTAGATATCATACAAGATAATTTGGATAACTTCAAAACCTAAAAAGTTTTAGGGCAGCTACCCTTTGCACATGCACGATTTAACAGAAAACTTTGTTATGTGCTAGGAAATTGTGTAACAAATTTGAGTCTGTATATCTACTATGAGTTTGAACTGTAGAGAGTGGTTTCAGAATGAAAGACAAGCAAACCCATGTTCAAACACCGCTGCAATTTCATTGGTTGATTCGTTTACACTCTCTGAATTAGAAGTGTTCTTTTTTGTCTGCTGTGTTCTATTTTAGAGTTCCTTTAAATGCAACTTGATTTGATTCCTGCTATTTATTAAACTTTATTGGTTTTTATTCGATTCAATTTCAAGCATGCAAAGCATTACCAAAACTTCCATGTTGTCAGGAAACTTCTTTGTATATGATATTCTGTCTTATGCAGAGAAATAAAGGGGGACGAAATTGGGGGACAGCAATTAAGCGCGATTCATGGACAGAGAAAAACTTTAGATCTACTGAAAGAAAAGTTTGTACACAACATTCGTTGGATCAGATTTACTGTACGGTCCCCCTTGGCGCGATGTTTTCGGATTTGGCGATAAATAATTTTTTCTGGCAACCTGTCTGACTTCGACTGAAGATTCGAATTCTATGACTTCGCACCGATGCGTTTTCCGGCAATCCTATCGGACCGTTGGTTGAGTTTTCATAAGAAATATTACCATCGATCTTTTCTTTGAATCATGGTTTTTAAAAAAAGTCGCCAAAAAAACTGACTTTTGGCGCGATTTTGGAAAGTTCGCCAAGGGGGACCGTAGAGTAAATCTCTACCCATTCGTTTTAATATAGTGTTGTTTAAAACAATTGTAATTCCAGAAGGACCAAGAATGAAAATAATATTGCTGGAACTGCTGCCACCTACGACAAGAAACAATCCCATTAATTGTCGCAAGTGAACGGACCTTGTATCTTAGTTATACTTTGTAGAATTCAGGTTTAGCAACTACACTCTTTATGTACAAAACCAACCCTCAAACTTTAATTTCTAGTTTAAAAGAATTGAAAGTGAATTTCTAATAACTTTAATAAAGATAAAAAAGTAAACTAAGTTTCTTAAATCCCTGCATGAATAGTAAATAAATCAAATAATGTATCAAAAGAAGGGCCGTTTTTGATAGTTAATTTGGTTAATTTTAATTTGACGGTACTTCTGTCGCCAAGGGATTTGGCGCTTTTGTAGGGAGCGATAAACAATTATTTTTGGTGATGCGGCATTTTCTGGTGAAATGCGTTGTGGCGTCTTTGTTGTGGCTAGGTGGCGCTGGTTATACTTGCGCGGATGTTAGGCGCGTGGGATTTATTTGTTCTAAATTAGTTTTTGACCAATCGCCGGCGCTGGTAATACTTGCGTGGTATTTAGGTTGCGCGATGTTGTGCGCACGGAATTATTTTTATTCTATTAAATTTCTTTTTGTTCTATCGTCATTACGTTTGGGGTTACGTTGTGTTTTTGAACATCCGATTATTATGAATGGAGCGTATTAAAATTCTGAATTTTTTATCGGTTTGAAAATGGCTGGACAGCCAGCTATCATTCAGTTTTGAAAGAATAAAACTAAATTTTTTTAGTTTAAATTTTTTGTTTTGCTTCGTAAAACAAAACTGCCCGGGGCCCCAAACCAATATTTAGGCTTTCAATGGGCCCTACGATACTGCCCCACGTTGGATACTGATGTTTTTTAGAGAAAACAAAATTGCCCGGGCCCCAAACGAGTATTTAGGTTTTCAACGGGCCCTACAATACTGCCCCATGTTGGACACTGATGTTTTTTAGAGAAAACTAAATTGCCCGGGGCCCCAAACGAGTATTTAGGCTTTCAACGGGCCCTACAATACTGCCCCATGTTGGATACTGATGTTTTTTAGAGAAAACAAAATTGCCCGGGGCCCCAAACGAGTATTGAGGCTTTCAATGGGCCCTACAATACTGCCCCATGTTGGATACTGATGTTTTTTAGAGAAAACAAAATTGCCCGGAGCCCCAAACGAGTATTTAGGCTTTCAATGGGCCCTACAATACTGCCCCATGTTGGATACTGATGTTTTTTTAGGGAAAAAATAATTGCCCGTACCCCCAAACGCGTGCGTACTGGATTGCCACTCATTCGTGTAGCTCTAGTGCGACAATATTTCAAACTAAATTAAACTGGATTGCCACTCGTGTAGCTCTAGTGCGACGAAAATTCAAACGAAACTTAACTGGATTGCCACTACTAGCCCATTGTGTAGTGTAAAGTTCGTTTTGTGTTGCCCAAAGCAAACCAAAACCCTGAGTCAGTTTTTTTTTTCAAAAGTAACTAGGGTTACTGCATCGGCGGAAAGGAATCTGGCAATGCGGAAACACGCGAGTTTCGCCAAGTTGTTGTTGTTTCTGGAGCCGCGCCAAGCAGTACCGTGAAATTAAAATTTACCGTTAATTTAATAATTAAAATAATGATTAAAAAATTTGCAAAAAATCTAAATACATAATTTAAAACATAATTCCTATTTGTATTCATAAAAAATGCAGTATTTACAAGTTATTTTAGCACAAAAATGCATACTTAATTAAAACAGCACACAGAAGCACATTAAAAACAAAACTGTCAATAAACGCCCGTAAATAAACAAGGAATCCTTGATTGCGTCACTGTTCGATTTGACAGTTGAGCTGAAGCACATTACCTGCACACGTTGAATCCGAAGAAGTACTTGATTCTTCTTTCTGTTGATTGTCAATAGAATTCGATATTTCCAAGAAAAAAATAACCCGTTTAATATCGTCAAAAGAGTTTTAAAGGTGTGACACAGATTCTTGAGTTACAAGTTCAAACGGTGATGAAATCACCGCTATTAATGGCTACCTCGTTGAGATCATGGTAAAAAGTAAATTAAAATTAAGAATAATTAGGCCAATCTAAAATTTGAGTAAAATACACTGTTTGTTTGGAAATATACAGTAATAAAAATATTTTTTCAGGAATTTTATGTGTAAATAAAAATCATAACACAATTTTCGTAATGTTGCCATTAAAGAAATTAAATGCAAATATAAAAGTTTGATGTTTCAGTCTTGTTTTGGTTTGGTTATCGAGCAAGGCGGTCTGTTTTGTGGGCTAACGTAGAATGGCAGTATGTAATGCTTAACGCTGATTTCGGCACTCTAAAAACATTTATGCCAGATGAAAAGTAGATTCAAACAAACAGACTGTCACTACGAGCGCCGAATCTGTAATCACTCTCCAATAGTCCGGGTAGTTAAGTTTCTTTTTTATTATATTTGATTCTACACTGAGTACCGAAAGTTCGTACAGAGATGAGGGATTTTGTGAATATTCATATTATGTAAGAACAAAACTTGTGGCACAAAATCAGCAACTGAGATCGCTTTATAAGCATACAATTTGTATTATAATTTGATAAAATTCACTTATTATTAAAATAATAAATATTCCTTTATCTTCAATGACTTATGCCTTCAAGCAGTATATAATTTAAAATGCTATCTAGCGGCAGAAAATTTTCCAGTAATTTTTTATACAATATTTTCTATTTTCTTTAATGATTTGATTTACCAGAGCCAGCAATTATTTAAGATATTCATTGCGCTAGATATTTCATGTTTGTTATCGAAAAACATGTTAAAATGTTGTAAAATTGAAGTTATAACTAGTCTTGTTTTACAAGCCCCTAAATATGTAATCACGCTGTTTTATAAGTTGATATAATACTATATAAGTACTATTTTTAAATTGTTGTATTATTATTAATCCTGCACATAAAATCTAATGACTTTCGGCAACATGTAAAAGGAAACCTTATTTTAATAAAATGTAAGAAATAGTCATTATAAAGAATTTTTTGCACCACTTTATTTTATATTTGTTATACAATACTATAAATTTAATAATTAATAATTATATCGTTGAAACATCATTTATTGTAAATAGGGGAATATCCAGCTAGAGTAGCTACCTAGCTGGAAAACTTCAATGCATGAGAGGACCTTATACATCCTCAGTTTCCAAGCACTGACGTTATTAATTCTTAACGGGCCCGCAAATTTACAATAAATGATGTCCCTTTTGCTATTTCTTTACTTGTAAGATTTTTATTTTTTAATTTGAATGAAAACTCACAATCACCTTTCACAAAATTTTACCAAAGACCAGCTAGCTTAGTTACCCAAGACAGAAAAACTACAACGCACAATTCATTCAGTTTCATCAATAAATCTTTGTTTTTTTAGTTTCAACCTCTCAATACATTTTTGCATATTCTGCAATATCTAGACTAATGAGATTTGGACCGTTGTAGCAAGCACTTAAAATAACTCTAACCTATAAGAGAGTAGACTAAAATAATGATTATTTCTTTTAAAAAATTGCCTAACTCATTGTTATAGACACTGCAGTTTACCTGCGCCCACTCAGACTATTATGAATTTCTACGTAACTCATGATATGTAAATAAATAGTCAAAATGTTTTGATGCATTTGTAAGTCAGCCTGAAAAAATGATTGAGTTAAATATAGAACCATATTGTAACTAACTCTATTTCAATGTTTAAAAATTCATATTCTATTGCTACACTTAAATAACGTTAAATCCAGCTAATGTGTAAAAAACTGCAATATAGCTCTTAAAGTTTTTTTTTCCGAATTTTACTTATCGATTCGCAGTTTTGGTTTGTGTTCTAGTTTAAATTTAAATTTGAAAAATATTTGTCTGATATATTATTAAGAAAAAATGAACAGATTAAATGTAAAACAAAGACAAATAAAAATACAAATAGCTTTGGTTCGGAGGACTTATCCATTGCAACTGGGGTTTCAAAAATTTTGGAAAACGTAACTCTCACAGACCTATAAATGTCTAATATTGTTTTATAAATGGACTTGTTTCAACACTTTGTCAAAGAAAACAAAACAACCAATGAAATCGCAGTATTGAGAGCGTGACTTCATAAGAAATATTCCCATTGTTAGACATAAATAATTGATCAACTTTTTTTTCACGCGAATGGGGTTGTTTCACGTAGTGGATGGCAACAGCTCCAACAGTTTCTTGTCATTTGTTTACTGGAATTACTGTTGTTTTGGTATTCGAAAACGAGTTTTCTAAGAATATTTTATTTATTTTTTAAATGCTTACTTCTTGCTGTGCTGATGGTTGTTCAAAACATTTTTTAAAGAAACCCAGTCCTTAGGTTAAAAAATACACTGGGAAGCTTTGCACAGAAAGAAAAAATTCTTTTCATCTATATCGGTTATTTTGAGAGTGAAACCGAAGCAAACAATGAAATCGCAGTAAGTGAAACCGAAGCATTCAATGAAATCCAGTACATACAAATGAAAAAAAAAAAAGAGAGCGTCAATTAAAGAGCGTCAAAAAGATCATTTGAAACATTCCCATGAGATCCACTCATGTCCATATCTGAAAAAAGTCTAGCATTATATCGAAATTGTTCCTCATCATAATGATACAAAATTGAGAAAACTTTTATCAATAAATAGCTAGCTCTAAATCTTTAAAATTTTGCTCCGATTTTTTTTTATAATAAAGATATACTTATTTCAAATTTTTTCGCGCAATAAAATATTTTATTTACCTGATAATACTTATAAAAATCATTATAGCCTTTAAGAAGGTTCTTGTTATTCAATGTGTTCAATGCAATTTCATGGGATTAAATAAAAATCAACCCGAATTAACCAAGGTTTTTCTACACATTGTACTTTAAGTACGGGAAATTGCCTGAAAATGGGTTTGTTAGGTTCCAATAGTATATATATTTTATCTATACTATTCTTTTGAGTATTGATGAATAAAATTTTAATATACTGAAAATTATCAATATTTATAACTAAAATGTAGCTTTTGAGTCCAATCCGTGATATGAAGGTTAAAACCATAGAGATAGTAATGCGCTATCTCTATGGTTAAAACATGTTTTAAAAAAACCCACGAGACTTTAGCACAATTTTTTAAGTTTTGAATTAAAAATTGAACCGTAACGAATTACATTACATAATTCTTTTCAATTTAAAATTAACAATCGATAAACTGAGATGAATGGTTTCGACCAATTAATTTCTCGATCATCATATTGTAAATCGCCTTTTTTGCAGCTACCACTTATTTTGTTTAAAAACGATACTTATGAAATTTTATTGTCGTAATTCTGGTATTTTGCACTCAACAGTCAAACATTTAAATAAGCAACCTTTTAAAAGAGATTGCTGCCAAAGTAACCTAAAACAGCTTGAAGTTGGTGGATCTTTCTAGACATAAAAAAAACCTCTCCTATAAATAAACGCTATATACAATGAAGCTGGAACACATTAAAATTGTTGTGGTCTAAAAAATTGTCGGCTCTTAAAATTTTACTGTAGGGTTGCATTGGGTAACCAGCTCAAAGATCATCCTCTTCACTTGACCTGACGATTTTTTTAAAGTGTAATCGTTAATCCCAATGATTAGTACTTTATTTTTGAATTCGTAAAATCTGATAAGGTATTGATTTAAAATTTATATTTTTTTTTGCACCACAGATGTTGATAATGCGTACCCACGTTTGAGAAGGTGATGATTCAGAAAAAGTAGTTTTCGAACGCTGGTCCGTCTGTCTCTCTGAAACCAATCTACAGCTCGAACTAAAACATCAACGGACTTCATATTTAGTACACCAGTTCCTAGTACTTGTCGGACACGTCAATATAAGGTTTTAGAGAAAATTTCGCAAGGGGTCCCAGGTAGCACAACAATGTTGGCCGACATTCTACCGACATCGGCCAACATTGCGAAAGTCGAGGAATGTTGAACGTTGTAATCGCGACATCTGTCGACATTCACAGGCATTGGGAATTTTTTAAAATTAGTATGACTTTAAATTCATTTTATTTTGATGTTGGAAGAATGAAACAATAATGTTAATAATAATGCAGATAAGTTTTAGTCATTATTTAAAAAAATAATAATTTTTGAAAATATTCGAATATTGTGGGGACATCTGGCGACATTGTGGATACAACGTCGATGAAACAACATTGGCCAACATTGATCGATGTTTACTAGGTACTCGATTCACGTGAGTGTTAAGCCTATTTAAGAGAACGCGGAAATAGGACTTCTGCGAGTGCTTTAGGGATGTGTCGTTTTTTAAAAACGGGTTTTAGGTTTATCGGTGGCGCTGAGATCAACATAAAAACGTTAGCTTTATGGTTTGTTTACATCAGGGAGGAGAGTATGATCAAGGCTGTATTCTTTTAAGTTTTCGATTATTTTAGTCGTTTAAATCTATAGTAATACGCCAGCTTTAATAAAAAAAATCAAAACGTAGCTCCATACAACTTTTTAAGTTTTAAAGTTATTAAAATTACTTTATAATTTCCTTTAAATGTGTGCATTGCTTTTTTGTTCAAGCCAGGCTCTTCAGGATTGGCTTTGAAGACCCAGAAGTTTTAATTCTCTCCGAAGATGCAGAAGAAATAGCGAAAGCTGTCTACGACAGCTTCGGGATCCATCTAGTTTTTTGCACACACCATGGACACGACAACAACAGCAACAACAACATTGCTTTATTGAGCTGTAATGGAAAGTGGTGTAGTGTTGCACACGTTTCATAGCATGACATCACAAACCTATACCTTTTATAAATTTTGTTTGTCCATATGTCTAACCTAAAAGAAAACACACTAAAATATTGAATATTTCTATACGAAAATATTCCAACTCATTGTTGTAGAAACTGCTGTTTACCTTCTTAGTCCAGTAGCCAGGTAGTTTTTTCAGGAAAAAAATACAGGAATTGTTTTCTCAACGGTTTTATATGTTTTCGAGGGTGCTGAATCTGAATATCAACTTTGTGAACAAATTCGGGCATGGGAACATTAAAAAAAATCGAAAAAATCCCAAAAGTTTACCCCTTTTTTTTGGTGTTTTCCTTCTTGCAGGAAATGTATTGATTTCTCAATAAAAACGTCAATACAAAAGTTAAAGTACTCTAAACAAGCTAAATAAAATTCAATTACACTATTTATGTCAGACTAATAGTTCAGTTGCTGCAGCGCGCTGAAAATCAGGCAAATTCCGTCCGAATGAGGAAAGTCCAAAATTTTCACTTGCAGCTCGAAAAATAGTATAGTCGAAATAGAGTTAAGGGTGAAATTAATTAAGCCAGAAACTATTTTTGTTACAATTGGTAGGAAACATGCTTCTAATTAACATACTAAAATTTGCAACCCGAAATGTCACGCAAAATACGTTTATTGGCCGCCATCTTAAAAAAAACGTCAATTTTTTTAAAAATAACAAGAAACCATAATAATTAGATTTTGATATCAATTTAAAGGAAATGTTATGTTGACAAAGAATATACTATTGGTTTTTTAAAACTTAAATATTTACAAAGATGATTTTGGAAGGAAACGATGAAAAAACGGCCGAAAATTTTCACTTCACGCGACGGAACCACTCCTTGTTTTTTCATCGTTTCCTTCCAAAATCATCTTTGTAAATATATAAGTTTTAAAAAACCAATAGTATATTCTTTGTCAACATAATATTTCCTTTAATTTGTTATCAAACTCGAATTATTATGGTTTCTTGTTATTTAAAAAAAAATTTATGTTTTTTTCAAGATGGCGGCCAATAAACGTATTTTGCGTGACATTTCGGGTTGCAAATTTTAGTATGTTAATTAGAAGCATATGTTTCCTACCAATTGTAACAAAAATAGTTTCTGGCTTAATTAATTTTACCCTTAACTCTATTTCGACTATACTATTTTTCGAGCTGCAAGTGAAAATTTTGGACTTTCCTCATTCGGGCGGAATTTGCCTGATTTTCAGCGCGCTGTAGCAACTAAACTATTAGTCTGACATATATAGTGTAATTGATTTTTATTTAGCTTGTTTAAAGTATTTTAACTTTTGTATTGACGTTTTTGTTGAAAAATCAATACATTTCCTGCAAGAAGGAAAACACCAAAAAAAGGGGTAAAATTTTGGGATTTTTTCGATTTTTTTTTAATGTTCCCATGCCCGAATTTGTTCACAAAGTTGACATTCGGATTCAGCACCCTCGAAAACAGATAAAACCGTTGAGAAAACAATTCCTGTATTTTTTTCCTGAAACGTCCCTTTTTGACGACCTGGTTACTGGACTATCTCACGGCAGACTAAAAGAGTAACATAACTGATAACATGTAGGAGAGACCGGGGCTAGTTTTCCCATGGGGTAAGTTTTCCACCAGGCCTTATATTGGAAATGAGCAGATGGGCGGAGCCAATTATTTTCTCAGTTTATGAAGCAACACGTCCTATGTTACTCACAAAAAACTTTTGTTCAGTTGGTGTTGTAATATTTTCGTTAGAGCTGTTTTTATGATTTTTCAACTTTGAATAATTTTTTATGCTTACATTCAAACTGAAATTAAACGAACTTTCATTTAACTTACAGTTTTATCATTGCGTTTAACATATGACGACGGGGCAGTTATTAAAAAAATTCACGAGGCAAGAATTCCAACAATGCCTTGTATATTAAGGTGAAACCTTCATCCTTAAATTAAAGGTGGTTCCTCTCTCAACTTAAATATGTATTTGTGTTTCAAAATAACTTAAGCCTCTAAACGTAAAGGCACTATTATACACTGTTAAACATTTTGGCCCAAAATTGCACCGAAATCTCGGAACTTTCTAGCTGCCACCTCTTTTCAAGAATAGTTGGTAAATTTGCCCCATCCATTTTTAGCAGTCTGGGAAAACGCACCCCGTATACGGGGCACGTTTTCGAGCTCAACGTGCTTGCCTTTAACCACTAGCTGCTAAAATGTGTATTTACTTTTTAAAAAAGTAGTAATGCTAAGTTGTAAATATATAACCATGTGAGGAAAGCAATGATATGTTATTTTCTTCAAATTAAATAAATGCAAAAAAATATACAACCAAAAAGATGAAAACGTGGACATCTAGCCTCGGTATCCCCTAATTAATTTGTTATAATATTTTGTTGTGCTTCTAAATCAGTACGGATAAATGTTTTGCGCCGAAAACGGAGGTAACTCTATACATTTTATTGTTTAAAATGTTTCGAAGATTTTTAGAATGATTTTCATTTTTTACTTGGATGAATTTCAAAAGAAATTAAACAGGGTATTGACATAGTGGAGAATTTTATCCCCTCCCCCCCCCCCCCTCTATTCCATTTCACAGTCTTATATATTTAATACTTTTGGATACATGAAGATTGAGAAACTTATATAATTGAAATTCATACTTTTGACTTTACTTTTTTTTATTATATACTTTCACAAATTTTCATTTACTACCACCACTTTTTTTGTTAAAAGCGTTTCTTTATTAAATTTTATTGTCCGTCTAGGTCAGATTGTCAACAGACTTGATCTATAATTTACGCGGCAATTATCATTGAATTGCTGACGAATTCACCAAAGAAATCACGAAACCGTAGGTGATTACATGCTTTCACGTTTATTTTATGCGTAGTGTCTCACCTATCCGTGGCGACCCATCCTACAAACGGATCGTTAAAGCAAAAAAAAACTCGCCTAAAAATAACGCCGTGTAAATGGAGCTGGGACACATGAAATCAGTCGTGGTCCAAATGTTTTGACGGCTCGTACGATGTTACTGTAGGGTTGTATTGGGTTTCTAGCTAAAATATTGGCCACGTCACTTGACCGGAAAAGAGGAATAGTCATTCACATGGACCTAATACTTTATTTTTGAATTCATAATATCTGGCGAGCTTTCAAGTTTAGGCATTTTTTTCACCAGGTATGACAATAGTAATAACAACAAAACAAATTTAAAAACATTTTTTAAATGTGAAGGAAATAAAGTAACCTTTTTTTGTTACGTTTGTCCACAGAAATTTGTATAGTAATTACAGACAGACAAAAATCATAAAAGATAGTTCTATGACTTTACAAACAAAATAGTAATTTGGAAATTTTTGCGAAAAATGCCAAGCCCCTCCAGCGAAGTGCCTAAATTAAGGAGGTGGCGCCATCTCAGAGCAAAAGTCAGACTAACAACCCCCAAGGGTGCTCAACGCCTTGTGCAAATGGAAGCTACTTTACCTCTTCTGCTTTCCAGGCTATGCCCTGGAGGCCCACCTTAACAACAACAATTCCCGGACCACTTTCCTTCACTTAGGTTACAGATATTTTTGATGTGATTTTAAGGCATTCCGGAGAAATGCATTTAGTAAAGATTGGAATCGGAAATTAAATCCTTAAATATTAAATAGGGTTTTGACTTAGGTAGTTATGGGCACAAGTCAACTGCACTGGCAGGAGGTAGAAGAGCATTTGCCCTGATTTCTTCAAGTTGTACTTAGTTTGTCTCAGCTCCAAGAAACCAATAACATTCGAACCCCGTTAAGGCGAACTCGCTTAACAAGAAATTTCGCTGAAGATGAACTGAACTTGAACTCCCTGACCTATAAAGCTTTGAGCTAATGCTAAATAAACTCTTAACGTGAAATCACTTTAGGAGAAATTCCGCTTAACCCGAACAAAAAATTCAGAATTTGGCTATTTTCTTTTTTCTTCTTCCTCAAAGTTTCAAAGATCAAATAAAACAAAACATTAAGAAAAACGGCACCGGACATTTTTAACGTAACAGTTTAGTTTAGTTTAGTTTGACTAAATGCCGTAGTTAGAGCGTTGAAATGGTGATTTTAGCTACACCATATTTAGAAGCAATTTCCGCTCTTTTTTTTTTAAACATTTGTCGTTAATATCATTAATTTTTTTGTTTCGTTCTAAAGAAAGGTACTGCTGCTTCCGATTCATTTTGAATGAATATCAATAAGTGTAAATGTGAACCACTTCTAATTTCATAAGTTCTTTACCTTTGACCTCTGTAGAGAAACAATTATGCTTCTTATGACGTAATAGATCATCCCACCTTTGCCAAATCATTCACTGGATTAAAATTGACGAATCATGGGAGATCTTGTGATTTTCTCAGAACCAAAAGTCAAAGAAATTTATTTTTAGAATGTTCGTTGCCGTTTTTTTTAATGTTTTTTTTAATGAATTACTAAGCAAAAAAAGTCAAATTCTGATTTTTTTTTTATTGGGGGGGGGGGGGGGGGGGGTTAAGCGGAATTTCACTTAAAACGACTTCGCTTTAAGAGTTTTTTTTTAGCATTAGCTCAAAGCTTTATGGGCTGGGGAAATGCTTTCAGTTCATCTTAAGAGAAATATCGTGTTAAGAGAGTTCACGTTAACGAGGTTCGACTGTACATTCATTCAGTTTACTTTATTGTTAAGGGTCTCGTCCATCCTATAAACGCATCATTTTAGACATGAATAAAGTTTCTTGAAAATAACACCGTGTATACGAAGATGAGACACATTAAATCTGTCGTGGTCCAAGGTTCTGTCGGCTCATACGATATCACCGTAAAAAATCAACGCGGTCAGTTGACGGAACCGATATTTGAGCTAGCACCCAATGCAGATCTAAAGTAATATCGTACGAGCCGTCAGAACTTTGGACCACGATAGATTTAATATGACTCAGCTCCATTTCCACGATATTATTTTTTGGCGAGTTTTTTTTATGTCTTGACTGAACCGTTAGTAGGATGACTCTAAACAACAAAGTGGGCTGGGAAGCCCAGTTGGTAAGGCGCTCGCCTAGCATGCGAAAGGTCCCACGTTCGGGCATCGCCAAAATAGCTGCCGACCTATAAACGGCCCGTGAAGGCAAAAATGTCTGACGAATAATACCCCGTGTAGAGGGAGTGAACGTTAAATATCCTCCAAAGTCCCATCGCTGCGTTTGATGTGGCCCTTAACGGTTGCATTGGGTGCCTACTATTCACTTGACTGTGGTTCTAAAATACGACGCCCGTCGCCAATAGCCCTCGTGCGACGATATTTCAAACTAAACTAAACAACAAAGTAACCGTGAGTACGTGGAATAACTATACACTTTGCGTGACATCAACATTATACTTTCTTTAATAAATTCGGCAACAATTTTAATAATAATTGCCGTGTAAATTAATTGTACAGAAGTTCAGTTGTAAGCTTAAGGTGTATGAAAAATAAAATTACATTAATATCTTTTTTAATCAAAACAAGTGGTAGCATTAAATATATAATTTGTGAATGTAGTAAGAATCTAGAAAATATAAGGAAACTAATTTTATAATTCTTCCTAGTGAAAAAATTTAGGCTAAAAATCTTCTAAACATTTTAAACCATGAAATGGAGTTACCTTCTGATTCGTCTCCCAACCGGTAATGTGGTTTCGATCCTCGCTTGTCATACGAGTGGGTCCGGGTTCAAAAGCCGGATAAGGCATGGATATTTGTATTGTCCTGAGTAATGCGGAAAGCGTGTTCGTTAAATCGGTGGGTCCGAAAGTCCTGTTGGCGGTCATGTCATAGCACAGTACTATGGGTCCAGGATGTCTGGGGAAAAATGAACCTCCAGCGTCTTGCCAAAATTGAGCAGGTGGCGCTATCTCAGAGCAGGAGTCAGAGTTCCAACCCTCATAGGTGCTAAAAGCTTTGTGCCAATGGAAGCTGCTGCACCCCCACTGCCTTCCAGGTCCAGGCTATGCCCTGGAGGCACACGCCAACAACAACTTTATGATTCTATTCTTGATTCAATACCTTTCTCTAGAATGACTTAGAAACACATCAAAACACCTAAATGAAGGGAAGTTGTCCGGGAATTAATACACCTATTGTAAAAGAAGACGAAATCAATGATAATAGTAATTCACAGAGACCTGCATAATATTGAAGCAATTTTTTAAATTTATCAAAATAGATGGTCCAGAAATGACAAATATTGAATTAAAATGAAGAGACTCACTTGTTTAGAATCTTATGTGAAGAGTGCAGGAGAAGAAACCCTTCATTGACAGGGGGTCATCGCCTAAACTGGTGTGAAAAACTAGTTTTGCCTTGGTTCTTATCACGCGGCGCACTGATTTACTATCTCTATGATCGAGATTCACGCCAGGCACTAGGCTGACAATTGAACTGCGGAAGAAGAACCAAGGGAGAAACCGGTTTCCTATCGTCACTCTCTCCAAGCATACCTCGATACGGACATATATCCAGTCGATGAAGGGGCTTTTCCCTGGATTCTTATGTAAGTAATATCTTATTGAGCCGATGTATATCGAAAGGGGTTATTGTTGTCATTTATTAATTTTTTGAATTTAAGCTTCACTATAAAATTAAAATTACAGATTAATGGTTGTTTAAACAGATTGTATTAAAACTTCTTACTAATTTTATTTGTTCTTAATGTTCAATGGTTAGTTCCTTATTTTTTGAAAATGAGTCTAATGATATTGAAGTTCATGTAAAGAAAAATGGTTTTGGTTTAAAAAAAGTTTATCCATACGAAAATTATCAGTCATTATATTGGAACTGTTGTTACACAAAACGAAGAATTGGAAAACAAGTTATTGTAAAAAAGCTGGGGGAATATTCATTTATACATATGAAGACGACGTCTATATGGATGATCGTAATTATGTAGTCGAAGTACTAATGTGTATAACTGTAGACAAGCATCATCAGTATACATTTCGTGAAAATTTAAATACATTTTAAAATATTTGTTGGTTTATATTATTTTGAAATAAATTAACTTTCTTATTTTCGAGTGTTACATCTATATATATAAAAGAAAGTCGTGTTAGTTACACTATTTTTAACTCAAGAACGGCTGAACTGATTTGGCCGAAAATTGGTGAGGAGGTAGCTTTGAACCAGGAATAGGCTATAGGATACTTTTTATTCGAACCCAAAGGGTGTATAAGAGTGCAAAACGTGAGCTGATTTCCCCATAGGAATATCATTGTAAGATTAGAATTTAGACTTTTTACTTCAATTTAAAGAAATTTCAGCGCGTTCGTGAAAGAAAATTAAGAAAAGAAAAAAAGAGCACGTGGGTTTAATTTTCTGGATTGTTATTTGAATATCAGTATTTTATTTTGTTTGTTGATTTTAAATCTTCTGTTTTTTTATGGTAGATCAGATTTCGTCAACTAGATTTTAATTATGTTTCCGAATTTAATTTAATTGATGTTTACAAATGGTAAGATATGGAGGAATAAAGGTTAACCTAAAGAATCGTGGCCGGATTAGGCGAATTTTCAAAAATGTCGCCAAGTCGAAATGATAACAAACCCCGCCACTTGCCGAGATGGTTGCCATCTCGAAATGACCAAAAATACTACCTAATTTCAAATGGCCTACTTAAAACAACGGAAATATTCATTAAATTGCAGACCAGATTTATAAAAAAAAGTGGAACTTTAAAATGCCGAAGAATTGATTTTAAAAAAGTAAATAATTATTTAAAATCATTAGGCATCTAGTTTATAAAATATTAGTATAAGAAAACTTCAGAATAAATTATATGCGTTTAAGATTTAAATAGATTAACGTTTAGAAATTGTCAATGCAATTGCTAATTTCGCCAAAGATTGCCATCGTAAAATTGCCGGTCACGATTCTTTAGGTTAACCGGAATATATTCGGCATAAATAAGGAATTTGTACGTTATAAAACTTTTCCAACCATACAAGAGGATGAATGTCTGTTTTGTTTTCTGATGTTAAGATGGCGTAATGGTCGATTGAATTTTAGAATTGGCGCTTTTGGCGAAGTTGAAAATATAACGTAGGGTAGCTATTCCCATCCAGTTGTATGGGTTAGGGTTAGTTTGAATTATCGTCGCATTAAAGCTACACGCGAGTGCTATTGGAAACGGGAGTCGTAATTTAGAGTCGTCGTTTGTAGGTACCCAATGTAACTTTTAAGGGCAACATCGTACGCAGCGAACTTTAGACCACGACAGATTTAATGTGTCTCATCTCAGTATACACGGTGTTATTTTCAAGAAACTTTATTCATGTCTAAAATGATGCGTTTATAGGGGTTTTAAGGGGGTGATGGGAACTCTACCTATGTCAAAACCCTATTTAATATTTAATTCCTCAAAGTGAAAAACACCAGGCTAAAAAAATCTTCTAAACAGTTTAAACCATAAAATGGATTTAATTTTCCGATTCTATTCTTTACTAAATGTATTTCTCCGGAATGACTTAAAATCACATCAAAAATATCTGTAACCTAAGTGAAGGAAAGGGGTCCGGGAATTGTTGTTGTTGTAAACGTGTGCCTCCAGGGCATAGCCTGGAAAGCAGAAGAGGTAAAGTAGCTTCCATTTGCACAAGGCGTTGAGCACCATTGAGGGTTGTAAATCTGACTTTTGCTCTGACATGGCGCCATCTCCTAAATTTAGGCACTTCGCTGGAGGGGCTTGGCATTTTTGGCCAAAATTTCCAAATTAATGTTTTGTTTATGAGGTCATAGAACTATCTTTTATGATTTTTGTCTGTCTGTAATTACTATACAAATTTCTGTGAGCAAACGAAACAAGAATGTTCACTTTATTTCTTTCACTTTTAAAATGTTTTTTCAAATTTGTTTTGTTGTTATTACTATTGTCATACCTGGTGAAAAAATGCATAAACTTGAAAGCTCGCCAGATATTATGAATTCAAAAATAAAGTATTAGGTCCATGTGAATGACTATTCCTCTTTTCCGGTCAAGTGACGTGGCCGATATTTTAGCTAGAAACCCAATACAACCCTACAGTAACATCGTACGAGCCGTCAAAACATTTGGACCACGACTGATTTCATGTGTCCCAGCTCCATTTACACGGCGTTATTTTTAGACAAGTTTTTTTTTCTTTAATGATCCGTTCGTAGGATGGGTCGCCGCGGATAGGTGAGACACTAAGCTTAAAATAAACGTTAAAGCATGTAGCATGAAAACATGTTGACGAGATTTATGATCCCTCAACTTCAGCAACGTGGCCGCCTCCAGGACACACGATATTCATGCAGGATGGTGCCCCTCCCCATACCCTTCTTAGCGTTCAACTGGTGTTGCAAGCAACTTTCACCGATGAACGTGTGATCAGCTATTTTTCCCGATTGCCTGGCCTCCTCGCTCACCTGATCTCACCCTATGTTATTTCTGGTTATGGAATACTTAAACGATAAGGTCTACAGAGAACGTCCTGCAACCTTGGCGGATCTAAAAGCCTCAATTGTTCGGCAGGTTCAAGGAATTTTTGCAGATTTACTGCGTTCCGCTGTGGAACACATAGCAATAAGAATGGAAAGTGTTATGGAGAACCACAGATCGCATATAGAACAGCTGTAGAATGCCTTTTTGATCTGCAGCGCCACGTATCAGCAAATTTTTGAACTGATTTTGTTTGTAATAAATCGAGAGCGCATGATCTGAAGTGCCTGTATCTCAAATTTTATCCCATTCTGACCAATACAGCATCCTGCACAGGCCTCTGAGTTGGGCAACTTATTTCTGGACAACCCTGTAGATTCAGAGATTAAAAAAATATTTGGTGTTAGAGACTGTAGACGACCATCCATCTTGAACGATTTTCAGTAAACTTTGCTTTCTTTTTTTTTTTTTTTTAAACTTGAAAGAAATAAAAACGTAAAATTTTCGTCTTTCGGAAGTAATCGACCTTTCGTCTTCGGAAGTAGCCGAAATTTTAGCCGAAATTTTTTTTCACTAGGAAGAATAATAAAATTAAATAGTTTCGACATAGGTAGAGATTTCCATCGTCCGCACGTACCCCCTCTCCCCCCGCCTTCTATTCAACTTCCATTTCAAACGTCCTATATATTTAATATTTGGGAATACTTCAATATTCAGAAATTTATATCGTGAAACTTATATTTTCTAGATTCTTACTACATTCACAAATTATATATTTAATAGTACCACTTATTTTTACTAAAAAAGATACTTATGTAATTTTATTTTTCGTACATTTTTGATTGATGAGTTACATTTGTGCAATTTATTTACACGACAATTATTATTATTACTCTGTTGCCGAATTATTAAAGAAAGCATGAAGTTGATGTCACTCAAAGTGCATAGTTATTCCATATACTCACGGTTACTTTGTTGTTTAGTTTAGTTTGAATTATCGTCGCACTAGAGCTACACGAGGGCTATTGGCAACGGGCGTCATATTTTAGAACCACAGTCAAGTGACGAGCCGACACCTGAGTAGGCAACCAACGCAACCGTTAAGGGCGACATCAAACGCAGCGATGGGACTTTGGAGGATATTTAACGTTCACTCCCGGATATTGTTGCCGTTAACGGATAATTTTGTTATAAACGGCTATTTTTGCCTTTACGGGCCGTTTATAGGTCGGCAGCTATTTTGGCGATGCCCGGACCCGAACCTGTGACCTTTCGCATGCCAGGCGAGCGCCTTACCGACTGGGCTCATTAGCCCACTCTATTGTTTAGAGTCATCCTACTAACGGATCAGTTAAGACATTAAAAAAAACCTCGGCTAAAAATAAGGCCGTGGAAATGGAGATGGGTCACATTAAATCTGTTGTGGTCCAAAGTTCTGACGGCTCGTACGATATTACTTTAGGTCTGCATTGGGTGCCAGTTAAAATATCGGTTTCGTCACCTGACCGCGTTGATTATTTTAAAGAGGCATCGTCAATCCATCGACCTAATACGTTGTTTTTGTATTCACAATGTCTGAACCCTTTTATTGCTTAAAATGTTATGAGATTTTTAACTTGATGTTCATTTTTAACGGGGAAAAATTAAGTAGGGTATTAACATAGTGGAGATTTCCATATCCGTACGTAGCCCTCGCGAGGGTTTGTGGAAATCTACACAAAATCCTTCCTATCTCTTCATAAAATGTATTTTATTTCATTAATTTCATACAGCACTATAGCCACGTGACGGCCCTGCCCATATTTTATCGAAAACTTTAAATTTTAAACTAATTAAGTGTTTTTATTGATATAAAGTAAGTAAAAACTAAAAAACAGTCACTAAAACTTAAATTACCTTGAAAAATAATTTTGGCAGGGATTTAGGGTCAAATACTCCACTGTGCCTCGCCCCACCCACCCCCATTTCATCTTTCATTTCGAATGTAATTTCTATTTAATACTTTTTTTTAATGTATACCATCAGAAAGTATCGGTTTTACCTTTTGTCCATCGATCTGTCTGTTCTTATATCCATTTCGTTTCAACTTCCTTTCTAATTATTAGATTTTTGAAATTCTTTTTGTTTCAGAGAGTAGGTCAGAGAATTTAAAAGAAAAAAAACTTCTTATCCTTCTGTTTATTCTTACCTTGTTTTAGTTACCGTTCTAAAAGTTAGATTTTCAATTTTTTTTTTAAAAATGAAAATTACGAATTTAATTTCCTTATAATCTCGTATAAAAGTGCGTCATCGGAGATATACGGTAGGTACATATATATTCCGGCTAGTGTGCTTGATCAGAGACCCGCTTATAAGCCTTCGTCAAGTAAGACAGACACAGAAAGAATTTTTACTGTCACAGAGAAAGGAAGTACACCCAGGACGAAGGCGGGAATGGAACCCGCACCCTTTACAGCGCGCAGACTGCTTGCGTAATGGTCCAAACCACCCGGCCATCCGGGCCCCGGAGATATACGTTTTTATGTTTGCATGCCGGTCATGTTGTCTTCTTAGGAAGAATTCAACAAAGTAGACTTTTTTTCTTTCAGAACTGTTGCATACACTTGACACCTATTTAAGTTATTTCAGAACTTAACCCCTTTCTTCTCGCTCCCGCGATATTTCCTGTCTGGAGTGTTCAGTTGTAACGTGCCAAAAAGTTTAAAACTAACTTAAATCTGCCAATTAAAACGCCAAAAACTGAAGTTCCAGCAGGTAACGCACCAATAAGATCGAAATATGCACATTAATATCATTTTATCGAAAATTATCCGGTCTTTAAGGGATTAAATGTGTTTCAAGCAGCGTTCGAAATTAATGGAATCTTTCAATAATGCAAAAACAAAATAAATTTAATTGCAGTTATTGCGAATAGTTTACCGAAACGCCAACACCAATTATTTTTGCAATCGTGGTTGCCAAGAGTTTCACCGAAAATAGTCATTAACTCAGGCAAACGTAATATTCAGAAACTCCAGCCTCCTAAATTGTAATTCCTAAACTTTTAGAAGTCCAGCTATTAATTACGAAACTCCGGTGATTCTATATAAGCACGTAAGTAAGGCAATCTTAAACTCGTCCACTTAGGCCCTGTAGACGTCCAGAATTTATGGTCAAATATTTAAGACAATTTTTTAAAAATAAAAGCATATTTTTTTCAAAAAATGCTCTTAAAAATATGCATTTTCCCCTAGTTTTTTTTTAGTTAGAAGTACAGATTGCTTCTACACATTGAGCTAGAAGGAAAACTGGAGTGATATGTGTGATTCACTGAACAGGGCAGCAAACGAGAAGGTCCAATAACGAAACGCGGAGGAATACACAGCACTGCAGCAGAAACGAACCGGGCAAAAACCTAGAAACTTGCCTATTTCGCTATTGGGTTCGTCTTCGCTGGTTCTTAGTTAGTGATCCACATGGTTATTTCTTAAAAAAGTAGGAATTTAAAGTTAAAGAGAGTTAATTCTTTCGACTAAAAATGTTAAATACATTTAGGAGCCAAGTCAATATGATAGAGGGTCTCATACAAGCATTGCATACAAGTATAGGGAAAATAGTCCTTTTCTGCCCGGTTCGCTCAAAAGGGTGTGAGTGGGTTTTCGGCTCGCTGACACCTACTCCAGTTTCCCTTCTAGCTCAATGCATCTACATTGCTGTCGCTATGTGTGTGATGCTTGTTGGGTGGTCTGTTGGCGTCGGTGAGACGAGATTTTTACGAGATGGTACAGATGTGCAACAATGCCTTCGTCTCGGTGGAGCCAAGAGATGACACTTCTGAGGTTGTAAATTCTCAATCAATGACAGCACCCGCTCCAATGATATTTGGAGGCTCAAGAGCGAATGGAGTTGAGGATGTTCCCTGGTGGCCGGCTTTTGGGCCAATGAAGTTTTGGGGGCGGTCTCCGATCCGTGTGGTGTTTCCAAGCAAAAGACTTTTGGGTCAGAATATAAAACTGTTGCTAGATAGAATAGAACTGACAACTTAACAGGACAGAGTTAAAAAATGAACTTATGATTCCAAAAATCTTGTATGTGTGTAAAAGAACGATGTTTCTATCTGTAAGCAAAACCCATTTGGTATGTAACATTTTGAGAAATATCTCTGTTACCACCATTAAAATATCTTATGATTCTTAGTTTAACCTTTTTTTTTATTTTATTTATTAATTTTTCAGAGAGAGAACATTAAGAATAACTTCGAACCTTAAATTAGTGATGTTTAACTTGTTTTAATCATGATGTATTTTGTAATCTAAGTACTAGCCACTCTACATTATTTATTCAATACTATACGATCACAATAGAGAAGTAAAAACGTGAAATATTACACCAGATTATTTCTTTTATACAATTTCTAACTTACTGGTGTAAACTGTATGAAACACGTAATCTCTATACCTTTTCTACCAATACAGTAAATTCCCATAAGGTTATCAATTTTTGATAAATCTCAGTTAAATATATTGAGAGCATAAGTTATTTTAAGCATATTTTTCGGTCTGAAGTAGTTGCGTTGTTATCAAGTGTGAAATATATATTTAAAGGTAGATAAACCATTTTTTTTATGTTAGATACAACATGGATATATGCCGCAAAGGCTATACTTAAAAAATATTTATTGACATACAACAAAACAAAACGAATACTAAACAAGTTATTTACATATTTACAACTGTGAAGCAACTAAAACAAGAGAAAAAAGCTGTGGCTGATGTGTTCAGAGGCTACTTACACACATTTTGCAATACAAAAGTGCATTTTGTGCTTCTAGCCTTTCAGCGCAGCTGTAAAAACTTGACATTTCCTGTTGTAAAACTGGCGTAAGTTAATTTGAGCTAATTCTTGCTTTTTTTTATATACAGTTACTGAGAATAAAGGTTCAGGGTTTAAAAATTAACTTTTCTTAACAGATGATGTTTTGATTATGCTTCGTCCTTCTTTGAAACGCTTGTTCTTAGAAGTACCACCTCTCGTGCTTTCATGCGAGTTTAATGCTGGGGATAATTCATCTTCCATAGTGGAGGATTTTGTTAATTTTGACAAATTATCCTCATTATCCGAAGAAGTATCTCCATTTCTACGAGGAACTATCTTTGTTTTCTAAAGATTCATCATTATTATCCGATTTTTCTTTATCATACAAAGACTTATCTTTGTTGTCAGAAAATGCATCATTTGGAGTATCTTCGTTATCCCGAAGACTTGTGCATAATATCCGAGGATTTATCTAAATGCTCGGACGAATATTTTTTATCAGAAGGTTTATCATTATTTTCTGAAGATTGATATTTATTATCTGAAGCACAATTAATATTATTGGAAGAATCATCTTGACTATCTGTAGCACTTTTTATATAATTGGGAGAATCATCTTGACTATCTGTAGCACTTTTTATATAATTGGGAGAATCATCTTGACTATCTGTAGCACTTTTTATATAATTGGGAGAATCATCTTGAATATCTGAAGCAAATTTACTATTTTCTGAGCTTTCGTCTTTTCCTTCAAAACTGTCGCCCTCTGAAGATATCGAACAATCGTTAGAATAACGACTTCTTTTGCTGATGGAACTAACTGTAGGGGATGCATTCGAAGTGTCTTGTGATTCCCTGCCATCTTCAGAAGCAGCTCCACTTTCAGCATATTCATCCGAAGGAAACAAAAACAGTTGCGATGAGTGCACAGAAATCACGACAGAAACGAACAGACCTATGCATATTAGCGTGGAACCGAACCAGCATACAGCTATCGGGTAAAGTAAAATATTGCACAGCAAAATTTTACCTTTGTCGTGCATATTAAGAAGAGGTCGACAGAAGGATATTGAGCTCCGGAACTTGGAGATTTCGTTGGCGAGCTCGAAGATTACTTCATCAATCTTTGTGTGAATGGTTTGGTTGAAAATTTCGGAATAAGCTTTTGAACTTTCTTTTACAATAAAATCGTGAAAGGCGCCCGCTGTCCAATTTAAATATTCCATTTGTACTATTGTACTTTGTAGAGTATTGTTTAAGTTCTTTAATGATAGTTTAAATAGATTATTCTTATGCATTAAGGAGTTTACACTTGATGTCAAAGATTCGTAGCTTTTCGTGGCTAATGAAGTATAGTTTAGTGTGCTTGAAGAGCTGTTGGGACTGTTGGCTATTTCTTCCAGGATTTCTAAGACACCGAACTTTTTTACATGTTGTAGATACTCGTTTGTTTTATTTGGGACCGAAACTGTGTCAACTTCTTCAAGAATGTTTTTCAGTTTTGTAATGTTGTACTCGGAGGACGAAACATTCAAAGCCGACAGATTTTTTAGTCCTTCATAAAACGGAAGAGTAACGTTTTCAAAATTGCTGCTTGTATTCGTTTTTGCAATTCTGAGAAAGTTTACAAAATCATGTGAAATAGTGGCAAAGTAATCGTTATCCTTCTGACACTTAATTATGTTTTGATTTATTGTTGAGTTCAGCTCTTCGGATGAGAAAATACTATAAAAATGTGTTGACTTGCGATAGCTAACGTTATCTAAAGTCGCACTGAAAAATGACAAATCTTTCACCGAGTTGCACATTTGCAACTGCAGAGCTGTCATCAAAAAAAAGTATATGTTACTCAGCCAACAGATCCACAAGAATATCGATATGGCGTAGCAAAAACCCAGAAGAACGTGTCCACTTCTATTCGATGTCTTCGACTTTTGAATGTGTTCTTTTTGGTTCTTGGAAAAGCATTTCGTTCCTCCGACTGCACAAGAGTATGCAACTGCTAATATCAGAACGCAAACGAGGGACAAGCCATAGAGGGAAGATATGAAGACAAACAAAGGAAAAGACTGATTTGTAAAGTCAGCCTCCATGTCATGTAGTACATTGCGGAAAGATTTAACACCTTCCGTATTGATGCTTTTGTCAGCAACTGTGAAATAGTGGAAAATCGCAGTTCTGACCTTTTGTTGTGCTTCGAAAATAAAATATGTCAGCTTATCGACTAGTTCCGAAGGATCGAATCGCACTTTTTTTGCCAGTTGAGCCAGTTCTAGATTCACATTTTGAATGGAAGCCGAAATGTTAAGTTTAGTAGCATCTGTCAAAGCATTTATTGGTGTATTGTAGGTTTCGAATGTGGTGTTGATTGTTATATTAAATTGTGGTATCTTCAACAACGAATCCAATTTTGAAGTGTCTCTTGTAGTTTCATTTTTAATAGCCTTTACGTAAGAAGTGAATAATTTTAAACTATTTTCTGCTACTGATGAAGTATTTCGAGTGACGTTGATCAGCATCGCACGTTGATGCTTCAGAATGAATTTGGCATGTGATATTTGCCAGTGGATGGAAGAGGCGACATCGAGCAACGGATTTGCAACAGCTCGCTCTGCCAAATTGAAGGAATTCACGATGTCGTCGTTGATGTTCTGAAGAAGGACGACCCGATCGAACGGTCTTCTAGAAATGTCGTCTAGTTTGTACTCGTAGTTGTGTTGCAGGTTGGTTTTAACCAGATATGTCGCATCGACTGTAAAGAGGAAGTAAAGGAACGGAGCTTTCAGCAAATAATAAGTCCTAAGCGATGCATACATAGTGATTAAGATCCCAAACACAGCTATAATTACAGTTGCTATGAAACACTCGAACCAGACGTGGCCATTCTTGCCGAGATTGATAAGAGCTTCTTTTGCAACTGGATCATTGACTCTCAAGCTCTTTTCTGTTCTGTACAGAGATATGCAATATGGCAGGGCTATCATCAGGAATGTGATGATGAACAACATAAGGACGACCACGAATACTGGTACCTGGTAGAAGAAGGTATGTAGAACGACCGAGTAGAGTGTCTTGCTGAAGTTCTTTACATTCCAATCTCTTAAAAGCTCTTCGAGCTCTTTCTTTATGGATCTGGTTATGAAAGCTTGTAAAAACTCAGCTGATGTCTTTCCAATCGGTGTGAGCTCCCAGTTTTTAAGCGTATTCGTAAACTCATCGGCTTTTTTAAGAAATTTGGATAAATAAGAACTTTGTACACAGCAAATTATAAAAAGAATCGGGCTAATTTGTAGCCACAACTTAGATATAAGTACCATAAGTGTCATCGGTTATGTATGACACTATTTATATACATACATCACTGCATCACATATATACGTCACTGTAAAAAAGAAAACATTTGATTTAATTGTTTATTTTTCTATTGACAAACGTTCTGGTTTTTAACTTGAAAAGCAGTTTAGCAAACATGCACGTGAAAAAAAACTTGTTGCATATTGCTTTAAAGAAACCTTTTTGTAGGATTATTTTTAAATTTTTACAACGAATCTAAATACGTATTCACGAAGACTATCTTCAAGTATCACTCATTCGGAATTTTATTTATTCCCAAACTTAAAATAAACCTTTTGAAATAATAACAAACGGATTTAGAGATTTTAATAAGTACAAATGTAATATACATACTTCGATGGTGCAAAAATAGATTTACAGAATAAAAATGCAGAAAAATTATTTCTTGCTAAAATATTAAAAAAAAAACTTTTAATACAATTTAAAAACATAGTTCGAAGATCGAAATAAAGCGATAAAATATTTTACAAGTAGCTGATAGAAAAAACTTTATATTACAGTGATGATAGAATTGATAGATGCTATATCTAAACTAAAATGGGTTCTTTGGGAATTCGAAATCCCATGGAATTTGCCAACGAATTTCAGCTCTTTAATATGATTAATCATCGCCAAGAACATTTTTTCCATAAAATTTCGTTCTTTAGTCAAAATGTATTTTTCTGCATGTTTAAATACTTGGCGTTTATCGGTTTTAATAATAACTTTTTTATAATGGGAATGTTTCAGATGATGTAACGCTCTTGTTTTCATTTTTATACGTACTGCGATTTCATTGGTTGCTGTGGTTTCACTCTCAAAATGACCGATATAGATGAAAAGTATTTTTTTCTTTCGATGCAAGCTTTTTTTTAAACAAATGTTTAATTTAGTATAGTTTAGTTTGAATTATCGTCGCACTAGAGCTACACGAGGGCTATTGGCGACGGGCGTCGTATTTTAGAACCACAGTCAAGTGACGAGCCGACACCTGATTAGGCATCCAACGCAACCGTTAAGGGTGATATCGCACGCAGCGTTAGGAATTTGAAGGATATTTAACGTGCACTTTCTCCACACGGGGTATTATTCGTCTGACATTTTTTTTCTGCACGGGCCATTTATAGGTCGGCAGTTATTTTGGCGATGCCCGGACCCGAACCTGGGACCTTTAGCATGCTAGGCGAATGCCTAACCGACGGGGCTCCCCAGCCCCACTAATGTTTTGAACAACCAACAGCACAGCAAGAAGTTAGCATTTAAAAAAGTTAATAAGTAAAATATTCTTAGAACTTTCGAATACCAAAACATAAGTAATTCCAGGTGGCATATATATATTGGCGGCGAGACCCGTAACCGTGTGGAGCCCCCTGTTAGCAGGCAACTAGAGGTCCCACGACCCCAAGTTTGAAACAACCAACTTAACAGCAGTACTCCAAAGAAGTTATGTAAAAACTTATGAACCGGAATAGCCACTAGGTAATTCCAGGCATAAATGACAACTAACCGTTGGAGCTGTTGCCATCCACGACGTGAAACAACCCTATTCCAAAAAATAAAAAACATGGGAAGTAGGTATTGACCAAGACAAGCACGCTACAAAACCATTAAAACTAACTGAAGACCACCCTATAAACAAAAACATTAACATTATCCAAAAACTTTTCATATTCCCAAACAACTTTTTAGCAAATCAAGTGATATAAAACGATTCGAAAATTAATGTGTTTTCGTTGCTATTTTTACTGGCAATATTGTTCCAGTCTGTATGGCGCTGTGAGATATCTATAGAGTTAAGAATAAGATGGAGATGATCTACCGGGCAAGAACCAATACCAAAACCGGTTTTACAAGTGAAGCCATCGATCGCTTTGTAATAAGCCCAAATACTTTCGGCCAACCATTCGGCACTATTCTACAGTGGAGTTTGTATCAAAGAGTTCTATAGTAGGGTAGAGGAACGACTCGTACTGAGCTGCCATCGGCAGCCATGGCTCACTACGGAGCCCGAATAGAGTGGCAAAAGTGCTAGTTAATTTATAATTTTGATACTGAGAAAGGAAGTACACCCAGGGCAAAGGCGGAAATCGAACCCGCATCTGTTACAGCGCGCGGACTGCTAGCGTTATGGCCTGCGATCCAAACCACTCGGCCATCGGGCCCCACATGCCACCCTATATTGTCTCCGTGTCGGTCCATGGTGCTGTTGCCAGGTTCAGTCTCTACCCTACTATAGAACTCTTTGGTTTGTATAGGCTTGCTCAATATTGGCGATTTTTGAGTATCTAGTAAAAACTATAATTACAACCCATTTTTCGTACCTGTGAAGGAAATTACTACCGTCACGTTTAAATGCTGTTCTCGTGCTACAGCCTACAACTGCGCAAATACTCGTTTTTTTATTTTTAGTTAACGCTTTGCAAGGAATAAAATGCCGCGTTACAGCATGAACGGAGTTATGTGGAGAAACTAATATTGAGTGAATACTAGTGTTGTAATCTAGGCGTCAAAACTGGTAGCGAGAGTCGCCTAGATGGTGCTACAGAAAAATGGCTCTCAGTTTTGAGGAATCTGCCGAGTCTGCAAAGGCATTGTCGCCAATAAAGCAGCCAAAAAAAATATTGAGTGAGCGGTTTGTTTGGGCTTACTAAACTTGCTTGGCGACTTTGGCTTCACATTGTTTCTCGCCAAGCAACCCCATATTCTTCTTAACTCTATAAAGGCATCCCACAATCCCTTGCGCCCCCCTGGAAAAATCAATACCATTTCTACTGTCAACTGAAAACATGGCGGTCGACTTTGTAGCTACGTATAAAATCCTGGTTTTAGGTGATAGCAATGTAGGAAAAACTTGTATAGTACATAGGTTTTGTGACGAAACGTATTATGATACTTATATATCAACAATAGGTAAGTGGAGAAATTTTTATTGAATAGTTGTTAGTTTATTTTAGTGAAATACTATCTCTGTTTTATTATATAATAGAAAGAAGATAGCATGTTTGTTTTGTATATAGTTCTAATTAAAATAGAATTTTTTGTTAGATTGTCAAAAACATATTCACCCAAAAAAGTTTTAATTATTTAAGTATAGTTAATACCTTATTAAAATGAATTGCTTTGGAAAAAGGAAAATAATATTTGTTTACATTCAAGTTAATATTTTTTTCAAATTAAAACGTAATGACACAAATATTAAATTAATGTCGCAAATAACTGTACTCTAAGATAATCTAAAAATCTATAAACTTAATTCAAACGGGAACTGCTTTATTACAAAAAATTCTTACACATTTGTAACATAGAAATGTAGATAATAAAAACTCATAAATGAAAATTAAAATAATACATATTATTTTAACAAGACAAATTAATCTATAAAATTAAAAAAAAATGTGTTTGCTAATTATACTTAATTTACTTAAAGAAGATGGTACAACGAAATGCGCAGCATTTTCGAGAAAGAAACTAGGTTTTATGTAAATTTGATATACTACTTGCTTACATTACGCAAGATTGACGCTTCCACCGATTTTATGGTGTAACCTTACTCCGTAAACACGGTGGCACACATGCTACCACGGTATTTTCAAAATAACTTAACACGAAAGTTTTACATTTTACGATTTTTTCCCCCTCGAAACTGAACAATCATCGTGATAAATCAGTTATAGAATTTGTTAAAATGCTATTTTAGTTTTATCAATTTAATAATAATAACCTTTATAATTACAAAAAAACAAAAAAAAACAAAAAAAATAACAAAGAAACAATGTAAAAAATATTATGGCACGCCAAGGGGAAAAAATCCCTTGAAGGCGAACAAAATCATATATATTTAAAATCGAACAAAAACATATATATTTAAAATTGAACAAAAACATATATATTTAAAATCGAACAAAAACATATATATTTAAAATCGAACAAAAACATATATAAAATCGAACTAAAACAAACGCAGAATGGGGAACTTGCATGTATTTTTTTTATTCTTTTAAAATAATCTCCATGCGATTCTAAGAACATCGACATAAATTTTACCTCAATCCGACCATTAGTTTATTTTTAATTAATTTTCAAAGTTTGCGATTTGCCCCGCCCCTTGAAAACGCTGCCTCTGGCCTTCCCTCCCCGCGTGACGTCAGTAGACCCAACTGAGAAAGCCAGAGATCGGCGGCCGCTGTGTTTTGCGAATGTCACTCTTCCTAATGCTTTTCTTATCGCGTCGAATCCATTAAAGTTATGTAAATTCTGGAAAATATTAGTGCATACGAATGTTGCAAAGTAACTTGTTGTATTAGTTCCACGAAAAACCCTTTAGAAAAGCAGTTTTTTTAATGTTCCTGGAGTTGTAAAAGAAATGCTATTTTTATTCTTAATGGTAACAGACTTATGTTATAAAATAAATTTCTATGCAATTATATTATGTAATTGTATGCATTTGTACTTATAATTTAACTATATAATATAAATGTAGATTAAAATTAAATTTAATTGATTGAAATACCTGTATTTAAGATTGGGAAATATTTCTCATTATTACAGGGATTCGACATAATAATGTACACACCTTGCAATTTTTAAATTAAATCACATATTTTATAATTACTTAGATATAAGTAAAATGCTTTTTTAACGACTTGTAACGCGTGTTACGACAAACATGTTCGAGCAGATATATTGTCTCTTATGTAATTATGTGGAACGCAGAATTCAAGTTTTGTACATTATTCTCGTAACAAGTTCATCCAATCCCTGTAACTATGAAAAATATTTCTCATTCTTAATGCAGTTATTTTCATAATTTAAATTTAGTTTTAATTTGTATTTGAATTCAAAGAAGCAATTTAGTTTATAAACATGAGTATGTTATATGGTACAATTAAAAATAAAAATACCTGCTTCCTTTTTGAACATTGTTGAACCTAACTGTCAACACGTATTTTTTTTTACATCTTTAGGAAAACTACAACACGTAGGTGTGTAACAGTAACTATCACCTAGAACCTCTGTCACACACGCGCGAGTTATAAAACTTGGAAACAAATTCGTAAAACACAGCATTTACTTCTAATTTATACTTTAGTTTCCAAAATTGCCGATCTTCATTAACCTTCTTTTGTAAATTTAATCAAATTAAAAATGGCCAGATAATTTATCCAACTCCCACTCTCTCTAAAACTTTTTTTTAATACAGTATATGTACATAATCATTTCTAGCCTACGTGGACCTTCAACAGTGCCAGTTACACCTTTAATTATCTATATTTTCTTTTTAAATGTCCATTAATTTTTTGGTTTTTCAAATTTAAAATATAATTTTAAATGGAATTTTTGTGATGAAATTTTGTTTAATTTCATTATTGATTTAATTCGTTTAGTTTCTGCACTACAAATTAAGTAACTTAAATTATCTAATAAGTTAAATGCTCAATAAAAACATTATGTAATTAATTGATTTTTTCCCTATTTATCGCACTTAATTTTTATTTTAAAAATAAAACATTAATTGTTTATTAAATGATACAACCATTAGTTATGTAAAACAAAAACTAATTAATGTCCATAATTAGTAATAATAAATTAGCAAAAAAAAAACTATTAACATTGGAATAACTCTATTTACATTGAAAAATATTTTTTTCAATTAAAAACAGTTTTAATTAAAAATAATTTAAATTAAAGTAATATTAATTAAAATATATAAATAAAATTTACGACAACTGCCCCAACCCCAAAATTTCTTTTCTAGTCGCGCCCTAGGTGACGAAAGGACATATAGCATTTTTAAAAGCTTCCACTTTTAACTTTATAAACGTTCTGTGGGAGCTGAAATATATTTTCTGGTGTAATTTTTTCGTGGTACTATAACAACAAGTTACTTTGCAACATTCATATGCACTAATATTTTCCAGAATTTACATAACTTTAATGGATTCGACGCGATAAGAAAAGCATTAGGAAGAGTGACATTCGCAAAACACAGCGGCCGCCGATCTCTGGCTTTCCCAGTTGGGTCTACTGACGTCACACGGGGAGGGAAGGCCAGAGGCAGCGTTTTCAAGGGGCGGGGCTAAGCGCAAACTTTGAAAATTAATTAAAAATAAACTAACGGTCGGATTGAGGTAAAATTTATGTCGATGTTCTTAGAATCGCATGAAGTTTCATTTACAAATGGTATTTCGCTATTTCCCGACACATGCAAGTTCCCCATTGTATCTACATCGTGATAAATCTGTTTAAAAGAAACAATATATACTTAAATAGATTTAAACAATTAAAATACAGAGAAAATAAGCATATACAATGGAAGAGAAAACCATATAATATATAAAGGATGTATTTTATTAAAAATGTGTTGTTAATACTATTTGTATTTTATTAAAATGTGTGATATAAAATGTAAAATTTGCATAAATAGATCGAGAAAATAAGTATATACAATAGAAGGAAAACAGTACAATCAATTAAGTAGTTGTTAAAGGATGTATTAAAAATGTTTTATTAATACACCTCTTTCGAAAATGAACCTTTTTTCTAAAGAACGGTTTCCCAGATTTTGTAAAGAAATTTCTCAGCCAATTCGATCGAAAATGAATAATAAATTTTTTGGTATATAAAAAAATAAAATAGAAGTTTATTCCGGAGAGAGAAAGGTTATTTTTATAAATTATTTTTAAAGAAATGACATAGTTTCATTAAATTTGGCGCTAGAGGACCCTACGTTGTTTTCTCTGCCAAAAAAGAACATTAGTAATGTAAACGGTTTTACAGATTGTTTTTTTAATTGTAAACGGTTTTAACGATTGTAAACGGTTTTAACGATTGTAAACGGTTTTAACGATTGTAAACGGTTTTAACGATTGTAAACGGTTTTAACGATTGTAAACGGTTTTAAAATTGTTTTTAAAGAAATGACATAGTTTCATTAAATTTGGTGCGAGAGGAACCCTACGTTGTTTTCTCTGCCAAAAATGAACACTAGTAATGTAAACGGTTTTACAGATTGTTTTTTAATTGTAAACGGTTTTAACGATTGTAAACGGTTTTAAAATTGTTTTTAAAGAAATTACATAGTTTCATTAAATTTGGCGCGAGAGGAACCCTACGTTGTTTTCTCTACCGAAATTGAACACTAGTAATGTAAACGGTTTTACAGATTGTTTTGTTTTTTTAATTTTAACCGGTTTTACAGATTGTTTTTTTTAAACGGTTTTACAGATTGTTTTTTTTTTTTAATTGTAAACGGTTTTAACGATTGTAAACGGTTTTAAAATTGTTTTGAAAGAAACGACCTAGTTTCATTAAATTTGGCGCGAGGGGAACCCTAGCTTGTTTTCTCTGCCGAAATTGAACACTAGTAATGTAAATGGTTTTACAGACTTAGTAGAAATAAGGCAGTGAAGAATGAAATCCATAAGGCGATTAGTTTAAAAGGCTGTTAAGAGACTATTATTAAGCCTTTAAAACTTGATTCCGAACCTACATAAGAATATACTACGGGGGAAAAATTTCTGTGATACATTAGAATTCTCCAATATGTCTATTTTCTGAAAAGTTGGTCTCTTTGATTATTGAACTTTTTTTGGATTTGAATTCCTTTTAAGACCAGGTTATTATTTTTTTTTTAAAAAAGAAAAAAGAAATTGACCTTCTTTTACAAAGAAGGGTTTCCACATATTTTTAAATTACTAAAAAATAGTTAAATTTTATTATAGTTTTACACTATTGTTTTTAGTTTGTATTTTAATTACCTTATTAAAATAAGTTTTAAAATTAGTTATTTTATTTTTAAAAAATATCTAACTGCAAAAATTTATACAAAGAAAAAAAAGCTTTTGATTATCAATATTTCCGTTATCGTCAGCTACAAGTGAAAATTCCTTTTATAAAGTTTACAAAGAAACAAATAGTGTTGTTTAAGGGCATAATTTTTATTTTTATAAATAAACAATTTTTTATTGCATTAATATAACATTCTCGAAGGAGTTTTTCCTCTTTTCACCTACTTACCTTGGGGATATATCGAGGTATTTACCAAGAAGACATACACACTTTCGAAGAAAAGTGCGGGAAAAAAAATCGATCGAAGTGTCTCTGAGTAAGAGTTGGGGTTTTCCCTTTTAATACGGGGGTGAGTCATAGTCTCAACCCCGCCCCTTTTCACGCAATGTCATTTAAGATAAGTGGGTTGTTTGGTTTGTTTGGAAAAATATCTCGATAAGGACACACATATGGGCTATTGGCGATGGGCCTCGTAATTTATACTTGGCACAGGCGTCATGTTATTCTTAAATATCGAAAAATGATATTTAATGTCGATATAAACTAGTTAAATGTAACATTTAGGATTTAAAGTTTGAAAATGGGGTTGTTGCGTTTTTGTTTTCATGTTTCTCGAATTACTGTTGTTTCGGTATTCAGGAGTAAGTTTTCGAAGATAATATTTTAGTTGTTAGTTTTTTAAAATTCCAACATCTTTCAATGCAAGTTTTCCTTGATAAATGATTAAAACAACCAACAGCACAGCAAGAAGTTGTAATTTAAAAAAAATAACAACTAAAATAACTTATTCTTAGAAAACTCAATTTCGAATATCAACAAAAGTAATTTGAGACACATGAAAACAAAACCGCAGAGCTATTGCCAGATCCTCCGTGAAACAACCCCATTTACTTATTTAATTAAATAATGTCTGAATTCAATGCAAGTTGGTGAATTGTAAATGCCCGAAAAAAGTTTTAAACTGGGACAACATGAGCAACTTCGAAAGTTTTCTTCTAATTAACAATTTCCAACAAAGGACTATTCGAACGAGGTGGAGCATGTTTTTTGTGGGAAAGTAGACAATGCTTGACGTAACTGTGACGTTACTGTAGGCGTTACCATTCTAGCTTAGACGAATTTGCTGCCTGGTAGTTTTTTTTTTGTAGGGTTTTAGACAGCGGTTGACGAAAATGTGACATCACTATGGGCGTGGCCGTCCTAGCTGTCCATTGATTTAACATACATTTATGTCAAAGAATATTTTTTTTATTGGATTTTGCATTGCACAATGTGTTTATAGAATGACAGTGTTAAACAACGTATTCGAACTCCCGAATTCTTCTTTTAACAAATTCTATTCGGATCTTCTAACATGAAGATCAATGCCTTAGAAATAGTGTTACTTAAGCTTCTCTCTTTCAACAACATTTTTTTCCTTACATTATATATCAAAAAACAAAAAACCACTTTTTTTTTGTGTTTGAACATAATTCCCCAAACAAGCTCATAAATTTTTCAGAAAATAGCAATAAACGCCAAACAAGATAAATTTATCTGGTAAAGTGACGCTGGATTTATGTTAAAAAGTTCACTAAGTACCCAAAAGATTTATTTTAGTATGTATAAAAATGCATAGAAGAATCACGGATTCATTTTAAGTTGAAGGTATTTGGTTTTATATTGCATATTTATGAATGTAATTTGAATATTTCGGGGCGTTTCAGACGCTTTTTTATCGTAATATTTTTTTATATGGTGTTGTATTTGTTTTATATGGGAAACAATAGTTTGGAGTGAAAATATAAATTTATTAAAAATTTTTTCAATTGGCTAGATTTTTCCAAATGTGCCACTATATGAAAAGAACACTGTAAATACGTGTTTTTCATGTAAATTTTGATTTTATAACATCATTAAACATCAATTAAATTAAAAAGAAAAATTGAAAAATCAAAATCAAATATGAAAAAACTAAGAATCAGGTGCACATTTACGTATTAAAGGGAATCTATATTAAAAATTTCTAAATTCGGTAGGCAGTATAAGTAGGTCTTTATCGATCCACAGACATACTCGTTTATTATTATAGATATGATTTCACGCGTACAAAAAAATTAGAAACCACCACTCAACATTCTTCTAAACAACCAGGAAATTTGAGATTCATACAAGTGTTATAAATGATTCATATTTATAAATATATAGATGCTTTCATATGTAATTATTTATTCGTTTTTTCAGGAATTGACTTTAAACAGAAAATAGTCAATCTTGACGGTATGCCAGTTAAACTCCAAATATGGTAAACTTAAATTTTCTCATTAAATAGTCCAATTTTTTTTTATTATAGGACAGTTTAAAACTGTAATAAAACAACAAATAGTATCTATAAGAATTATGTATATTCTTTAATTTTTTTATTTAACTATATATATTTATAAACATACGCTTTTAACCTAGACACCATAAAACCATATTATTGTTTCTCAAAAATACGAAAATTTCCACTTAGAAAACATTAAATGTAACCCCTCCCCCCTTTTTAAAGAGAAATGATTTAAATTAATATTTTTGACGCTATATGTATACTTTTTAGTTCCTTAAAAGATAACTTTTTAAATATCTTAACTTATATTAGGATTAAATATATATTTGAAAGCTTAAAAAAAATTAATATTAGATTTACTGACTAGTAATTGAAGATCAACTCCTTATTTTTTACAGGGACACAGCAGGCCAAGAAAGGTTTAGAACTCTTACAACCGCATACTACAGAGGAGCCATGGTAAGTTAAAAATCCGATTGAAAATAAAAATTAACGCAATGAAAGAGATTAATAGGAGAAACGTGCTAAGCATAGATATCATAGTTAAAGTATTAGAACGGCAGATCACGTGACCCCCAATGCTAACGAGGGGACGCGCATGGAGACCAGAATAAGAGGGCGATTTGGCCAGTGTTGCCACCAGTTTTAGGAGAAAACCACTACGAAAAAATACCATTTAATTCTAAAATTACAAAAACACTAGCAAAAAAAAAAAAAATACTAGCAAAGCGTTTCACGTTTTTTTAAAGTCACTAAAAAGATTCCAAAGTGCAGCTAAAAATTTTATGGTATTTTCTTGTAATTTTAGAATTAAATGGTATTTTTTCGTAGTGATTTTCTCCTAAAACTGGTGGCAACACTGACAAAGTTGCCCTCTTATTCTGGTCTGAATGCGCATCCCGTCGTTAGCGTTGGGGGTCACTTTATCTGCCAATCTAATACTTTAACTATGATATTTATGGCGCTAAATTACATTTTTTTTAAAGAGATATTTGTGTCAATGAACATGTTATTTCCTCTTTTAAAGATAACAAGATTCCCCCTTTTCGTAAACTTTAAAGTAAAGTAATTTTTTTTTGCATTTCGGAAGTGCCGTTTTTAACGGATTTAAGTTTAAAAAAAAACTTTAAGGCTCATTTTCACCTTTTTGCCCACTTAGCACGTTCTTCACTAAGCTTTTCAATTGTTAATGAACATTTAACGAAAAATACATTGGTTTCTAATTTAAATATATAGGGGAAATCGGGGCTAGTTTTCCATGTCTTTTTCTTTTTGATTTTATTCTTTTTCGTTTTATTTATTTATATAGTATTTGCAAGCACGTTGAGCTGGAAAACGTGCTCCATATAGGGCGCAGATTTCCCCAGCATGCCAAAAATAGATGAGGCGAGTTTTCCCAATTGTTTTTAAGGGGACGCATTACCTAAAATTTAGGGCTGCCCAGAAAATAATTAAACATGCTCGAATGTTGTGAGCTAAGGATATTGCAAAAAAAGAAGGATTCTATTATAATGGTGGAGGTTTATTGAAAATGATATAGTGGTTTGGTAAATGGTTTTTGAAATTTTATGTTGATTTTTAAATTTTAATTTTTTCAGCTTGTGAATGGTTAAAACCCTAAGGCTTTTAGGTAAATTAATGTAGAGCTGCATATTTTTTTCCTGTGTTGAAACATGTGCGTTTAACAAAAGTTGGTATGGGATAAGGTCTAGTGTGAATAGATTTTTTTTTTAAAAATATGCTGAAGGTGAAAATTGACAAAAAAATCTTATTTTTTAGCCATTTTTATACATAAAGCTACATAACTTTTTTTATTTAACTGATAGCTCAATATCCATACCAACTTTTATTAATAGATGTTGTGGGAACATTTTGAAACAAAATCCATTACAAAATTCTTTAAATTGTAGGAAGAGTAGCATTTTGAAAAAACGTTAAAATGTTTTAGTTTTTTAGTTTTTAAAAATAACTTACGTTTTAATATTTATTATTTTTTCGTATATGTTCATTGAATGTTAGTTCTTTGTAAAAATAGTTTAATTTGAATGCTAGCAATAAAAGTACTGGATTTAGTTTTTTGGGTACCGCGTCCAGTTAAGAAAGATTTAACGCACTTACATTTATTTAGTATGTTTTCTAAGCGTGTATTGGTAAACTAAAACTGATAAAAAGAGTATAGGGTCAGGTGGGGCAAAATAGGTTTTAAAAAAAACAGCATATTTTGCATTCACACCTTCAGAGCTATAAAATATCAATTCTACCAGTGTACAAAATATTTAGGATATGTGAATAAACATTTCTTATAAAATTTAAAGTGAAATTTCCCTGAATATAAAAATAATTGGTATTGATAAATGTGTTTGAAAAAGTGTTGTCAATGACTTATTTTACTCCATTGGGTGGGGTAAAATAAGTCATGCTTTAAAAACTGCTTCAATTGCTCAAATTTTTAAATTTCTCTTTAACATTGTTTAGAAAGCAATTACCTAAGATGATAAAAATCTTCATAAGAACTAATACACTTCCCTGAGGATCAATCCCGGGTCAGGAAGGACTTTTAAAATTTGAGAAGCATCTCCATCCGAAACATCTCTTTAAGAGAAAATGAAATAGGAACTCGGAAATGAAATAGGAGAAAATGAAATAGGCTCTTTAAGAGAACTTTCTTTTTCTCCTGAAAATATCACTGTTTATGTGTTTTCTTCAATTTGTGAAAGAATACCAGTAAATAACTTCTTCACTTCTTGGTTTTATCCCCGAAAACTCGACCTGGACCCACTTCCTTACTTGTAGTAAATTGAAATTGTCAAATATATCTTAGCTGTATGTAGTTTTTTCACATGTAATTTTTTCAGTTTTTCTCTGTTTCCTTACAGACATTTTTGAAGATTTTTTTTTCCATTCTTACATTTTTGATATGTAGTCTATTTAAAGAAGTTGAAGTAGTTAAAATGTATTCCGTTTCTTGCTGCATAAGTTTTCTCTTTTTTTTTGTCATTCTACATTGCTTCCTTAAAAGCAATTGATAGCGTGGAGAAGTGTCTTTATGATTGCAGATTTAATGTGCTTTAACATTCTAAAACCTATACTTTTCCCATCTTGAACTATCCCACTTCTTTTGAATCCACCAACACTGTTTTCGGATTGAAATTCTTGAAAGCGGTTTACAATAATGAAGGGGACATATCGCGAAATATATAATCAGAAAGATTTTATTCGTGATTTTTATTATATCTCGATTTTTTTAAAACCGCTTACTTTAATTGGGATTTTCTAAATACTCATGAGTTTATTATTTACAGGGCATTCTAGTGATGTACGATGTAACGAATATGGATTCCTTCAACCACCTTTCTTACTGGTTCAGGAATGTCGAGGAAGTAAGTGCTAACATGCATGTTGAATCGATTAAATCTTTGATGGATACAGACTATAAACCCGTCACCTGAATGTCAGGTTTTCCAGCAACACACAGGAATCTTTTAAAAAATTAAATTGTTTATTATAGTTTAATATTTAAAATACGAAAGAGTCCTTTATTGTCCTTTGCTATAAGAGATAAAGCTTTATAAAAAATATATAATCAGATAATAATTATAAATTTAAACTCACGCAGCGAAAACAAGTTTACACTTCATCCACTTTGCTTATCCCTCAGAGGGAGTAAGTAATTATTAAAAAAAAACGTGATGATAGAATTGTAAATCAAAACTGAGTATTTTACTCCTGAGTTATTTAATTTCACCTGAGTTATTATTTTTCGAAGAATGTTGCTAATAGCTAGTGCGTAGCTGTATTGAGAAGTTCTTTTAACCCAGCGTAGTTTCTTTGGAAATAAAGAGACAACGGTTACAATTAAAGGGATACGGTACCCAAAACATTATTTCTAGAAATAATAACATAAACTTGTAAATTATAGTGTTTTTATATAATGTTCACTCTAAATAAACATTTTCTAGCAATAAAAACAAATATTTACAGGTAGTTTGTCATTTTTTTTAAAGTCAAAATTTTGTACTTTTTTAAAACGCTATACTCCTCTTTCAATTTTGAGAATAACTCCACCAAACTTTTATAGTTTATTTTTAGAACTTTTTTTCAAGAACTGTGCATGGATTATAAAATGTCAGCTACAGTTAAAAAGTAATAAGCATTTATACTGAAAATCACCAAAAAATTTATAAATTATTGAATTCAACATTTAAAAAAAACTATTCATAGTAGACCTTATTCCATGCATTATTTTATGCACCATTTATATAGGAACACAGGTTAAAAACTTCAAAATTCTAACTTAATTAGCAAAAAAGCCTTAGGGATTTATTAAACACAAGAATTGAAAAACGCGAAACAGAGAAAACATGTTGGAAGCAGACGAAATACGTATTCAAACTTATAAGAATGACTCCAGAAAATATGTAATAACTTTTTTTCTACAAAAGATATCATTATGAAACTTTCAGTAAAACTTAAGAAAAGTTTTGTAAATAATAAGAAGTAAAATCTGAAAAATCGATATTTTTACCAATTTTTGAGTACCGTATCCCCTTAATTATGTTTTTTATGCATCATGACATATACTTATTGTCATGACTCCTGTAGTATGTAATTAGTACAGGTCAATTTGGAGTGACTCTTTTGATTATATGAATACTTTAATCGTCACTGTTATAACTAATGAATTATCTTTCTCTAATCTAACTGTATACTTATGAAATTGAATTTATTTTTTAATAATTTTTCTATCGTCTAAATGTACACTTACAAAATCGTATTTCTTTTCTTTGTCGCAGAATGCCTCTCCAGACGTTGTCAAAGTATTAGTAGGCAACAAATGTGAGAACCCCCACCAGAGAGTCATTGACCAAGATCACGGAAGAAAAGTAATCCAATATCTCAATTAATATAACTAAATAATCGGAGAATGAGACTGAATGGCCGCGGGTCTCTTAACTAAGGTGCCCTTGTGTTAATATAACAGAAAAATTATTTTCTAAGCGATATTCCTCCGGCTAAATTGAATATTTTTACAAATGGTTTTTTATGGGATATTTGTAGCTCACTTACAGGGCTCTATCCTACTTTTTTAAAAATTGGTTGGATTATTTTGATGTGATATTATATATTGAAAATTATAAAAATATTCGAACTTATTTCAAAACGCTTGATTGTAGAGACCCGTGAGTCAGCTACATTTATCATGTACAGGGTGTCCGTAAAAGAATGTCCGAGTTTTAATGGTATATTACAGGGAGTTTATTTTATACTAAATATAACAAATCCTACATGACATTGAAAGAAAACTAACCTAGTTTTTCCTATCAGTGCTCAATGTGTGCGCCTTTAGTGATGAATGCAATTCTTTCCGTTCTTCTGTCTGCAGTTTATGTCTGAGTTTCTGTCTGCAGCAAGTCTGGAGTAATGGAAGCAACAGCCTGTGCAATTCTACCTTTCAAGGTTGGTAAATCGTGGGGTAGATCATATACCATATAGATCATATGTGGAACGTACACTCTTAAAACAAAAGAGTGAAATCCACTCCTATAGGGGAAGTGCATTTTCGGCACCGGAAAGGAGTGGAAATTAACTCAGACTGAGTTAAAACCGCTCGTTTGTTTTAAGAGCGTAGACCCGATCGTTTACGAAGCCCCAAAGGAAGAAATCACAAGGCGTGATGTCAGGTCACAATTTGAAATTCGGACATTCTTTTACGGACACCCTGTATAATAAACCGTTTATAAAAATATTCAATACAGCCGGATCAATGTGGTTTAGAACCTTATTTTTTGTCCCATTGGATTAACCCAGATGCACTTTGGCTTGGAGACCCGCGGTCAGTCGGTCTCACTTTCCTTAAAGGTTCACAACGCACAGTATTACCATGGCTTACTGAACTTTAAGGCCACATAAGCTCTTCACGACGTCACGATATTTGTCCGGTTCGGATTAACGGCATTTCCGAAGAAAATACGAAACCTATTCGTGCCTTGGCTGTTTATAGTTGTCATGATCTGAGGTTTTGTAGATCTTCTCTTTCGGAACAGACGATATTCCGAACCAGACGGATTGCATGACGTCACAGAGAACTTTTCTGTTGCATTTCTTATTTGTTGAGACGGCCGTGTAAATAACCAACATGACCTTGCTAAGACACCGAGGTAGATTTTTTTGTTAAAACCAAAGAGTTCTATAGTAGGGTAGAGGAACGACTCGTACTGAGCTGCCATCGGCAGCCATGGCTCACTACGGAGCCCGAATAGAGTGGCAAAAGTGCTAGTTAATTTATAATTTTGATACTGAGAAAGGAAGTACACCCAGTAAAAAGGCGGGAATCGAACCCGGACCTGTTACAGCGCGCGGACTGCTAGCATTATGGCCTGCGATCCAAACCACTCGGCCATCGGGCCCCACATGCCACCTTATATTATCTCCGTGTTGGTCCATGGTGCTGCTGCCAGGTTCAAACTCTACTATACTATAAAACTCTTTGGTTAAAACATCATTGTTGAGTTACTAATGTTTCGATTTTGTAATACTCATAATCACATTTTTATTTCTTGTTTTAGACACATAGTACGAAACTTAAATAGGATTAACATTTTAAAATTGTAATTAACGGCTAAAAAAATTTACGGTCTGTATCAGTGTATCGGTTAAATATCCAGTGAAATTATAGTCCAGTTGTCACTTTTCGGCATCCCAAATATATTGATTGTTGAATATTCCACTTTGAAAAAATGTAGAGAACTTAAAGGAGGCAGGGTTGCCAATTCCATGGCAGACCCATCCCATCCCAAGACACGGGATTGCTGGGTTAGTTTGGTTGGAAATAATATGTCACACTAAAACTACACATAAGTTATTAGTGAAAGGAGGATTATATTTAATTACTGATGGTCGTCATCAATTGCACGTGCATTTCTTTTCTATCTTGACTTGATCTTCACTATATTTGCATCTGTAGTATGAATAATTTACCATATTCAGTAGCACTTCGGGGAACGCTTTAAGTTAGAATATAGCTATGTAATAATAGTGAACCCATGCAAGTTCGAACTGAATTTCAGTTGAGAAACGGTTTCTAAACCTTAAAGAAATATGCACCTGCAAAAGCAATGAGTCACCAAATAGAGTAACTCTGGCTTGAACCAAATTCCCCCTTACCCCTTTTTGTTTTACGAGTGATAGTTTGTACTCGTCTAAAACACACGTCACAGAATCTAAGAAGTGACGGGAGCACTATACCCATTTTCTTTTATTTGTTTGTAATTTTGCAGAAATGTTGAGTTACTTCCTAATTTTTACAAAGGGCTGGGGAGCCCAGTCGGTTAGGCATTCGCCTTGCATGCGGAAGGTCCCAGGTTCGGATTCGGGCATCGCCAAAATAACTGCCGACCTATAAACGGCCCGTGCAGCCAATTATGTCCGACAAATAATACCCCGTGTAGAGGGAGTGCAAGTTAAAATGCTCCAAAGTCCCAATGCTGCGTACGATGTCGCCCTTAACGATGGGTGGGGTTAATTGGGTGCCTACTCAGGTGTCGGCTCGTCACCAGACTGTGGCTCTAAATTACGACGCCCGTCACCAATAGCCCTCGTGTAGCTCTAGTGCGATGATAATTCAAACTAACCTAACCTAACTTTTACAAAGTTAAAGATTAAAGGTGTGATAGTCGTTTCACCAATTTGTGGCACAGACAAATGCGATCATTAAATTTTTGGTGATTATCAGGCGAAGTTGTATTACAAATGAATTTCACGTAAAGATATAAACTATTCAAAACATATCCTCATTTACTGTAACACCTCAATCTACATATTATAATGTTATTGTTTGTTGTTGCAGATTGCCGAAAGCTGTGACGTTCCCTTTTTCGAGTGCAGCTGTAAAGATGACGTCAACATAGACGAGATATTTCTGACGGTGGCTCGCATGATCAGAGAGCAGCGGGAGAGAAGGGTAACATACTCCCGCCTTTATTTAACCCTCTAACTGTTGCAAACGTAGAATTGCTTGTATTATTTTACTGACTCTTTAGAAATATGTATGGGAATGCTGTTTATATAGCAAGTTTTACCTCAAGTTTTTGGGATTTTGGACTTGGATAAGTATAAATATAAGTAAAATACTTCGCGTTACATTTTGTGAAGAGTTTTACTTTGACAATATTTCCAAAACGTGCGACTCGCTTGCTTTACTGCTCTAGACCCTTTCAGAAAAAGTGATACTCTTTAAGACTTAGTTGTAATTTCAAATAACATCATCGGGACTAAAAGAGACTGGATTGCACTTTTAAAATAATTTCAGATGTCATCATTTGGTCTAAAATGGCTATTTAGAATTCGTTTTAAAGTAATGGGCATGTTTCCCGTGTTGAGTGGCAACAGTACTAGCGGAATTCTTTTCATTTTTGGTCCTGCTGGAATTACATTTGTTTCGGTCAATAAACAGCCAATAATATTTTATAATTATAAAATTAAGGATTATTTAAACTTTGACATTTGAAAGTTTGATGCATTTGCATACATTTAAAACATTCTACATGATAAATACAATCAGACAAAACAAGCTCATAACTATTTTTATCTATTTCAGGCTAGCAAATTCGACGAAATTGAACGGCAACAGTGGGACAAAGCCCATCTTTCCCAACAGAACCTCCAAGAAGGCTCGAAATGCGGATGCTGATGATAACTTCACTTATTACTCCTATTCTGCTGCAACAATAGGCTACTTATCAATGAGCTTTTACAATATATTTGTTGCTTCAGTTCAAGCATAACTTCTTACAATAGGATGCTGCTCCCTTTCAAAAAAATATCGGTTGGAAATTAGTGACGCACTATGAAGCCGTTGAGTGCTGCCACCTATGATTTATTTACTTTTGACGAATATGAACAAGTTATCGGCTGATGGAATGTAAGGTTACACATTTCATTTATTAACTTTTAATATTTGTAACGTTTCTTTTCAATGCTTGTCCACTATTTTTTTCACGACGTCACCAGCGAGCGGTTTGTGTCGCTCAAGGTCAATTAATAACTGTATCTATTATAACTGTATGGTCAAATTAACTGTAGTACTTCTTACGAGAAAAAGTCAGTGGAAAACTTTTAAATTATATTATAAGTAGTGTTCGTATGTCTTACATTGGCTAAGTTGTTTAAAAATGATGTCGTAAATGTAAATGACGTCACAAAAGGCAGATAAGTGTCGCCATCTATGTAAATACCGATATATTAACTGTTTGCTTTTTTAAAGAGAATTTTAAAGAATTAGTCATTTTTCCGATTGAATTTGAGAGCATCTTTTTGTAAGAGAGCTCATGCGTCAAGAAAAATATTAATCGAAAAGTTATCGTTTAAATATGGCAGTATTACGACACTTGACACTAAAATCAGTGTTTGAAATAATAATAAAAAAGTTGTGTATTAATAGCCTGATTACATTCCATATTAACTCCTTTGCTATATCACCCAAAATAACCATTCGAAATTCCCTAAATTTATTATGTATATGTATAATGTGATACATGCCTTAGTCTATTTAGTATTCATTGTTGCATTAATTTTGTTTATTATGCAAAATAATTTTATTTTTCGATTTAAATTGCTTTCATTTAGGTATGTGCTTTAGTGTGTTGTTTGTTGAGTAGTAGGCAAAATTGTTGAATTTAGCAGAGAACACCCTACAGAGTTTCCCATTGAAAGAGCGAGGAAGTACACATGGTGGCAAAAAAGGGTTAATTTATAACTTCCAATTACTAATTTACTAAGCTAGAATCTAAGTAACTTACTTCTCCGCAACTGAAATTTCCACAAGAATTGGCCAAAATAAGTTTTTTTTTTTTTAAATTTCAGTCAGAAATAGCTTGTATCTATATGCTTCGTTGCTATATTATATTTGATTTATTCAATATCATGGATAAAAAATCGTATTTTGGCCTTTACGGAATTTAAAGTGCTGTTTAATCCCCCCTTCGTATTTTAAATAATTCATCATGAATATCAAAATCGATATATCCGCAAGGAAAACTTATAATTTTAAACTTAAAATATATTTTTATTAATTAGGTTTTAAAATAATAAATTATTAGTGAATGTTTATAATAAATCATTGTAAACTTTTCTTAGATTATTAATTACGCAAAAAACGTGGTATATTTCACTATAAATTAAAACACAGTTGTAAGTTTGTGCGTTGTAGTTTAAAATGCTTTAAACGAAAAATATTTGTATAATCACTTCTATAGATACTATATGGCTTTTAAGTTTAAGTTATTAGTTAAAGTTTAAGTGCAATAAAAGTTATATGCACAAATAACTTTTAAATAATTTGTTAATGCAATTAATAAATTCAATTTAAACTTTTGAAAACAAAAAAGTTTTCTTCACTCCGTTAATGCTTCACTGTTTTGCAAAATGATTACAACGTTAATTGTTATTCTGAAAGGTTCAGCTTATTGTTATTAATATTTGAGTTAATGTGTTAAGTGTTAGTGTTAAAAAATTAAATTTGCACACTTTTGCTTTTGGAATGCATAAACCCGTGACTTATAAATTTATAGTGTATAAATATTTTCGAAATAATATTTCTATTCACTCTTATACAGCTTGTATTATAAACTTTTTTTTGGTTCCAATTAACAACAATTCAATAACTACATATTAAAAATAAAAATCTATTTTTATTACGATTCAAAAACAAAACTTTAAAAACTGCAAAGTTTAAATATATATTACATGCAAATAGCTTGAAGCCTAATAATTTAATAATATAATTTTTTTATTAACTATTAATTAATACACTAAAATTTTATTTAATATACATAGTGTTTATTATACTTAATCTTTAATTTATTGCACTAAATATTGCCCTAAATAATTGTTTAAATATAAAATTGCGTAGATAAGTTTTAAAGGAAATTTTAGTTTATAATAAGGTAATTTTAGACCATGAAGTACTTTAAAAACCAAGCACAAAAATATTGTCAAATTGAAATAATCTTTTTCACGATTTTATTTCATTCATTTTTTTTTAAAACTCAAACCTGTATATATTATAATTTTAACTTATGGAAAATAAGAAATATTTAATTATCAGTTATCTTGTAGGACGTATAATATTATGGAAGTAGTTTTAAACTACGATTAAGTTTTCAAACGCTTGAAAGTTTTTTATAAAAATGTATACAGATTATTAGCGTATGTATACATATTATTGGCGTCACAATTCTTTTGTGTTATTAAATTTTTTATTGCTATGGAAATTCCACTTAATGATGTGTAAAAAATGATAAGCAAAATAAAAGAATTTGTTGAACAATTGTCTTTTTCATTTATTAATTAATATGTTTACATTTATTAAGTAAATGAAAGAATACTTTATTATAAAGTTTTTTATTATGGGGTTCTATTAAGTTCTTTATTATTACTTTATTTTTACGTTCTTTACCAAACATTTCCATATAACACGAGTAATGTTTAGGATAAAATTTCAATAAAAAATTATAAAAAAAATTGTGGCAATACCAAAAATTTTATGATATTGTTTTATTCTAACATTTTTATTTATTTTTAATTTCTTTTTTTGAAAAAAGTAAACATTTATTCTCACGTCCCAGCAGATTAAAAGCATGTCGGTTTGAACTTTGTTTTATAAGTATTAAATTGGTGGCGCAACCTAAAGTATTAAATCTAAAATATTAGTTTTATTAGAGGTTATTTATAATTCAAATATTCGCTTTCAATGTAAATACAATTTAGAATAGTTTGTAGAACGTAGAACAAAATGCTACAGTACACTAAAAAAAATCAAAAACTAAATATATTGCTCTGTTCAAAGAACTGAGAAAATTTTAATGGAGTAAACACTAATTAACTAACAACGGTACAAAAATTTGAAACCAAAATTTTAAAACTCAAATTATGAGAACTTAAGAAAATTGATTCACTACGGTCGTTTCACGTGAATTACAAATATGATAGAGAGATTGTTTATTTTTTGGCAATGATATTATTATAAAAATTACTCTGTAGCACACGTCACAAGGACAATTATCAACAGAAAGATTCCAATCACAAAATGTTAAACCGAAATCTAAGTTTCTTTTGTTTTCTTATATTAACTTTTACCTTCGCAAATCCAGGTAAATATTTTTATTTAAACATGTTTTTCGAAAATGTAACTGTATAAGCGAATTAAAATCGCCTTGAAATAAGAGTAGCTAAATATTCTTTGGATATGAAATCATACAATTTATTATTAAGTTCTTTCGAAGGTTTTAAAACGTGGAGACTCTAAACTTTAAGATACTATACCATCAAGGGAACAGCTAGCTTATTTTGGCCGGAATGCTATTTGGCGACTTTGGGGTTCTTGAAAAAGTAAATGTTGCTATAGCAACAAAATTGATGTAAACATCTATTGAGTTGAACTGGAATGTTTAATAATTTAAGTACGTTTTCGCTACTTGGCTTCAAAAGGAAAGTCGCCAAATTGAGACCGCGGCCATAATACGCTAGCAATACCCCATCAAGATAAAATATTAACAGTTCCAGTTTGGACTATCTGTGTGATAATTCAATGATATTTGTAATTGTATATTTTTTGCTTACTATTCATTAATATTTAATTGTAATTCACATTTGGAGACATTTGTTGGACGTCAAGAAGAAAAAAAATGCAAACGTTTCCTAAAAATATACAGCTTCTTTATTCGAAGTTATACTGATTAAAACCCAAAATATTAATATTTACAAATATAAATTTAAAAACTCTTGATTTGGCCGAGATGAGCTTAAATTGATGATTTCTGTCTCGTAGCTTATGTATGAGATTGTAATTTTTGTTGGGTCGTTTTTTTTTCTCCTAGGACGGCATGTCAAACATCACAGAAAAAATTATAAATTCCTGAGACATGCAAGGGAAAACCACCATCTTGCAGCGAGAGACCAAGAAGAAACAACATTTCTAAACGAAAATAATTTGAAAAAATCAATATTCAAATTAAAAGGTAAACAAGTTGGCATTTATTGCGGAAATTAATTTTTTCGGTTGTTCCTGAATAATTTAACTTATTTACGTCAGATAGAATCTCTGGAAAAGTGTGTTAGAGAAATTATATTGCCTTTAAAATGTATCTTTTTCAAATATAGTGGCTTTGTACTGGACTTCTTAAGGAAAATCCTGGTCATGTAAACTAGGCAAATGGCAAGTTTCATGAAACGTGAAATGCAAAACTGATATGTTTTAATGGTAGTTTAGAAGCGGCAGATTTCGAACATCCAGATCCAGACCAGCTTGAAACTGCACAAAAATGTTTAATTTCACGAAAATAAGAACATTTAAAATTTGCCGAAAATTACCTCATTGAAAACAGATAGTAACGTCAAATGATATGATATTGGCGGTATTTCTTTGTTTCTTTAAATTTTGAATGTATTTACAAAATAAATCTGCATCACTTGAGAAATATCATTAAAGGAAGAAGAAAATAGTATTTAAAACCAGTTTCAATTATTGCCTCGAAACAGCGTTACTTGTTTGATTTACGTCAAATTCCTACTGACGTTCGGTAACTTTACAAATTAATGAAAAAATAAATACTACTTAAAACATAGAATTAGTTGAGTTTTAGAGGTTTCTAAATGTGCTTTATTGAATAAAAAATATTTGTTGAAAATACTGTAACTGTCCATTGTAACTCGAGAGCATGCTCTGGCTTCAACTGACATATGACAAAATAATGACTCAAAACAGGATTTACATGATAAAGATACACAAATCAAATTTCGGTAGGTTTCAAACTATCAATTGCGAGAGTTCCCTAAGTAAAACAAGTAAGAAATCCTACTTTGACACAATACTATTTCGTTTCAGGTGGAGACTCTATAACACGAATTTCCAACACTTCCGAAGTCCGAAAAAATCCTTTCAAGACGATAATTAAGCAAATCAAAGAAGTCGAAAACTTTTACTTTGCGAGCAGTACAGAAATCTCCGAAGTCGACCAGGTCATAGACCAGCAAGTTTTTAAGTACGTAATTCCTGACAATTCAACTATGGTTAAGCAAGTCCCTCACGGAAATCAAGTAAATTCCAGCCAATTTGGATCAAATCTAGCGAACTCAAATACATACAACAATGCTCCAGTCACAAATCAAAATTCAAGTGCGTATTACGTACAGCCTAATGGTCAAATGAGTGCTTCTTCTTACGGAAATCCCAATCTGAATAGCAATTCACAAACGTCGTATGTAAATCCAGCTTATTCGAATAGCTATGGCAATCCAGCAGTTTCAAATCCTGTATCCAATATGTATGGAAATCCTGGTCCAAATTGGAATACGTTGAACAAATCTGAAGTGGTAAATCCTAATAGCAATACGTATAACAATCCGGAAGGTGTAAATTCTAATCGCAATAGTTTTAGCGATCAACAAGTTTTAAATCCTAATACATACAACAATCCTGCAGACATGAATCGCAACCCAAATACATATACCAATCCTGCAGTTTCAAATCCTGTATCCAATACGTATGGAAATCCTGGTCCAAATTTGAATACGTTGAACAAATCTGAAGTGGTAAACCCTAATAGCAATACGTATAACAATCCGGAAGGCGTAAATTCTAATCGCAATACTTTTAGCAATCAACAAGTTTTAAATCCTAATACATACAACAATCCTGCAGACATGAATCGCAACCCAAATACATATATCAATCCTTCTGTAGTATATAATAACTCGAATGCATTCAATAATAGTACAGGCGTAAATCCCAATATACATGCATATAACAATTCGGCAGCCATAAGTTACAATGTTAAAGCTAATAGCAATTCTTATAGCGAAAATACTGATCCGAATACATATGGCAATCCTGCAGCTGCAAATCTGAAATCAAACACTGTTTACGATACATCTGATTCTGATATAAGCTCTTCTTCGATTCCTTACACAAACAATTTTGATTACGAAAATACGGGACAAAAGCTGAATTCAAACACTGTTTACGATACATCTGGTTCGGATATAAGCTCTTCTTCGATTCCTTATACAAACAATTTTGATTACGAAAATCAATGGGACAAAAGCAATAAAGAGGATGCAACCGAAAATTCAACGGATTCTTTGGAATTGGAAACGACTCAAAGCACCATTGGAAAAAACCCTGGAGAAGATTTAAAGGACAGCGAATTGTTGAAAGGTACTTCACCAACTCCAGATGATAGCAGTGATCAAACGGAATATGACAACCTACAAATGGTTCCTCAAAATACGATTTCTGTTATCAAAGAACTAAAAGAAATCATAATTGTAGATGAAATCACCGAAAAGGATGTCAACAACACTTCACAGAAAGCAGATGAAGACATTTCTGGAATCCTGAAAAAGTTCTCAAATAAATTTCGAAAACGCCAACTAGATGAAGTCGACATTCCAGAAAATTCTGTGGCTTCCAATTCTGATCGCTATGGAGGTTTCAATAAAAAAAGAAACACCATTGAAAGCCCATTCAAAAATGGAGGGAAAGATATGCAAGACGATAACACTGATGACATTCCTAAAAATAGACTAATAAAAAGCGAAATAAATCAGATGGAGCCACAATACGATTATTGAAAAGTGTACGATTGTAACTTGGATTGAAGTAACTGGATAAAGGTATACTTAAATAATAAAATAATTATTTGGAGTGTATGATTCATCTTTATTTTTTTAGTTATCTAAACTATGATGATGATGTCGTGTCCATGGATAAAAATTATATGGGACCAAAGGTCTCATAGACTGTTTCAGCGATCTGCAGACAGTGGTCATCATAAAGGTCTAAGTAGGGCGAGTTGGTGATTTGCTGCAATTTTGCCAGGATGGCTGGACAAGAGAAAATATGTTTTGTCCAGTTCCGAGTCGGGGCAGTTTCTGCAGCAGGAGTATTTCATAGTTCCATCTTTTTGGATTTCCATCCCTTCGAAGTGGCCTGTCCACTCGGGGGAGCCTGTAACCTCTAGAGAGCGCGTCCCTAGGTGGCGGATAGGGGAAAGAATCCATAGGTTTACCTATGGGTGGTAAGAGGGAAATAAAATACCTCTCGCGGACCAACAGGCAGAAGTCCAACCCTCGTGGCTCTGGCACTCCCTTCCCATGGATAAAGATTTGGACTTTGTTTTCGATCATGCTACTGCGTACAGGGCAGCCGACGCGTCTGGGTCTGAAGCCCGGGATCCAGATCTAAACTACAACAGCTAATATTAAATTGGGTCCTATTTAGCCCAAGAGAAACTTTTGACCCAAACAAAAACCTTACTTCTAACTTTCTATAGTGATACTGTACCCATAACTCAAGACAGCATTGTCTCTAATTAAAAACCATTTTTAAGTTAGTGTAATTAGTGAGGAAAGCTTGGGCCGATCTAACTCTAAGAGGTAAAATTTGTAATCCTAACTTCTTCAAAATTATTGCTTTACTAGATAAACATTTCCTCACCAGGCATGAGACCAATAATAATAACAAAATAAAACAAATATGAAGGGAAAATATCATCCGCTTAACCCATTAACAATGGTTGGTAGGAACATTTGGCAAGTGAAAATGAGTTTTACGCTCGTTTATCTAGATAAGTTTTTAGTTTATATTTTAGTTTATCTAGATAAACAAAATATAAGACAAATGAAGATCATTGTCCTGAACAATTTATGTAGAACAAATTAAGTTAAATGATAAACAAATTAAAAAAAACTTAAAGCTAACGCTTTTATTCGAAAATAAGGGTGTTAATGGTGTTCACTAAGTCGTCGTTAATAGCTTAATGATTATAATCAAGTTTAAAAATAATGTGTCACCATCTGCCAAAAATTATCTTTTATTTTAAAACTTCAAGGAGTAAAATATCGCATGATTTTTTTTTCCTTAAAATTTTATTCTGCTGTTATAACTTATGCTGTTATAATTACGTCTGGTGAAAAAATACTTACATAACAAAACAATGCTTTCATAAATAGTGTGATTTCAAAAATTAACGCTTTTCATGTTCAAAAAAACATTTTTTCAACACCTTCCAAAACGTGTAGATAACTCACTTCTCTATTTTCGACAATATCGCAATAATTTTATTAAATAATATTTCATATATTTGGTAATATAACAGTGTTTGATGTTGTATGCCTCCAGGTCACATAGCTTGGAAGGCAAAAATGTTGCAGTAGCATCCGTTGGCACAAGGCCTTAAACCCCCATAATGGTGGATGGCTGATTTCTACTCCAATAGGGAACCACCTCCACAATTTAGGAAAGTCGTATTTTTCTCCAGGCAAAACCTGCACTTATGGTACTGCACTACAACTTTCGGACCCACAGATTTTACAAACACGTTCACCGCATGGACTGGGGAAAACACAAATATCCATGCTTTATCCGGGATCCCGAGCCCACTCGTTTGAAAAGCAAAGGTCGAAACCACCATAATTTATGAATTGAAAGTAAAACATATATATAACTTTAAACGCTTATAAACTAAGCAATAAAAGCGATTGCATGTACACTGCTCAAAACAATTAGGGGAGCACTTTGCGTACTTCTGTTAAACTTTCAGTAACAACTCTTTTTTTTTCTGAAAATCTAAAGATAGTGAAATAGATTCATTATGCATCCAGAATGAAGTAGTAAAAAACAGGGGGGGGGGATCTTAATTTTTTAAAACTAAAATTGAAGGGGAAAAATTGGAATCGTATTTCTTTAATAAATTTTAAAAATACTTTTTGCAAAACTTTATTTGTTAAAAATAATTAAAATGATTTTTTAAACATCGAAAAAATGCAAGCATGAAGAATTTAGGGTCAATTTATTTGATAAAATTTTTTGGAGTAAATTTTATTTTACCATGTTTTTCATATTTTCATTTAATTAAAACAAAATTATTTAATTCTTCAAATGACATGATTCTTCCAACGAAATATAAGTGCGAGCTTAACTTAGTCAGAAAAAAAATCGCAAGCTGATGATTCCAAATGGAATCCTTGGGGTGAAAGGGTTCAAACCATGAGCTCCCCTAATTGTTTTGAGCAGTGTAGATTTAAGACTCGATTAGTTCACCACAAGGATGCATCCTTGTTTGTTTAATTGAAAGAAATCGCATGAATCGAGTAAATTTTTTTTAGGCAAATATAATTTAATATATTTTTAATAAAAAAAGTGGTTGTAATTAAATTAATTTAAGTTAAAATTATTACACATTTTTGGATTTTTTTAGCCAAACAATAGTTTCACAGAAGTTAAGATCATGATTTCAAACTAATGCATTAATTCTAATGCATTAATCTGACCTTTTCCTTTTTTGAAACCCATGTATGGTTTATTATACAAAAGACACGTGTGTCCTTGCATGTTTATCACAAAAATGTTAATCCCTTATTTCAGCAAGTAATTTTTTAAATCCATTAACGATGGTTGGCAAGAAAATTTGTCACCCAAAAATGAGCTTTCGACTTAAATTTATCTAGGTAAAAAAAAATATAAGACAAATTAAGATCATCGTCGTGAACAATTTATACAGGAAAAATTAAGTTCTACGATAAACAGATTTAAAAAAATCAAAGTGTCTTTATTCGTAAATGAAGGCGTTAATGGTCTTAACATAGTTTTCATTAATGGGTTTACGGAAACTTATGTACCAAGCAAAAAAACCCTTTACTTTTAACTTTTTGTACTACTACTGTACCAATAACTCAAGTCAGCATTGTCTCTAATTAAAACAATTTTTAATTAAGTGTAATTAGTGAGGAAAGCTTGGGCTAATCTAACTCTAAAAGGTCAAAATTTGTAATCCTAACTTCTTCAACATTATTGCTTTACTAGATAAGCATTTCCTCACCAGGCATGAGACCAGTAATAATAACAAAATAAAACAAATATGAAGGGATCCGCTTAACCCATTAACAATGGTTGGCAAGACCATTTGCCAAGTGAAAATGAGTTTTACGCTAAGTTTATCTATATAAACAAAATATGAGACAAAGGAAGATCTTTGTCCTGAACAATTTATGTAGAACAAACTCAGCTCCACGATAAACAAATTTAAAAAACTTAAACCTAACGTTTTTATTCGAAAATAAGGGTGTTAATGGTGTTCACAAAGTCGTCGTTAATAGCTTAATGATTATAATCTTTAAAAATAATGTGTCACCATCTGACAAAAATTATCTGTTATTTTAAAACTTCAAAGAGTAAAATACAACAAGATTTTTTTTCCTTAAAATTTTATTTTGCTGTTATAACTTATGCTGTTATAATTATGTCTGGTGAAAAAATACTTACACAACAAAGCAATGCTTTCATAAATAGTGGGATTTCGAAAATTAAAGCTTTTCATGTTCAAAAACCAATTTTTCCACACCTTCCAAAACTTATAGATCACTCAATATCTCTATTTTCGACACTATCGCAATAATTTTTTTTAACTTATATTTCATATATTTGGTAATATAACAATGTTTCCTGTTGTATGCCTCCAGGTCACATAGCCTGGAAGGCTATGAATGTTGCAGTAGCATCCGTTGACACAAGGTCTTGAGCCCCCATAAGGGTGGATGGCTGACTTCTACTAAAAGAGGGCACCACCTCCCCAATTTAGAAAAGTCGCATATTTCTCCAGGCAACCTGCACTCATCGTACTGCACTACGACTTTCGGAGCCACAGATTTTACAAGCACGTTCACTGCATGGACTGGGAAAAACACAAATATCCATGCTTTATCCGGGATCCCGGGCACACTCGTTTGACAAGCGAGGGTCGAAACCACCATAATTTATGAATTGAAAGTAAAAAATATGTATAGCTTTAAACGCTTATAAACTAAAAAATAAAAGCTATTGTACACTGCTCAAACCAATTTGGGGGAGCACTTTGCGTACTTTTGTTATCCTTCTTTCAGTAACAACTTTTTTTTTTATTCTGAAAATCTAAAGATAGTGAAATAGATTCATTATGCATCCAGAATGAAATAGTAAAAAACAGGGGGGGGGGGATCTTAATTTTTTAAAACTAAAATTGAAGGGGAAAAATTGGAATCGTATTTCTTTAATAAATTATAAAAATACTTTTTGCAAAACTTTATTTGTTAAAAATAATTAAAATGATTTTTTAAACATCGAAAAAATGCAAGCATGAAGAATTTAGGGTCAATTTATTTGATAAGATTTTTTGGAGTAAATTTTATTTTACCATGTTTTTCATATTTTCATTTAATTAAAACAAAATTATTTAATTCTTCAAATGACATGATTCTTCCAACGAAATATAAGTGCGAGCTTAACTTAGTCAGAAAAAAAAAGCGCAAGCTGATGATTCCAAATGGAATCCTTGGGGTGCAAGGGTTCAAACCATGAGCTCCCCTAATTGTTTTGAGCAGTGTAGATTTAAGACTCGATTAGTTCACCACAAGGATGCATCCTTGTTTGTTTAAATTGCAAGAAATAGCATTACTCGAGTAAATTTTTTTAGGCAAAAATAATTTAATATATTTTTTAATAAAAAAAGTGGTTGTAATTAAATTAATTTAAGTTAAAATTATTACACATTTTTGGATTTTTTTAGCCGAACAGTAGTTTCACAGAAGTTAAGATCATGATTTCAAACTAATGCATTAATTCTAATGCATTAATCTGACCTTTTCCTTTTTTGAAACCCATGTATGGTTTATTATACAAAAGACACGTGTGTCCTTGCATGTTTATCACAAAAATGTTAATCCCTTATTTCAGTAAGTAATTTTTTAAATCCATTAACGATGGTTGGCAAGAAAATTTGTCACCCAAAAATGAGCTTTCGACTTAAATTTATCTAGGTAAAAAAAATATAAGACAAATTAAGATCATCGTCGTGAACAATTTATACAGGAAAAATTAAGTTCTACGATAAACAGATTTAAAAAAATTAAACTGTCTTTATTCGTAAATGAAGGCGTTAATGGTCTTAACATAGTTTTCATTAATGGGTTTACGGAAACTTATGTACCAAGCAAAAAAACCCTTTACTTTTAACGAACGAAAGATAAGTGCGAGCTTAACTTAGTTAGTCAGAAAAAAAAAATCGCAAGCTGATGATTCCGAATGGAATCATTGGGAGTGAAAGGGTTTAAACCATGAGCTCCCCTAATTGTTTTGAGCAGTGTAGATTTAAGACTCGATTAGTTTACCACAAGGATGCATCCTTGTTTGTTTAAATTGTTAAAACAGCATAAATAAAATGCATTATTATTAAGGCAAAAATTGTTAAATATATCTTTTTAATAAAAAAAGTGGTAGTAATTAAATTAATTTTAGTTAAAATTGTTACACATTTTTGGATTTTTTTTAGCCAAACAATAGTTTCACCGAAGTTCAGATCAGGATTTCAAACTAATGCAGTAATTCTATAGATCAGACCTTTTCCTTTTTTGAAACCCATGTATGGTTTGTCTTCACGTTATTGGTCTAGATTTATTAGTATGCAAGCATTTCTTCGAATTCTTCGTTTTAAAATTATTGAAAGCACTTTTTAAAAAATGGTTTCAAATTCATTTGGTATATATCACATGGCGATGACTTGATCGTGACATATATTAAGTTTTTAGTGCGCAGGGTAGTATTTATAAATTTTCTGAAGCCTTGAGCCGATACATTTTAAAGGTGCGAACATTTTTCTATTCAAAACTTAAACAAAATATAAATGAATAAAACACTGGATTCTACACTGCTAAAAAAAATTATGAGATCACTTTGTGTACTTTTGTTACCCTCTTAGTCCCAACTTTTTATTTTTTATTCTAACAATCTAAGATTTGGGAAATAGATTCATTACGCATCCAGAATAAAATGAAAAGTAAAAACAGGAGGGAGGGATTCTTTATTTTTCAACTAAAATTTAAGGGGGAAAAATTGGAATCATAACTTTTACTAGATAACCATTTTCTAACCAGGCATGAGACTAGTAATAATAACAAAATAAAACAAATATGAAGGGAAAATATCATCCGCTTAACCCATTAACAATGGTTGGTAAGAACATTTGCCAAGTAAAAATAAGTTTTACGCTTAAGTTTATCTAGATAAATAAAATATAAGACAAATGAAGATAATTGTCCTGGACAATTTATGTAGAACAAATTAGGTTAAATGATAAACAAATTAAAAAACTTAAAGTTAACGTTTTTATTCGGAAGTGAATGCGTTAATGGTGTTCAAAAAGTTAATGGCTTAATGATTATAATAAAGTTTAAAAATAATGTGTCACCATCTGACAAAAATTATTCTGTTATTTTAAAACTTCAAAAAATAAAATACCACTTAATTTTTTTCCCTTAAAATTTTATTTTGCTGTTTTAACATGCTGTTATAATCAGGTCTGGTGAAAAAATACTTACGTAACAAAGCAATGCTTTCATAAATAGTGTGATTTAAAAAATTAAAGCTTTTCATGTTCAAAAAAAAAAAAAAAAATATTCAACACCTTCGAAAACGTGTAGACAACTCAATATCTCCATTTTAGATCTTCGACTCTATCGCTATAATTTTATTAACTTATATTTCATATATTTGGTAATATAACAATGTTGTATGCCTCCAGGTCACATAGCCTGGAAGGCAAAAATTTTGCAGTAGCATCCGTTGGCACAAGGCCTTGAGCCCCCATAAGGGTGGATGGCTGACTTCTACTCCAAGAGGGCACCACCTCTACAATTTAGGAAAATCGCATTTTTCTTCAGGTAACCTACACTCATAGTACTGCACTACGACTTTCGGACCCACAGATTTTACAAGCACGTTCACCAAATGGACTGGGGAAAACACAAATATCCATGCTTTATCCGGGATCCCGGGCCCACTCGTTTGACAAGCAAGGGTCGAAACCACCATAATTTATGAATTGAAAGTAAAAAATGTGTATAACTTTAAACGCTTATAAACTAAGTAATAAAAGCTATTGTACACTGCTCAAAACAAGTAGGGGAGCACTTTGCGTACTTTTGTCAACCTTTCAGGAACAACTCTTTTTTATTTTTATTCTGAAAATCTAAAAATAGTGAAATAGTTTCATTATGCATATCCAGAATGAAATGGTAAAAAACAGGGGGAAAAAAATCTTAATTTTTTAAACTAAAATTTAAGGGGAAAAATTAGAATCATATTTCTTGAATAAATTATAAAAATAATTTTTGCAAAACTTTATTTGTTAAAAATAATTAAAATGATTTCTTAAACATCGAAAAAATGCAAGCATGCAGAATTTAGTCAATTTATTTGATAAAATATTTTGGAGTAAATTTTATTTTACCATGTTTTTCATATTTTCATTTAATTAAAACAAAATTATTTAATTCTTCAAAAGACATGATTCTTCCAACAAAATATAAGTGCGAGCTTAACTTAGTCTAAAAAAAAATTGCAAGCTGATGATTCCAAATGGAATAATTGGGGGTGAAAGGGTTCAAACCATGAGCTTCCCTAATTGTTTTGAGCATTGTAGGTTTAAGACTCGATTAGTTTACCACAACGATGCATCATTGTTTGTTTAAATTGAAAAAGAAAACGCCAATACGAATCAACCATTGAGGCAAAAAGTATTATATATATTCTTTAAATAAAAAAAGTGTCTTTTATTAAATTAATTTAATTTAAAATTACTCTGCTTCTAAATTACTCTTACACTGCTCAAAAGAATTATGAGATCACTTTGTTACCCTCTTAGTCCCCACTTTATATTTTTTTATTCTAAAAATCTAAAATTTGGGAAATAGATTTATTACCCATCCAGAATAAAATGATAAAAAAAAGCGGAAAAATCTTTTTTTTTCAACTAAAATTTATGTGGAAAAACTTTGAACCATAACTTTTAAATAGATTATAACAATATTTTTTCAATTTTTTTTGTTAGAAATAAATAAAATCAGTTTCTAAACATCTAAAAAATGCAAGCATGGAGAATTTAGGATTAATTTATTTGCTAAAATAGTTTTAGAGTGAATTTTATTTTACCATGTGTTTTTCGTATTTTCATAATCTCACAATAAATTTATGTGTTGACAAATCTATGGAACGGCCCTATTAGATATAAGATTTCATGCATATTACTTTATACTGTCTCCTAATTTCATGTTTCATATACTTTCAACCATTTTTTGTAGCTCCTAAGAATTTATAAAAAATAAATTATTGAAATGTCTCAAAAACCAGTAGCTACGAAAACGCCTTAAAAAGAATTCAATAGTGGACACTATATCCAAAATTAAGATAAACTTTTTGTTTATTTATCATCATTTTTTTTATAAAGATTGAAAGTATAAAATTAATGGAAATAAGAATCAAAACACATAAAGATTTAACAATATTTTTAATAGTGGTGTCAATGTAAAATATAATCGTTTGTTGAAAACAACAATATGCTAACAATAAAACCTATAAGATATTTTGTTTATTTCATTCCACCTGAAACCTTCCCGTGCTAAGTTGTTCTGTAAAACACATCTAGCAAAAATAATAATTTTTGACTCAATATTTCAAGTAAAAGGTGCACATAACTGCTACCAAAGGAATCTACAAATTTTTGTGATGAACTTTATTTTTCTAAAGTTCAGGGATTTATTCTAAAAACTGCACAGAATTCAACAAAAACTCATTGATATAAATAATCCTTAGTATAATATTTTATGCCTTAAATGTCTTACAAAATTTCGATTTGAAGGATCGTTCATACATCCACATTAGTAAAATTTTAATCATTAAAATTTTTTAATCAATATATCAAATCTATATATATAATTCTCTTATACGGCGCCCAAATTTCCTTATATTTCTATCTCTAGAATGACAACAATCGAAATGAACAAAAAATACTACTAATTTCAAAATGGTCGACTGAAAACAACAAAAAAGTGTTTCTTTAGGAATGGCTTGAAAAAGGGAAAATTAACGATGCACAAAACATAGTTCGATACGGCAGTAAAACAGATTTTTTGAATAGAAATACACAACGATTTATAAAAAAAAAAGTGGAACGTTAAAATGCCGAAGAATTTATTTAAAAAAGTAAATAATTATTTAAAATCGTTACGAATATAATTAATAATAAATTGGTATAAAAAATCTTCATAATAAATTAAATGCATTTAAGATTTAAATGGATTAACATTTAGAAATTGGGAGAATGCATTTGCTAATTTCGCCAAAGGTTGGGAGGAACGTTAATGTATGAAAATTTAAATTATAATTTCGATCGACTGAAATTAATAAAAAACGCGTGTAATTCACGTGGTTTGCTAAAATCCAGTTACGCGAATACATTTGTTGGCGTTATTTCATAGTTGATAAAGAAAAATTCAAATTGATTTTAAATACAGTTTCTAGGCGTTGACGGCTACCACGATTTCCAATTTATTTACAAATGGATCTTAGTCCAGCAGCGAAATATTTTCGCAATAATACCCATTAATTTATAAAAATTAATTTATAATTATTTTATTTTAAAAAAGATACTAAGGCGGTTAACCTAAAGCACCATGTCCGGATTTGGCGCCAGTCGAAAAATGTCGCCAAGTCAAAATGATAACACACCGAGCATTTGCCAAGTCTGTGAAATGACAACAAATAATTACTTAAAATGCTGCTCAAAACTGAAAATGTCTGCTGAGAGAATATGAAAGATTTCCTTAGTAAAAATTATCGTGGCATTTTCGATCCTAGAACTGAGATCTTGCATAGATCCTGCGAACTATTTGATAATTATTATCTTAAAACACGATCTCTGGCGATTTTTGTAGTCAATGGCTGCCATAATACCAATTCGGCGAAAAAGTTGCCGGACATGTTCCTTCAGGTCAACCCTTAAGGCTAGACTAATATATATCAATGAACGGTGAGCGAGCGAAGCGATCCTGGATCGCGAAGCCATCCAAAGAGAACTGCGCAAGCAGTTCCCGGGGGTTGGCGAGCGATAGCTTGAAGGGGGCATGCCCTAGTATGTAATAATACATTTAGTTGTATGAATTAGTAACATTAACTTCAACAATTTATGTATAATCATTATGCGCATGATGCGAAATGCAAAAATGTAATGTTTTTTTTATGAATTATGCAGCTATTTGATTGGTTGTGCATTTGTTTCATTTCAGCATCAACTATACTTAAGTTTTTAATTTAAAATCTAAAAATATGTAAATTAGAATGCCAGCAGGTGTAGGAAAGACATATAAGAGAGCTTCAATTTTATAACACCGCTCAAGAGCAGAAGTTTTTCTTAGTTATTTTCGATATTATTGATACGCTTGATTTAGGATATTTTTTAATTATTATACAAAATTAGCAAAAATACATTAGGTGGCATTCATATACTATTATCATGAATAAAAGCGATTTATTTTCAACTTTTTTTGAGCATTTCCAGTGCTGATGAAACTGAGATTTAAAAAATATTCTCCAATTACTATCAAAAGTTGCTGAAGTATTAAATGAGTTCAAACTTAATCTTCTATAAAATTAAGATAGTTCCTGATTCTTAAAAAATGTCTTCTAAGCAGACGCCAAATTTAAAGAAGTTTGTGCTTGCAATGCTTTCATTAAAGAAAGAGACACGTGTGTCCTTCCATGTTTAACACAAAAATGTTAATCCCTTATTTCAGTAAGTAATTTTTGAAATCCATTAACGATGGTTGGCAAGAAAATTGGTCACCCAAAAATGAGCTTTCGACTTAAATTTATTTAGGTAAACAAAATATAAGACAAATTAAGATCATCGTCCTGAACAATTTATACAGGAAAAATTAAGTTCTACGATAAACAGATTTTAAAAAAATTAAAGGGTCTTTATTCGTAAATTAAGGCTTTAATGGTCGTTTTCATTAATGGGTTTACGGAAACTTATGTAATAAGCAAAAAAAAACCCTTTACTTTAAACTTTTTGTTCTACTACTGTACCAATAACTGAAGTCAGCATTGTCTCTAATTAAAAACAATTTTTAAGTAAGTGTAAATAGTGAGGAAAGCTTGGGCCAATCTAACTCTAAAAGGTTAAAATTTGTTATCCTAACTTCTTCAACATTTTTGCTTTACTAGATAAGCATTTCATCACCAGGCATGAGACCAGTAATAATAACAAAATAAAACAAATATGAAGGGAAAATATCATCCGCTTAACCCATTAAGAATGGTTGGCAAGAACATTTGCCAAGTGAAAATGAGTTTTACGCTTAAGTTTATCTATATAAACAAAATATAAGACAAATGAGGATCTTTGTCGTGAACAATTTATGTAGAACAAATTAAGTTAAATGATAAACAAATTTAAAAACTTAAAGTTAACGTTTTTATTCGGAAGTGAATGCGTTAATGGTGTTCACAAAGTTGATGGCTTAATGATTATAATAAAGTTTTAAAATAATGTGTCACCATCTGTAAAAATTTTTTTGATGTAATGTGTATTATCTCACCAATAGAGGGCGCTACGGTGCTAGTTATGTAACTTCGCCCGCGATTGAATTGAATCAGAAATAAATTTGTCTTGAACCAAAAAGGATATGCTTGATTTTTGCTGAGCATCCAACCGTCACTAATGATTGATATTTACACTTCAAAACGTAAACCATCTGCCAAAAATTATATTTTATTTTAAAACTTCAAGGAGTGAAATATCGCATTTTTTTTTCCTTCAAATTTTATTCTGCTGTTATAATTATGGCTGGTGAAAAAAAACACTTTTTCAACACCTTCCAAAACTTGTAGATAACTCAATATCTCTATTTTCGACCCTATCGCAATAATTTTATTAACTTATATTTCATATATTTGGTAATATAACAATGTTTGAGGTTGTATGCCTCCAGGTCACATAGCCTGGAAGGCAAAAATGTTGCAGTAGCATCCGTTGGCACAAGGCCTTGAGCCCCCATAAGGGTGGATGGCTGACTTCTACTCCAAGAGGGCACCACCTCTACAATTTAGGAAAGTCGCATTTTTCTCCAGGCAACCTGTACTGCACTACGACTTTCGGACCCACAGATTTTACAAGCACGTTCACCGCATGGACTGGGGAAAACACAAATATCAATGCTTTATCCGGGATCCCTGGCTCACTCATTTGACAAGCGAGGGTCGAAACCACCATAATTTATGAATTGAAAGTAAAAAATATATATATAACTTTAAACGCTTATAAACAAAGTAATAAAAGCTATTGTACACTGCTCAAAACAAGTAGGGGAGCACTTTGCGTACTTTTGTCAACCTTTCAGGAACAACTCTTTTTTATTTTTATTCTGAAAATCTAAAAATAGTGAAATAGATTCATTATACATATCCAGGATGAAATGGTAAAAAACAGGGGGGGAAATCTAAATTTTTTAAACTAAAATTTAAGGGGAAAAATTGAAAAAATATTTCTTGAATAATTTATAAAAATAATTTTTGCAAAAGTTTATTTGTTAAAAATAATTAAAATTATTTTTTAAACATCTAAAAAATACAAGCATGAAGAATTTAGGGTCAATTTATTTGATAAAATTTTTTGGAGTAAATTTTATTTTACTATGTTTTTCATATTTTATTTAATTAAAAAAAATTAATTCTTTAAAAGACATGATTCTTCCAACGAAATATAAGTGCGAGCTTAGCTTAGTTAGTCAGAAAAAAATCGCAAGCTGATGATTCCAAATGGAATCATTGGGGGTGAAAGGGTTTAAACCATGAGCTCCCCTAATTGTTTCGAGCAGTGTAGAATTAAGACTCGATTAGTTTACCACAAGGATGCATCCTTGTTTGTTTAAATTAAACTTAAAAACGCTCACGATGACACGAATAAATCGGAGATCGGAGATCGAATTAACAATACGAAGTATCGACGCGAAGCGTCCTTACTTCTCCATCTAAGATACCCCAAAATGGGAGAGCGTCTGTGATTTCCAAAAGTAAACTAAAAGTCCATATAAAAATAATGTGGAAAACCCGTAGGAGAGACCCCAGGGCAAAGCGATAGACTTGTCTAAAATAAAACAATGATGAAAATGAACACCAAAAAAGGACAATGAACACATATCGTTAAGCACTGGACATAACAATGCTAGTCAAAGTGAAACTTGTCGTCAGGGTAAAAATAATATTAGTTAAGGAAAAACTTCACTGTCATAACGGTATTACCAAGAAGGGTCGTGATGAACGGTGCATGAACGTTTGTATTTTTGTTCAACTAAATGATCGTAAGAGATAATGTCTTTAAGGTTCTCATATGCAGATTTATCAATAGAGGTCTTGTAATTATGTGAAGCAGAAAGAATTGCTGAGTCAATAAAATCTATATTTAGGTCTCTGTGAAGGATCTTATTTCGCACATACCAAGGAGCATTTGTCATTCTTCTCAGGGTTTTATTTTGAAATATTTGTAGTTTGTGTCTGTGGGTCTTGCGAACAGCGGCCCACGCTGGAGAGGCGTAGAGTAAAATTGGCCTTATCATGGACTTATAAAGTAGAACCTTGTTGTTAATGGACATTTTGGAGTGTTTCCCAATGATGGGATTTAGACTGACGCTGGCACCTGTGGCTTTAGCTATTGTTTGCTTAATGTGCTCTTTAAAGCTGAGTCTATTGTCCAAATGTACTCCGAGGTATTTGGTATGTGGCTCATTTTTGATATCAGTATTAAAGATCTCAAGATCGGTGTCGCAATTTGTCAATGTTTTGTGCTTTCTAAAGAGGACTGAGACACTCTTTTGTGCATTAATTCTGACTCTCCAATCTTCACACCAAGTTTCAATTAAATATAGAGCTGTTTGTAATTTGTCAAAGGCTATATTACCATGTTTAGATTTGGCTAGTATGGCCGTATCGTCCGCGAACTGGGCAGTAATACAGTCTGTCTGAGTAGGGAAATCGTTTATATACAGATTAAATAGGGTGGGACTCAGGGTGCTTCCCTGCGGGACTCCGGCGTTAATGGTTAAGACTTTGGACAATGTATTATTGATTCTAACCTGGAAACATCTGTTTGTGAGAAAAGAGTTAATGATATGAATTAGAGGTTTTGGTATGTTTTGTTTGACAAGTTTAATAATTAGGCCTTCATGCCAGAGGCTATCAAAAGCTTTTTCAATGTCTAAAAACACGGCTCCCACTGTTTCTTTGTTGTTAAAGGCATTTCCAATTATTTCTACTATTCTATGAACTTGGTGTGTTGTTGAATGTCCCTTTTTAAAACCATATTGATTGAGACTGATAATCTTATTGGTGTCCAAGAAAGTGTTTAATCTAGTCAGAATAATTTTTTCAAGTACTTTTGCTAAGCAGGGTAAGAGACTAATTGGTCTGTAGCTACCAGGTGCAAGTGGGCTTTTGCCAGGTTTTTAAAAAAGTATTATAATGGCCTTTTTCCATTTAGTCGGAAAGTAGTTGTGTTGGAGGCATGCGTTAAAAATATTCGTGATGACTACAATGACCTTTTGGGATAGATTTTTTAGGGCTTTATTAGAAATCATATCGTATCCAGATGCCTTTTTAGAATCAAGGGTTTTAATAATGTGTGCTACTTCCTCAGGATAAGTTTCTAGAATAGTTGCATTGGGTTTGGAGCTTAGGTATCGATGAACCTCTTCTGTAACATTGTCGACCATATCATTATTTATTGGATTGTCATGGGTGAAAACTGGTTATGAAGGCTATTTGAAAGTACTTCTGCCATGTCTTTTTCTGTGTAAGCTATTTTGTTTGGGCCTTGGAGTGGGCCAATATTTTGAGGATTAGATTTTAATGCTTTGGCCAATTTCCAGACTGTATTATTTTGGGTGGATAATTTCATAACTGTACATTCCCAAGTTGTTTGTTTGTGGTCAGCAATAATTGCTCTGACTCGCCTACATGCTTCGTTCCACTTGCTTTTATCCTCCGATTGTCTGGTTATTTTGTAAACTTTTCTAAGTTTATTTTTGTTTTTTATTTCATCTCTAATTTCCTGGGGTAATTTATAGTTGTTGCTATGGTTTATTGGTCTGGAACTACTGTCAATGTCATTTTTGATTTTAAATACAAGATCCTCTATAGCAGTGTCGATTTGGTCTATGGTTTGAAGTGGAGGGTTGATTTTGATACTGTCATTTGAGATGGAGTGAAACTTTTCCCAGTTTGTAGTAAATCTGATTGATTCAGGGGATTGTGTGAGGCCATATAGAGAGAAAGTTACCGGACTGTGGTCGGAAGACAAGGAACTATGTACTTTTAATGGAGGAAAGCTTGGAATTCCCTTAAGGAGCATGATATCTAAAATGTCAGGTCTATGGGATAAAGTGCCTGGAAAGTGCGTAGGTTCATCAGGAGCAATTAAAGTAATGCCCTTATTTAAAATGAATTTTTGAAGAGTCTTTCCATTGACATTATTAGCCCTGCAGCCCCAGGTATCGGATTTAGCATTGAGATCACCAGCGAGTATGGTTGGAAGACCTGAGTGTAGAAGAGCCTCCAGATCGTCTGCTACCAGTTTGGAATTGGGTGGATTATAAACAAACACGAATAAATTTTTATTAAGGCTAAAACTATTTAATATTTTTTAATAAAAAAAAAGGTTGTAATTAAATCAGTTTAATTTAAAACTACTCTGCTTCTAAATTACTCTTACACTGCTCAAAAGAATTATGAGATCACTTTGTGTACTTTTGTTACCCTCTTAGTCCCAAGTTTTTATTTTTTATTCTAAAAATCTAAGATTTGGGAAATAGATTTATTACGCATCCAGAATAAAATGATAAAAAAAAGCGGGAAAATCTTTATTTTTCAACTAAAATTTAAGGGGAAAAATTGGAATCATAAATTTTAAATAGATTATAACAATATTTTTTTCAATTTTTTTTGTTGTTAGAAATAAATAAAATCAGTTTCTAAACATCTAAAAAATGCAAGCATGGAGAATTTAGGATTAATTTATTTGCTAAAATAGTTTCAGAGTGAATTTTATTTTACCATGATTTTTTCGTATTTTCATAATCTTACAACAAAATTATGTGGTGGACAAATCTATGGAACGGCCCTATTAGGTATAAGATTTCATGCATATTACTTTATACTGTCTCCTAATTTCATGTTTCATATACTTTCAACCATTTTTTGCAGCTCCTAAGAATTTATAAAAAATAAATTATTGAAATGTCTCAACAACCAGTAGCTTAAAAAGAATTCAATAGCGATAACTATATCCAAAATTAAGATCAACTTTTTTGTTTATTCATCATCATATTTCTATTTGATAAAGATTGAAATTACAAAAATAATGAAAATATTCAATTTTCAAATTATAACGATCAAAATACATACAGATTTTACAATATTTTTAATACTGGTGTCAATGTAAAATATAATCGTTTGTTGAAAACAACAATGTGCTAACAATAAAACCTATACAATATTTCGTTTCTTTCATTCCACCTGAGACCTTCCCGCACTAAGTAGCTCTGTAAAACACATCTAGCAAAAATATTAATTTTTGACTCAATATTTCAAGTAAAAGGTGCACATAACTCCTGCCGAAGGAATCTGTACACATTTCAGTGATGTACTTTATTTTTCTTAAGTTCAGGGATTTATTCTAAAAACTGCACAGAATTCAACAAAAACTCATTGAGATTAATAATTCTTAGTATAATATTTTATGCGTTAAATGTCTTACAAAATTTCGATTTGAAGGATTGTTCACACATCCCAAAGGGTCCTTGATTGAAAGGGAAAAATTTATACTGTCAAGCGTGTCACACGGCAGTTAGTTTCGGAATCAACGGCTGCCACTAGATGGCGCGTTTTCCAATCCCTCGTAATGAGGCTATTACATACTGCGAAAGCGCTTTTTTTTTTTAACTAATTTAAAATTGATAATTATATAAAAATGGATTGAAATGGGACGAATCTTGAAGAAAAAAGGGAGAATAAAAACCGGGATTACTAGATTGATAAGCATGAACGTTTGAAAAATTCCTTTTTAAATTTGTTCTTTATCGTTTACTTATTTTTCAGCAATTCGTTTTTGTTCAGAAAATAATCTATGTTTTAATTATTTTCACAAACTTATGAAAAAATTTCAAAATAAAATACTTTAAATCTGCAAATGAAACATGTAAAATTTATGTGAAATTATAAATTCAGGAATTAGGCCATTTTAATACATTTATTTTTTAAGACACATATGACGAAAAGAAATTTAAAATATATATATATATATATTTCGTAGCTGGGAAAACATTCAAAATTATATTTTTACGAAACAAAATGTATAAAGTATATTTATCATAATTATAAAAGAATTAAGACCAACCACTTCCAGTTTGTTCTTCTGCCGTTTTTTGGGTGACACTTTTTGCTTGTGCTAAAATAAATGAAACTAGCCAAATTTAGCATGTAAATGTTTAATATAGAATTAATGCTGTGTTTGGCGCCTTTTTACCTATTTAACACAACTGTTGTGTGGAAGCGGGTTAAGTGACAGATTCTGTTACAAACCTACTTGTTATTTTTAAAGCATCAATTTTACTAATTATATATTTTTCGAACTGTAAATTAATTTAACAAACGATAAATAATAACTGAATTTTCGAAAGAAATGTAAATGGGAAATTGTGGCAACTCATTATTTATTATAAAATTACATATTTATTCGTCGAACTTCAAACAAATTTTGCAAACGATAAAGTCTAATTATTAATTCTGAGTAAGAAGATTAATGAAAATAGTTAATTTTGCCATTTAAAAGTTTGAATTACAACTAGCTAAAGGCCCTGTTTGGCGAATTTCTTTCTGTGGTGAATAAATAGTTTGTTTCCTGTTGAGTACAAATGTTGTGTGGAAGCGGTTTAACTGACAGATTCTGTAACAAATCTACTTTTTCTTTGCACCGAGTCACACAACAGTAAACCATGCTCTCCAAAAATACAGCGTCGAAATTTAGAGAGAGATTTTTTCTGAGAAAATGTTCAAAAGTTGTGTAAGTCCGCAAAAAGTCCAAAAGTAAAAAAAAAACAAAAAAAACGTGGAGTAATGGCAGCCGAGGAAGAAGTGAGCAGCAGCGGTCGTCAACACTTGGGCGGTCTGATGCAGCAGGCGCAGGGCAGGCGGCAACAGTCGCGGTCATCGGCTTGGGAGGGCAAAAAATGTTAGATGGTATTCATATACTATTATCATGGGAATAAAAGCGATTTATTTTCAACTTTTTTGAGCATTTCCAGTACTGTTGAAACTGACATTAAAAAAATATTATCCAATTACTGTCAAAAGGTGCTGAAGTATTAAATGAGCCTAAACTTAATCTTCTATAAAATTAAGATAGTTCCTGATTCTTAAAAATGTCTTCTTAGCCCTCGTGTAGCTCTAGTGCGACGATAATTCAAACTAAATTCTAAATAAATTCTAACTAAAATTCAAACTAATTCTAAACTAAACTAAAAATGTCTTCCAAGCAGACTCCAACTTTAAGAAGTTTGTGCTTGCAATGCTTTAATTAAAGAAAGAGACACGTGTGTCCTTCCATGTTAAACACAAAAATGTTAATCCCTTATTTCAGTAAGTAATTTTTGAAATATGTTAAAAATATTATTCAGTTTTAAATTGAAAACTGAGAATTTATCTATGCCGTTGTTTGTTGATAACGTTAATTATTTTAGCAAACATTATGTATCTTTCTATTTCGTATATACATACATTTTGAGTAGTGAACAAATCTTTCTCTGTGATTAGTTTAAATTAAATTATTTTGACTTTTAACATTGCTGAACAAATGGAAGTAGTTCAGGCATTTAAGTTTTTAAGAAACGTTACAATTTTCAAAATATTGCAATTATTTACCTCATATAACTTTTTTACATTTTACAAGAGTTCATACGACTTAAAATAGGCTTGTGTCAGAGAACGTTACAACGTATAAATTCGTCTGTTTTTAGCATACACATACTACGTTTATAACGCAAAAAGGGGAAGGTATTATAATCGTTCAGTCCATCCGTCTGTCTGTCCGTCCGTCACCCACTTTCCTATCCCAAACTACAAATACTACGGGCAAGTGTGATACATTATAAAATTCAGTGCAACGAAATTAGAATACATTGAAATTTTCAGAAAAGAATTCGAATTCGAAGTACTTCAATCATTAAAAAAAAAAAACTGCAAAATTTGATGCTCATTTAAAAAGCATACGAAGCCATTTTTATTAGAATTAAATCATCATTACCATTCGCAACAATCGCTCGAGATACTTTAATTCTTTAAACTATAAATTAAAATAAATTTATTTTTGCGCCTTAAATCAGTTTAAAATAACGTCAAAAATATTTCACTACGAGATTCTTTGTACGTTGATATGAAATGTTTTAATTCTATTTAAAAGCGAAGAATATTACATATTTATTCTTTGAAATATAATTTAATTTTTGCAAACGATAAGTAATAATTATTGAATTTTCGAAATAAAATAAATGAAACAAGCCAAATTTAGCATGTATAGTTTAAGATAGAATATCAATGCTGTGTTTGTCGCCTTTTTACCTGTTAAACACAACTGTTGTGTGGAAGCGGGCTGAGTGACAGATGCTGTTACAAACCTACTTGTTATTTTTAAAGCATCAATTTTACTAATTATATATTTTTCGAACTGTAAATTAATTTAACAAACGATAAATAATAACTGAATTTTCGAAAGAAATGTAAATGGGAAATTGTGGCAACTCATTATTTATTATAAAATTACATATTTATTCGTCGAACTTCAAACAAATTTTGCAAACGATAAAGTCTAATTATTAATTCTGAGTAAGAAGATTAATGAAAATAGTTAATTTTGCCATTTAAAAGTTTGAATTACAACTAGCTAAAGGCCCTGTTTGGCGAATTTCTTTCTGTGGTGAATAAATAGTTTGTTTCCTGTTGAGTACAAATGTTGTGTGGAAGCGGTTTAACTGACAGATTCTGTAACAAATCTACTTTTTCTTTGCACCGAGTCACACAACAGTAAACCATGCTCTCCAAAAATACAGCGTCGAAATTTAGAGAGAGATTTTTTCTGAGAAAATGTTCAAAAGTTGTGTAAGTTCGCAAAAAGTCAAAAAGTAAAAAAAAAAACACGTGGAGTAATGGCAGCCGAGGAAGAAGTGAGCAGCAGCGGTCGTCAACACTTGGGCGGTCTGATGCAGCAGGCGCAGGGCAGGCGGCAACAGTCGCGGTCATCGGCTTGGGAGGGCAAAAAATGTTAGATGGTATTCATATACTATTATCATGGGAATAAAAGCGATTTATTTTCAACTTTTTTGAGCATTTCCAGTACTGTTGAAACTGACATTAAAAAAATATTATCCAATTACTGTCAAAAGGCGCTGAAGTATTAAATGAGCCTAAACTTAATCTTCTATAAAATTAAGATAGTTCCTGATTCTTAAAAATGTCTTCTTAGCCCTCGTGTAGCTCTAGTGCGACGATAATTCAAACTAAATTCTAAATAAATTCTAACTAAAATTCAAACTAATTCTAAACTAAACTAAAAATGTCTTCCAAGCAGACTCCAACTTTAAAGAAGTTTGTGCTTGCAATGCTTTAATTAAAGAAAGAGACACGTGTGTCCTTCCATGTTAAACACAAAAATGTTAATCCCTTATTTCAGTAAGTAATTTTTGAAATATGTTAAAAATATTATTCAGTTTTAAATTGAAAACTGAGAATTTATCTATGCCGTTGTTTGTTGATAACGTTAATTATTTTAGCAAACATTATGTATCTTTCTATTTCGTATATACATACATTTTGAGTAGTGAACAAATCTTTCTCTGTGATTAGTTTAAATTAAATTATTTTGACTTTTAACATTGCTGAACAAATGGAAGTAGTTCAGGCATTTAAGTTTTTAAGAAACGTTACAATTTTCAAAATATTGCAATTATTTACCTCATATAACTTTTTTACATTTTACAAGAGTTCATGCGACTTAAAATAGGCTTGTGTCAGAGAACGTTACAACGTATAAATTCGTCTGTTTTTAGCATACACATACTACGTTTATAACGCAAAAAGGGGAAGGTATTATAATCGTTCAGTCCATCCGTCTGTCTGTCCGTCCGTCACCCACTTTCCTATCCCAAACTACAAATGCTACGGACAAGTGTGATACATTATAAAATTCAGTGCAACGAAATTAGAATACATTGAAATTTTCAGAAAAGAATTCGAATTCGAAGTACTTCAATCATTAAAAAAAAAAAAACTGCAAAATTTGATGCTCATTTAAAAAGCATACGAAGCCATTTTTATTAGAATTAAATCATCATTACCATTCGCAACAATCGCTCGAGATACTTTAATTCTTTAAACTATAAATTAAAATAAATTTATTTTTGCGCCTTAAATCAGTTTAAAATAACGTCAAAAATATTTCACTACGAGATTCTTTGTACGTTGATATGAAATGTTTTAATTCTATTTAAAAGCGAAGAATATTACATATTTATTCTTTGAAATATAATTTAATTTTTGCAAACGATAAGTAATAATTATTGAATTTTCGATATAAAATAAATGAAACAAGCCAAATTTAGCATGTATAGTTTAAGATAGAATATCAATGCTGTGTTTGTCGCCTTTTTACCTGTTAAACACAACTGTTGTGTGGAAGCGGGCTGAGTGACAGATGCTGTTACAAACCTACTTGTTTTTCACACATTTTTGAAAGTCTAAAGTTCCATAAAAAATATCCTTATACCTTAGTCCAAAGTTACACTGGTTCATCGTCAAAAGTTTCCCGGTGACCACTAAGTAAATATAGCATAAAAAGTATTCAACTTACATTAAAACGAATGGTGTAATATTTATGCCAATAGATAAAGGAAGAGAATGGAGTGTTTTCTTTAGCTATGTTCATTATTTTTTAGATATTCCAGAACAAAGTTGTAAGGAATAGATTTTTGTCATTAAATGCTTGCATTAATACAAATGTTATTAGTGGTGTTACCTAATTAGAAGGAAAAGTTTTTCACTTGAAATGAAAGCCAGTGGTAGCAACTAAATAAACAAGTTAACACATTATAAATTTCTCGATAATTTTTTTAGTTAAACTATAGTTTCACAGAAGTTAGGGTTTCAAATTACAGTTTTCTAACATTATACCTATTTAGGTAAATATCCAATAGTGTTAGCTAACTTGACATATATTTTAGTGCTGAGAATCATTTCTAATTAGGCTTAGTAGGCTACAAGCCGACAAACCTTAAAGGGGCGGGAGTTTTTCAATTTACTCTACTGTCCAAATTTAATTAATCATACAAACTACTAAAATTATAGTTATTTTCTAAACCTAATTACATTTAATGATTCAATTTACATAAATAACACAGTGCAAGCCAGTGACAACATAGATACAAATACCAACTGCAACTAAATCATTCTATATCACGTAACATACTAACTCGTTACACAAACCCCTGCGTGGGATAAAATATCTTTGTTGAACCCAAGACCGAAAGAAAAGTTCGTATTTATCAGATCAAATGACTGTTTCTAATCAATAGTAATGAAGATAAATGAAATGAGCCCTACAACAGATCAAATGGCCCGTCATACGATAGCCCGCGGATACGAATACATTAAAAATGAAGAGGGTAATAACAGAAACCGATGTTAATTTGGAATATAACTGAACGGAACTTTTTGTTATTATCCTATTTGTATTAGCCTTGTTAGAGAGGGAAATTTTAAATGTACTGCATTACAAAATAAACAAAGGTTTCTAGAAGCGCTAATCATTTTTATAATAAAATACTTTTAAAAAACGTTTTACTAATGTACCTTTTTTTAACTCATACTTATATACATTTATTAATTTATTTAGTTACAGGTGATGTGCAATATGCATTTCGCGTGTAATGGTAAGACTGTACAAATAGAGAATCAAACCTATATAGCCGCAATTCTACTAAATTTAAAATAATTAGCCCGACTATACTTGTTTAAGTAATTAACTTTTCGAATATGAAATCATAATTAAAATTTCATTAGTTATATTTAATTTGCATTATATATGTTTAAAAAAAACTATAAAAAAATAAAGTGGGGACTGACAAAAAAGTGAAAACAAGAAAATGATCTTTAAAGTTTTAGTCTGTTCTCCGGTTACTTTGTAAACCGTAAAAAATGTACTAAACTTAAAGTTTAAGAAGAAGAGTAAACTTTTTATCGTGAAAGAAGTTAGTAATATGTCCATTGACACAAAAATCTCCTCTTCAATTGAATAACAAACTAAACTAGGATAAGGGTACTGCAAAATGCCGCATAGCTGGATATCCTAAAAATAATTACTTTAACAACAACCAGCTTTCTAAAATCAACCCAAATGCACACACAGTTACACATAAAAATAACATTAAAAAAAAACACTGCGGCTTCCCCAATTTAAAGCTTGTCACAAGACGCCTCGCGTGTGGCGTAATACTCTGACCGCAAGCCAACACCAAAACAACCATGACATCAAACACAATGAAAGGAAACCTAATTCTAACCGCTGTAATGGCATGCGACCGCATTAGTTTCAGTTTAAACACGGGTAGGACAGAAAGATATGGATATGCTTGGCGAGGAAGAGCAGTGAAGCTGCCTGAAAGTCGCCAAATCCATGAGATAAACTAGAAAAAGAAAGTATCGAAATTACTAGTTAGAACTAGAAGATGGGGAGCCTAGGTTTATAAGCGGGTCGCTGACCAAGCACACAAACCTGAATATATATGTCTACCAACCAACCAACCAGATGGGGAGCCCAGTCGGTTAAGGCGTTCGCCTTGCACGCGGAAGGTCCCGGGTTCGGGGCATCGCCAAAATAACTGCCGACCTATATGCAGCCGTGCAGCTAAAAAATGTCCGACGAATACCCTGTGTAGTGGGAGTGCACGTTAATTATGCGCCAAAGTCTCGACGCTGCGTACGATATCGCTCTTAACGGTTGCGTTGGGTGCCTACTCTGGCGTTGCCAATAGTCCTTGTGTAGCTCTAGTGCGACGATAATTAAAACTACACTAAACAAAAAAACTAGAAGCTAGTTAGCAACTAAATCGATATGACAAACTAGAACTAAGAACTATAGTTAGGGTAACCAGACGTACTATGTTTCGCAACACAGTTTAGTTTGTTATTCAACTATCAAGCTATAAACACTGTGCGAATAGTTTCCACTTTATTTTTTAACAAAGTGAATAAAATCTGATTTATGATAATGTAATGCTTGGCGAGAAGAGCACTGAGGCAGTCTGAAAGTCGAAAAATCAATAAGATTGGCCTTGGGTTAGGGTTACATTGAAACAGCGTCGCACTAGAGCTACACGAATGCTATTAGCTTCATATCTTGTGTATATAATCCGCAGTCAAACAACAAGGTTGATACCTGAGCTGCAAGCTACAAACCTCATATAGCGACATAAGCTGAGCGTCGGGACATTGGAACCCAACAGTTTTAACTAACACGACGGCGCAACGGTGGAGCAGCTTGAGCTCTGGTGGTCGAATCCGTAAGCATGATGTTTGTGTTTTTCGAGTATATGCGGAGTACGTGCTCGTAAATCTGTTGTCCGAAGTCTGTGGCGTCATTGCGCATTTCACGTAAGTCCTGGAGATATTTCCTCCTTCGGGAATCTAAATTGTGAGGTGGCATAGATGGCAGATTTTGTAGTGTGTAGTGGTCGTCTTCTTGCGATGGTTTAGCGGTCTTGGACCAGCAACAGCCTGAATATATGTCTACCAACAACAACGTACAACAGTAGAATAATGTGTTATATATTAAATTACGATTTGAATAGTTTGACGAGGACAGAATTTGCGAATGTAACCAGTGTGGCATGACACCTTCACGCACTAGTTTCCGCCGGCTTTGAAAGGAAAAGGTGACCATTTTGCATGCTGGTTGGTTGAGTTGAAATATCATCGCACTAGAACTACACGGGTTATATCAGCGATGGGCGTCATATAATTTAGATCCACAGTCAAGTAGGGACCCATTTTTTTAGGCGACATCCTACGCAGTGTCGGGACTTTGGAGCATATTTAACGTGCACTCCCTCTATATGGGGAATAATTCGTCGGACTTCCTTTCTACACAGACCATTTGTTGGTCGGCAGTTTTATTTTGATGCACGGATCCGAACATGGGACCTTTCGCATGCAAGGCAAGCGCCTTACCGACTTATTCCGACATTAAGCGCCTTACCTTACATTCATCCATAGCTCTAACTTAGGTATAGGCTTGACAATAGGAAACCCGCTTTCACAAAGATACTCATTCTGGCGAACAGCACGGCGAACAGCACGGCGAATAGCTATTGGCTTATAGGGCACTGAATTTGTTCAGGGAATATTTCAGATGATGTAATGCTCTTTTTTTTCATTTTTCCGTACTGGATTTTAGTTTAGTTTGAAAATCGTCGCACTAGAGCTACACGAGGGCTATTGGCGACGGGCGTCGTAACTTAGAACCACAGTCAGGTGACGCATACTGGATTTAATTGGTTGCTTCGGTTTCACGTACACTGCGATTTCATTGGTTGCTTTGGTTTTACTCTCAAAATGGTTAATATAGATGTAAAGGATTTTTCTTTCGATGCAAATTTTCTTTAATAAATGTTTTAAACAGTCAACAAGAAGTTGGCATTTAAAAAATTTAGTAAGTAAAATATTCTTAGAAAACTCATTTTTGAATAAAAAAACATAAGTAATCCCAGGCAACAAATGACAACAAAGCGTTGGAGCTGTCGCAATCCACGGCGTGAAACAACCCCATTCCGCCCCCTGTGAAAAATAACCCCAAATCATCGCCAAGCGCTTATGTGGGCCTATTACAAATGCAATCAATGGCTTCATTTGGCAAACCACTTACTGCATTAGATTTCGACCAGGTCGTATCTCCATCTTACTCTCACCTCCATGGTTTCAGTTTCATACAAGAGACCTTCGCGAGATCCTGCGTTGTTAGAGAGTGATTAGCATGGAAACTTTTTTGTTCTATATTCGGTTTCCTTTTCTTCTATTAAATTTCCCGCTGTTGCTTTTGGTTTCATAATCTGCATGGGGTAGTACTGTTTGTCTGCAACTTGATAATTATGTTTCATTGGTAAACAAATGAGAACTGTTTCTTTACGCAAAAAGTATTCGCTCAATAAACTAAACTTTACTATGAAACGCAGCAGGTCTGGTCACTCTTTACTGACGTGTAGTACGAACTAGTGCTCCAAGTTTGAAGTCCGTAGCTCTTTTAGTTTTTATACAATACCCTTAAAAACTAAAAAGCAGCTACTGCAGTTCGGCTGCATAATTTTAAAAAAAACTTTATGCTTACTTCCGATGTGTAATGGGAACTCGTGTGCCTTATTCTAATTTGCAGCCCGCAGTGCTCTTTTTTTCAGATGCCAATGTTTCAAAATCACTTTTTCTGTGATCGCCAACCTCCAAAACTTGTAGAAAACACAAAAATCTCTACGTTTGGTTTGAGGTACGTTTTCTTAAAATTGTTTTATATTTTGTTTGGATAAACTTAAGCAGAACGTTCATTTGGGGAGGGTCGAATTTTCTCTCAAAACTCACTGGTGTGCCCGAATACACTGCGATATACGCGCGTGTTCGGAGAAAATCTGTGGAGTCGGAATTCCCGACGGTGTTAGCGTACGATCTCGCTCGAAGTTCCGTTTAGTACCCGTTCAGTTGTCGACTACGTCACTTGATTAGGGTTCCAAATTACGAGGCGCGATTGGTTGTGTTAAAGTTCCCACAGGAGGCTAAAAATGTGCAACCGGTAAAATTAAATTACCAAACTACTAAATTAGCATTGTTGAATGCTAAGTTTTTGATATAGTGTGGCATCATTCTCATGTGAAAGTGTTAAATGATTTAGCCTAGAGTCATAGTGACTGAGTGCCTTCGAACTGTACAATTTATTAAAGTAAAAATAGACCAAATATGAGGTCAAAAGTGAAAAAAATATTCCTAACTTAGTATAGTATCAATTCATCATGCTGTTTAGTGTTCGATTGGATGAAGTCGAAAACTAGTTATTTTAACTTTATTTAGAAACCAAAACTTTATCCTTAGGACTAACAAGCGTTTAAAGTTGGAAATCTAGAAATTAATTCCTGAAATTCTTTCAGGACTGGCATGCTTGTTAAGCGCTGGGATTTATACCAAAATACAATCCTGCTGTGCGAATTTTTCCCAACACATGCAAACGCTGACTAATACATTTCTGAAATCTCTTACTTGAGTTATTGTTCGGTTTTCATCCATAATTGTTTTCAATTCTTCATCTTCAAATTTTTTTGGAGATTTTCCCTTATCTTTGTTTGTCACATCAAAATCACAATTTATTGTACTGATAGTTAAATTTATAGCGGCTTTCTAGATGAAGGCCACTGCTGTTTAATTAACACGTTTGTAAAAAAAATAAGATAGATTATGCTGAAATAAAATTTCTATATTTAGGTAAATAAAAAACAAAAAAACGGTATTTAAAATTTAAAAAATATATGCAAACATTTAAAGTCAAATTAATTTTAAATGAAAGCAAATCTGCTTCAGATGTTTTTAGGGGAATTTGAGACTAAACTAAATAACACACTAAAGTAACACATTGGCTATTTATGTCCAGTTATAAAGGTACAATTCTTCTTCACTCCAGGGGTCGTTTCCACACTTCTCCGCGTTACATATTCATCGGGGATGCTGAAACTGCATGAAGAGTAGATTTCTACAATCACATTTTCAAGAATGGAATAATTTTTCAACTTCTAAAATTTGTATTTTATGTACAGCTGTGGACAAAAAAAAGTATCCACTATGATTATTTCGGTCGTTAGTCAACCTATAGAATCGGACCTTTTTGACTTTGTAAACAAATAACATTCTGAGTCAATTGCAAGAAACAAAATTTGCATAAGGGGCCGTCTTCATATTAAAAATGTTACTAACTTCAAATTTTTCAACAGAAACACCCCTTTTTGAGTCCATATTTCAAATCTATGACATATTTTTACACGAAATACCAAGTTTTGTTAGTTTTTAAGCATTATTAGTGGAGTTAGAGACGTGTAAAGTTTAGGAGCCGTAATGTTGAATGAGTTACACATAAATAACTATCCCAATCTATAAATAATTAAGATAATGAAACGAATTTTTTACTAAATAGTAATTATAATAACCCAAACAAAATGCATACACTATTGGAGTCTTTAAAACAATTTTTATATTTTTAAATAATTATTATATTAATTTTTTAAAAAATTATGAATAGAAACCCCTTAATATTTTTTCAGAAATGCATTTAAGACATGAAGTTTAGGCGAAATTACAATTGTTAAAACATTTTATCCATAATTTGCTGAGTAAATCACAAAATACTTTTTAATTACCCTTTAGGGACTGTATATAAGATTATATCTGAACTTGATAAACAAATACGGCCTTGCAAAAGGAAGAAAACATTAAACCAACAACCTTGAAAATTCTGATGAATCACACACGTGGCGCCTTTAAGGTTGATTAATGATAGTTCATGAATTAAACTTTAATCTTTTCATTTTAGGTTGAATTAATTAGTAAACTAATTAATAAGAGATATTTTTCATAAATGAAAATATATTAATATTCTTCAAAATAGTATAGTAAAATAATTTCGTCTTCAAAATTTTCATTTAAGGACAAAATGGAGGGTTAAAATTTTTGCTATTGTTGAAAACATTATAAAATACTATGCAGTTAGGTATAAAAAAATTTTAATCCAATTTTAATAATTTAATAATAATAATTTAAAATTTAAAAATTGTATCTCTATAAACAAGTTTGAAAAGTAAAACATATACCTAAACTTAAAACACATCGTGACTCCCATAAAAATAAATATTTTTGTCTCGTTATTCAATGGCGCACAGTAAAGGAATACTTGGCATACATCATTTTAAAATTGAAACTTTAATAAATAAACTTAAAATGTTAACTATACAGTTGAAATAAACTTGCAAAAGGGGGGGGGGGGGGGGATTAGACTTCATCACCATTAACTTTTGATCCCTTGCAGGGCTCCTGAACACATTTTACCTTATATTTCAATATTTCGCTTTTCCCCTCGGACGAACCTATAGACTACGCTTGTCATTTTAGAGATGGTCCCCCAAAGGACATCAAGTGATTCGATTGAATAACTCGTTAAATATTCATCCAAATGTAACAAAAACTTTTGATAAAGATTTATTGGTTTTCGAGGGTGCTTAACATTTCTAAATTATCAAATTTGGATGTTACTATTGGAAATTTCAAAAATGATAACATTTTAATATGAGGACGGCCCCTTATGAAAATTTTGTTTCATGCAATTAACTTAGAATGTTATTTGTTTGCAAAGTCAAAAAGGTCCGATTCTATAGGATGACTAACGGCTGAAATAATCATAGTGGATACTTTTATTTGTCCACAGCTGTACTATTATTTAAATTTATAGCGGCTAACTAAATGCAAGCCGTTTTATTTAAAATAAATCCAGTTTCAGATCGAATCAGACCGACTCCAAATGGCGAAAATAAGTTTATATTTAATTTTATTAAACACAAAAAGTGGTATTTAAAATTCGAAAAATGTATACAAACTTTGTAAAGTCAAATACTTTTAAAAGAAAGCAAATCTGCTTTAGATGTTTTTATGGGGATTTGAGGCTAAACTAAATGACACACTAAAGTAGCACATTGGCTATTGATGCCAGAATTCCTCTTCAATCCAGAGAACCACGTACGTGAATCTTTGAAGAATTCACTTCACAACTTTACTTACAGGTTTTCTTAATGCTAGTCTATTTTAATATGTTTCTATTTAAATAGATTGTGAAATAGCAAACTAAATTTTACTGTGAAATGTTGTACGTATCGACGTGTAATAGGAACTTGAATTCTAAATTTTAAGTTCGTAGCTCTTTTGGTTTTTCAACAATATGCTTAAAACCTAAAAAGTTCAAAAGTAGCTGCCCGTTCTGCTCGCGCGAATTATTTAAAAGAACATTGTGGTCACGTTCGATGTGTAATGAGACTCATGTGCCTAATTTGCAGCCAGTAAAGCTCTTTTTTTTTCAGATGGGCCTATGTTCCAAAATCTTTTTCTGATCGCCAACCTCCAAAACATGTAGAAAAAACAAAATATGTACGTGTGGTTTGACTTGTTTGAGGTACGTTTTGATAACATTGTTTTAGATTGTGTTTAGATAAATTAAGCAGAAAGTTCATTTGCGCGTGGCGAATTTTCTTTCCAATCAACAGAAATAGGTTTCGCCGGGGTTAAATCAGCTGATACCCTACGAGAATAATCTTCAATTCAGTTTCTAAGCGGCCTACTTGTACCACAGACAAGAAGCTAACCAGACTGCGCACTTACGTAGGTGAATAAGGCGAAAAGTCTCCACCCCTTTGTCGTCATCAACATTTGTAGCGCCCCTGGTGACTAAACTTGTTACTAGAGTAGTCATTTCCGGCTGCCTTTTTCTAGTCTTTTTAGGAGCTTTAACACAACCAATAACGCCTCGTAATTTAGAACCCTGGTCAAGTGACGAAACTGGATATTATTTTGCCTGGTTTGGAACGTTTTTGGCTGCTTATTTTGTAACTGCCAAAAGAAGATTTTAACACAGCTATAAACGTTTCGGGAATCACTGGGGTGCCCGAACACACTGCGATATACGTGTTCGGAGAAAATATGTGAAGTCGAAAGTCCCGACGGTGTTAGCATACAATCCCGCTCGAAGTTCCGTTGGGTCCCTCTCAGATGCATACTACGTCACTTTACCAGTTCTAAATAACGAGGCGTGATTGGCTGTGTTAAAGCTCCTAGGGCTAAAAATATGCAGCCGGAAAAATTAAATTACCAAATTACTAAATTAGCTGGGCCGTAGTGAGCCTAGTGGTCAGCGTCTCGGTCTCGGGATCGGAAGGTCCTGCGATCGAGTCCCGGTACCACTGAAGACCTACCGAGTATATGCGGAGTACGTGCTCGTTAAATCTGTTGGGTCCGAAAGTCCTCTAAGTTCCCATACCAAATCAATACCTCTGGGGGTGACAAGCCAATTCTGGGGATCCTCTAGTTGGCTTCTGTCTCTAAAAATTAGATGGATCCACTTATGTGTGTGTGTTGTCTGTTGTGTCTGTCTTACTTGACGAAGGTTTATAAGCGGGTCGCTGACCAAGCACACAAACCTGAATATATATGTCTACCAACCAACTACTAAATTAGCATTGTTGAATGCTAAGTTTTTGATATCGTGAGGCATCATTCGCAGTGAAAGTGTTTTATTGATTTAGCTAGGGTTAGTAGCTGAGTGCCTTCGAACTTAATAATCCACTAAAGTAAAAATAGACCAAATATGAGGTCAAAAGTGAAAAAATATGCCTAACTTATTATAGTATCAATTCATCATGCTGTTTAGTCTTCGATTGGGTGAGGTCGGAAACTAGTTATTTTAACTTTATTTAGAAAACAAAACTTTATCCTTAGGAGTAACAAGCGTTTAAAGTTGGAAATCTAGCAATTGATTCCTGAAATTCTTTCAAAACTGGCATGTTTGAAAGAATTTCTGCTTTGCTAATTTTTCCAAAGGCAAGCAAACGCTCACTAATACATTTCTGAAATCTCTGCTTGAGTTATTATTGGGTTTTCACCCATAATTATTTGCAATTCTTCATCTTCAAATTTTTGGAGTATTTTCGCTTATCTTTGTTACATCAAAACCGCAATTTTTTGTACTGATAGTTAAATTTATAGCGGCTTACTAGATGAAAGCCGCCGCTGTAATTTACACGACTTTAAAAAAGAAGATATTTTCTTGCAGAAATTGAAATTCTATACTTAGGTAAATAAAACACAACAAGTAGTATTTAAATTAAAAAAATATATGCAAATATTTAAAGTCAAATGCATTTAAAATGATAGCAAATCTTCAGATGTTTTTATGGGGATTTGAGGCTAAACTAAATGACGCACTAATGTAACACATTGGCTATTGAACACCAAGTTACGAAGGTACAATTCTTCTTCACTCCAGGGGTCCCCGTATTTAAACCTTTGAAAAATTCACTTCACAACTTCACTTTACAGGTTTTCTTAATGCTAGTCGATTTTGAAATTTTTTTAAAAAAAATAGATAGTTAAATAGCAAACTAAATTTTACTGTGAAATGCAGTAGGTCTGGTCACTCTTTACTGACATATAGTACGAACTGGTACTCTAAATATTTTAGTTTTTCAACAATACCCTTAAAACCTAAAAAGCAGCTGCCAGTTCCGCCCACGCGAATTTTTAAAAAGACCTTTGTTGTCACTTCTGCTGTGTAATTGGAACTCCTGTGTCTATTTTGCAGCCCGCAGTGCTCTTTTGTTTCAGATGCTGATGTTTCAAAATCACTTTTTCTGATCGCGACCTCCAAAACCTATAGAAAACACAAAATCTCTACGTATGGTTTGACTTGTTTGAGGCACGTTTTCTTATTTTTTTTTATTTTGATAAACTAAAGCAGAAAACTCATTTGAGAGTAGTAATTTTCTTTCCAATCATCATAAATAGGTTTCGCCGAGGTTAATTTAGCTGATTCTACGGAAATAAACTTCAATTCAGTTTCTAAGCGCCTTACTTAAGGGGAATGGGCGCGCTGGACCGCGGTTTTCCAAAGCAAAGTGCATCTGTGTTAATCCAATGGAGAAAAAATTATTTCCTTGCCACATTTCTCCGGCTGTATTGATTATTTTTTACAAACGTATTTTTATGTGATAGATAAATGTAGCTAACTTACAAGGTCCCGACAATTTCACTTTTTGAAATTGGTTCGAATATTTTTTTTAATTTTCAATAAATAACTTTACACAAAATATTAGAAGCAATTTCCAAAAGTGGGATTATAGAGACTTGTAAGTTATATACATTTATCATTTAAAAAAAACCGTTTGTAAAAATATTCAATAAAGCCAGAGAAAGGTGGCAAAGAAACTATTTTTTTCCTATTGGATTAACACTGAGGCACTTTAGTTTGGAGACCCGTGGTCAGCGCGACCTACCCCCTCCTCTTAAGTACAAGCCGCTGAAAAATTATATTTTAACTAAATATTTAACAGATTATTATAAGATACAAGGACATATTATATATTTACATACAATATATAAAATCTGGTAGTTCAAACTCCAAATATATATACAATTTTTAAGTTTGATTTTTCATTTTAAGAAAAATAAGTTTTTTTTTGCATAGAAGGGTGATCAAAACTCACACTAGAGCTACACATGGGCGGAGGACCGCTTAATATTGAATTGCAGTAGTGTTTTAAATTTTTCGAAACTAATCATAACTCTAGTATATTTCTTATTCTGAGCCAAAAAGAGTTGCAGTGTGTAGAAGATTACAGTAGTTTCTATTTTTTTAATAGTTATGAAGTGTACTTTTTAATATTTACTATATTTATAGTTTTTATAAGTAACTATATTTACTTTATTAGTTATTATTATTTATTCTCTGCTCAAAGATTTTACCTCGAATCTAAGCAAGTTTTTCCTTTAAATACTCGTATACCATTGTTATAAAACCATTTTTGTACTAAATTTATATTGTTTAATGTAGCTCTATAGTTTACACAATATATGTAGAAGTTTGGTAAAACAAATAACAAAAATTGTATTTTAGGGACCAAATTTCTTTAAGGCGTGTTTTAACTTAATTAACTAATAAATTGCTGCTATTAAAACTTTAACAAAGGTTTATCTATACAAACTAAATGTTTTATTAATTCGGATATGTGCAAAGTCCAAATTTTTTATACTGCGATAATTGTCTGACCCTTATTGGACGCATAAATGGCGCCATAAATGGCGACAGGGTACTGAATTCCAAGGCGTAATTTGGCTGTGTTAATAGAGGCTAGAATTTAACAGCAGGCAAACATACAACCTAACCAAAATGACGTGCTAAAAGGGCGTGGAAGCCTAGTTGGTATAGCGTTGGGCACGCTATCAGCCCAGATAGGATCGCAAGCGTTTTACTCGGGATAAAACCCGGTGGCAAACATTGCTTTCCTATAGACGGAAAAATGCAGCCTAAATCCAATTAAAACACCCGAGTATACTGGGATAGACATGCTCTTTAAATCTGTGTCCAAAGTCCCGACGCGTTATTTCTGGAATACGAAATAAGAACTGCTCCCTTGCATAGTTACGAAAAAAAATTGAGAATTTTATTTGATATACGCTTTAACCAGCTTGGCTATCCCTGTAAAAAATAACGCCGAATAACACGCCAAGCGCTTGTTTGGCTTATCACGGATGCAATTAATGGCTTCATTTGGCAAACCGATTGTTGCATTAAGTTTCGACTAAGCAGCACCTTATTTTATTCTCATCTCTATCGTTTCAGTTTAAAACAGTGGTTCCCAACCTTTTCTGGACCATCGCCTCGTATTTTAGGTTGATTAACATCCATCGCCCCCTTTTAATTATCATGTTATGTCTAATCATAATTTGAGTTAAAGTGTAACTATAAAACAGTTTTATAACACTTACTACCGTTTATAAAAACAACCAAAGAAGCTTTATCCGGTCACTTTTAAATAAAATAGAAAAAACATAAAACATATTTTTAAAGAACAAAAGTGAAATAATTAACTAAGATATTGTTACTGGTTTCTAGAAAATTTAAGAGAGTTTAAAGTAAAAATTGGCTGGTTTGGTTATAGTTGGAGAATGGGCCCCCTGATCGCCCCTCAAATATTTTTTGCCCCCTTGATAACACAAATCACCCACTTGGGGGCGATCGCCCCCAGGTTGGGAACCACTGGTTTAAAACAAGAGACCTTCGCGAGATCCTGCGTTGTTAGTGAGTTAGCATGGAAACTTTTTTTGTTCTATATTTGGTTTCCTTTTCTTCTATTAAATTTCCCGCTGTTATTTTTGGTTTTATGATCTGCATGAGGTAGTACTGTTTGTCTGCAATTTGATAATTATGTTTTATTGGTAAACAAATGAAAAGTGTTTCTTTACGCTTTTTTTTTACGTTATCTTTGTTGGTCACATGTATCGTAATTTTTGTAACAATAGTTATATTTTTAGCAGTTTACTAAATGCAAGCCGCCGTTGTTTTATTTAAGAATACAATACATTAAACACAACTAATGACGAAAATTAAATAATTATTTTAATATATAAAAACACAAAGAGTGGTATTTTAAATTCCAAAATTATGTATAAACTTTTAAAGTCAAATGCTTTTAAAAAAAAAAAAAAAAAAAAAACAATAAAACATCTATTTTACAAGTACAAAAGTGAAATATTTAACAAGATATTGTTACTGGTTTCTAGAAATATTTAAGAGAGTTTTTAAAGTAAAAATGGCTGGTTTGTTATAGTTGAAGAATGGGTCCTGATCGCCCTCAATATTTTTGCCCCTTGATAACACAAATCGCCCACTGGGGGCGATCGCCCCCAGGTTGGGAACCACTGGTTTAAAACAAGAACCTTCGCGAGATCCTGCGTTGTTAGTGAGTTAGCATGGAAACTTTTTTTGTTCTATATTCGGTTTCCTTTTCTTCTATTAAATTTCCCGCTGTTATTTTTGGTTTCATGATCTGCATGAGGTGTACTGTTTGTCTGCAATTTGATAATTATGTTTTATTGGTAAACAAATGAAAAGTGTTTCTTTACGCTTTTTTTTTACGTTATCTTTGTTGGTCACATGTATCGTAATTTTTGTAATATTAGTTATATTTTTAGCAGTCTACTAAATGCAAGCCGCCGTTGTTTAATTTAAGAAGACAATACATTAAATACAATTAACCACGAAAATGAAATATTATATTTTAATATATAAAATACAAAAAGTGGTATTTTAAATTCCAAAAATATGTATAAACTTTTAAAGTCAAATGCTTTTAAATAAAAGCAAATCTGCTTTAGATGTTTTTATGAAGATTGAGGTAAACTTAATGACGCACTAAAGTAACACATTGGCTATTGGTGACAAGTTACAAAAGTACAATTCCTTTTCAATCCAGAGGGCACGTACGCTTCACAACTTCACGTTTTCTTAATGATAGTATATTTTGACATTTTTTTAAATAGATAGTTAAATAGCAAACTAAATTTTACTATGAAATGCAGCAGGTCTGGTCACTCTTTACTGACGTGTAGTACGAACTAGTGCTCCAAGTTAGAGAAGCCCGTAGCTCTTTTAGTTTTTGAACAATACTCTAAAAAGCAGCTACTGCAGTTCACCTGCATAATTTAAAGAAAAAAAAACTTTAGGTGCTTACTTCCAAAGTGTAATGGGAACTCGTGTGCCTAATTCTAATTTGAAACCCGCAGTGCTCTTTTTTTCAGATGCCAATGTTTCAAAATCACTTTTTCTGATCGCCAACCTCCAAAACATATAGAAAACACAAAAATCTCGACGTATGGTTTGATTTGTTTGAGGTACGTTTTCTTAAAATTGTTTTATATTTTTTTATAAACTTAAGCAGGACGTTCATTTGGGGAGGGGCGAATTTTCTTTCCAAACATCTTAAATGGGTTTCGCCGAGGTAACTTTAGCTAATCCTCTACAAAAATAAGCTTCAATATTCAGTTTCTAAGCGGCCTACTTTAGTAAAAGCCGCTGCAATATGAGATTTTTAGGTTTATATACGAATCATCAAAATTTTAAATAAGGAAATATTATATGTTTATTTACAATACATAAAAACTGGTAAAACAAACTCCTTATAAAAGATATAAAAATTTTAAATTTGATTTTTCATTTTAATAAAACAAAAACAAATGTATTTTTTTCATAGAAGTGTGATCTAATCTCGCACTAGAGCTACACATGGGCGGAAGACCCGTTAATATTGAACTGCTGTAATGTTCTAAACTTTTCGAAACTAGTCATAGGTCTTATTCTGAGCCAAAAAAAGTTGCACTTTTTAAAATATTAGAGTAGTTTCCACTTATTTTTTATAGTTTTGAAGTTCATTTTAATATTTATTTTTTATAAGATATTATTATTTATTCTGTGTTCAAATCTTTTACATCGAATATAGGCAAGTTTTCCCTTTAAATACGCGTACATGATTATTAGATAACTATTTTTGCTCAAAATTTGTATTGTTTAATGTAGCTCTTTAGTTCATACAATATATGTAAAAATTTATCAAAATAAATAAAAAATTTGTATTTTAGGGACCACATTTCTTTAATATTTTTTTTAATCATCATTAACTAATTGATGCTGTTAAAAATTTAGCAAAAGTTTACCAATAACAGTTTAACGTTTTTGGAAATATATGTCCAACATTTTTACAGTCAAGATGTTCAAATTCAAACTTCTTTGTACCGCGAAAATTTTCTGCTCCAAAAGGCACATAGATTTAAATGGCGACAGGGTTTGAATTCCGAGGCGTAGTTCAACTATACTAAGGCTCCTTGGAGGCAAGAAATAGACAGTGGGAAAACGCACTACCTAACTTAAATGATAACGTAACGATAAAGCGTAAAAACATGTATTTTTCTGGAATACGAAGGGGGCGCCGTAGCCAGGGCGGCCGCATTTCTAAATAGGCTAAGTAGGCTGTAGCCTAGAGCAGCGAATGTTTTGGGGCGGTAATTTTATCGACCAATTAAAAAAGCATTCGGCATAAAAAAATTATTATAAAGATACGAATATTCTTAAAAAGGAAACAAATAATTTACATTAATACGTAAACCGTAAACATATATAGTACTAATATTTCGTAGCAAACATGGTCGCTTCTAGGGCAATTGCATCCCGGATTTCGAAGTTGAAAGAAATATAGCAGAACAGTTTAAAAAATTCGCCTATTTCGCTTTCGATTTAGAGTGTTTAGTTTAGGTTCTAATATGTGTATCTATTTTAAACAGCCCATGCCCATACTGCCGTGGGCAGGTAAGCTGCAGTAACTTCCATCATGACTTGGACCACTGTTGCAAGCACTCAATTAGCAGCATACCACTCTATTTTGCAGCTAACCATCTACTTTTCCCCGAAGGGGAAGAATATTGTGACAGGGGCGGCAAATCAATCGTAGCCTACAAGTGGAAAATCTTTAAATCCGGCCCTGGCCGTAGCCCAGTCGGTAAGGCGTTGAACACGCTTTCAGCCCAGGTGTCGACCTCGTCACTTGACCAGGGTTCCAAATTACGAGGCGAAATTGGCTGTGCTAAAGCTCGTTATGAGGATGGCTAGAATAGGCAGCAGGAAACGATAAATTACCCTTTTCTGGAATACGAAATAAAAGCTGTTTCTTTTCATAGTTAAGAAAAAATATTTTAAAATTTCAGTTAATGTGTGTGCGCTTTAACCTGCTTAGTCCCCTGTGAATGTAACGCCAAATAACTCGCCAAGCGCTTAGTTGGGCCTATTACAGATGCAATAAATGGCTTCATTTGGAAAACCGATTGTTGCATTAAGTTTCGACCAGGCATCATCCTATTTTATTCTCATCTCTGTCGTTTCAGTTTAAAACAAGAGACCTTCGCGACATCCTGTGTTGTTAGAGGGTGATTAACATGGAAAGCGTTTTTCATTCTATTTTCTTATATTGGATTACCGCTGTTGTTTTTGGTTTCGTGATCTACATGAGGGTGTACTTTTGGTTTTGCTTTGATAGTTCCAAGGGGTTTTTTTTGGTAAACCATTGAGAACAATCTCTTTACGCAAAAGGAATACATATCTCTCGCCATAGTTTATGTAAATTTAAAACAAATTGAGCAAGTTAAAATTTTGGCCTTTCACGTATTTTCGTTTACAACTTACCGGACAACTTTTCAGATTTTTTTTTATCTTAATGATTACACATTGCAAAGTGTTATTTAAACAGATTTTTTTAAAGGCATTGCTGAAACTTGAGAAAAGCTACAGACTGTGTAAATTTATACACGAGTTCCTACCTGTCGGACGCCACAAGGTTTTCAAGAAAATCACGCATGCGCAAAGTGTACCTGCCATAAAATTTTTAGGTTTTAAAGGTATTGCTGAAAAATGAATACCTTTTTTGTACAAATCCTTTTACTAAATTCTAGGGTATCATACCCCTATAATTGAGTGGTATTTGAAAGTCGTGTGGTGTTTGACATATCTAATTTTTTTGGCTTTGATAACCCTAATAGGCCTTTAAACATCGAGTGATATTATTCGCTAAACATGCATTTTCGTTAATACAAAATGTTACAAAAATTAGTTTTTGATGATGCAAATATAGCAAAATACCATCCTAAAAAGACATCCGAATACTTTTTACTATCATTTTATGTAAATCTGCGCGGGTAAACTGCAGTAACTACAACAATGAATTGGGCCTTTTTTTCACCCTAAAATAATTGGTCTATTTCTTTATGGGGGGTAGGTACATATATATTCCGGCTTGTGTGCTTGATCAGAGACCCGGTTTATGAAGCCTTCTTCAAGTAAGACAGACACAGAAAGAATTTTTACTGTCACCAGAGAAAGGAATATACACCCAGGGCGAAGGCGGGAATCGAGCCCGCACCCGTTACAGCGCGCAGACTGCTAGCGTAATGGTCCAAACCACTCGGCCCCTCCTTATAGTAGAGTAATTGTGTGCTTGTAACAATGATCCAAGTCATGAGGCTACTTACTGCAGTTTACACACACCACCGCAGTGCACACACACCGCAGAAATAAGTTCTTAATTTCCATTTGTTCAGAATACGAAATATCCGAAATTCTTCACCTATTGCAGGACAATTTTCTGTTAACTTTGCATTACGTTAGCTTTTTTTATGTGAGGGTTGATTTTATGAAAGTATTAATTATATTCTGCTATTACATGTAGGGTCCATGGAAATAAGGAACATGAGTATGAGTACCACTTCCGATGCCCCTCTTTAAGCTTAAGAGCGCTCTTAATACCAAACGAACGATAAATTATTTTACAGTTAACTAATTTTATAGCCGTCTGTTTTTAAGCAAGCGGCTTTTATGAAGGTTTTGTATCGTCAGGGCTATTCCATTCCTACAGACTTTGAATTTTTTTTATTTAGAATTAAACAAAACGTAAATAGTGGTAGCTTAAACTTTTAAAATATATCTACACCTTTGGATTTCCATTTTGTTAAGCAATAAAGTAAACTGTTTTTTTTTATTTGTTCAATTTTTGGTTTGTTTGAATAATAGTTACTCGAGGGTTGTCGTAATTTTGGACTATGGTTAAGTGACTAGAACTACCGTTAAACAGGCCGCTAACGTAACCATGGGGTTGTGGAATTAATAAAGAAAACAAAACTTTAATAAAATAATTTTATTTCTCTACTTCAAAAGTCCAATCTAAAATACACAATATCAATCTTTTTTTTCTAAAATACAAATATTCATTAGGTATTATTCACAATAATCACGAATTAAGGCACACATGACTATATTACACAAATGTACAATATATAGCTAACAAATGAAGACTTTGCACGGACAAATGTCATTTTTATACAATTGCTTTCAATAAATAATTTCATCTTTGTGAATTTGGCAATTCGGAACACAGAAATATGACACTTATACAGTTTCCGCAGAAGAAAATGTATGATATCACAAATGAAATAAAATACAATAATTTTTCGAATCATCATTTATAGAAATAGAATCTTCGTTTCATTCCTAGAGCTTTTAAAACTCTTAAAAATATGGCTTAATTAAAGGCTACAGTTCAATTTGTTAATATTTGTTTACCGACAAGCCTTAAGATTTCACAACACCATAAAATATGTTATTACACAAAGCAAATAAAATGTTATTCAATTTAAAAACAACAGTTTTGTGGTTCTTAACTAAAAACAGTAAGTATTCTCAAATCTAAGTTCTTAGTCAAAATATAAAGCTGTTTTTAATAAAGGTCATTTCTACCGAAAACTTAATACTGTTTAAACCAAATATAGTATGCTATTTTTAGCCATAGTTCAAAGCTATGTGTTTCATGTAACGTATATACATTATTCTTGAAACTAATTACATTTATGTACAATTAAGGATTATCTAATTGAGAAATGATGGAAGAGAATTAGCTTTAAAAACGTCTAAATGTTTCTCACGAAAATAATATTCAGACTATTCTGGTTATTTCTAGTAGGTCTGGAGCATGATAAAAGCGAAAGAGAGAAACTTGAACTGCGAATACATGACACAAATAATTTGTTTTCATAGCAATTGATGCTAACTAAGGCGATTTTAAAGGGGTGCAATTGTACAATAGTTTGTTGAATTTTTTTTAAAAATCTGTTCAGAAACTGAATATAAACGTTTTGGCCTATCCGTGATTACGACTCGTTTTGTACTAAATGAATTCGTCTATCATTGTTTTTTTAAACAGTAATTGTCCAAATATCAAGATTTTACTTAGATACAATTTAAATAAAGATTTAATATTTAATATAATTTACCACCAACAAAAAGGGGTTGATTAGCATCCTACAGCTACTTAACAGTTACACCCCTTAAAAAATTACCAACATTTCCCAATAGTAGATCCACCTTTAAAACTTAAAGCTATCTGAAAATAGGGATTAAATCCACAGGAGTTATTCCACACACACTCCTTCGTTGACTAAAATATTAAACAAGAAAAACGTGGTGGGGAACTATCCTCTCAACTTGACTTATGACCGACTCAACATATAAGGCCAGAGCAACTCATCGTGACGTCACGCTATCCGCCCTGTTCGCATTGTCAGCATTTCCAAAGAAGAAACCTGCCCGAGCAAGGTTGGCTATACTTTTCGAGATCCGAACAGGTTTTGAGAGCATTCTTCTTCGCAACAGCCGGTACGCCGAACCGGTCGGATAGAGTGACGTCACGGACAGGGCCTGATCTAGGAAAACTCAGACTATAGGCACAACCGATTTTGGGGACCCCTTTACGGAAAATGTTGTCTATGATTTCCAGTAATGATGGTTCTATATGACCTATGTATCAAATTTTTGCTACAAATTTATTGGCTTCCTTATAAACATCGATCAAAACAATTACGTTAGGCTATGTCCTCACTACGACAACAAACGCCACAAAGGCAACAAAAGCAACAAAATTTGGCGACTGCCAAGTGCGCCAAGCAATGCAATAGCATGGTGGCTGACTCTGCCAAGTCGCCAAGTTTTGTTGCCTTTGTGGCATTTGTTGCCTTTGTGGCGTAGTCAGGACATAGCCTTAGGTCAATTTCTCAGTTAAAGTCGTGCAAAACCCAAAATGGAGTATCTGATTTTTTTTAATTTACTGATATTTTGGGGATTTACTGCATTTTGCATAATATAAACTGAAATTCAGGGGCCCCTAAAATTTAAGGCCCCTGAATATTTTACCCCGACCTCTTTTTATCCTTTTTGGGGGCCCCTGAATTTAGGCACGGCCTAACGAGCCTCATGGATGAACAGGCCCTGGTCACGGAGACCTTTTCTAATCATCATAAGTTTATTTAGGCCAACACATCCTTTAGAGAAGGCCTCTGCATTCAAATAATGACGTGGTTGAAGAAATCCGATGTGACCATTCAAAAAGCAATTCAAAGTCATAATTTGCCAATTATTTTAGGTAAGTTAGTGGACTACTTTCACTACGTCAAATGATATCTGATAATCGTCACACGTAAAATGGTAACCGGTGCAGAGGCCATATTTACAGGAGGTACTGGTCGTGCCTTTTTCCTTTTCCCATTTAGCAATCGCGACAATTTCATCGCCTGTTGATGTTCTTCCCCGCCAAGTTGGCGTTGGCCACCAATTTCTGAGGTGGGAGGACATTTCGCTCGAATTCCCCGGGCATGTTGTTGTTGCCCGCCGGCCGATAGTTGACCACGACGTAAGCCTTATTCTTTTGTCCGGGGATTTTGGCAACACCGACGCCGATTTCCGTCGTGCTTTTCCAGAGGAGCTGGGAGAAGCGGTAGGCACCTGAAGGGAAGACAATTTCATATAATTAGTGTTATTATGATGGTTAAAATAGAAAGTGTGGAAAGAGCATTCAAAAACTGGGTTCCCAAACACGATACACCCGTCAGAGAGGGCTGATAATCAAATTCGTTAATCTATACTGCTATGTGGGCCCTGGCGATGGCCAAGGGTTCAGTTTAACCGTTTCTGATTTTTTCTTTAAACTTCTCTCGTTTTGAGAAGCCTTTTTCACCCGGAAAAACAATAGGGGTTGACACATTATACCTTTAGGTCTGTATAGTGTTGTAGAGATACTAGCGCACATTAAATTTGCCATTAGTAGGTAGATTATATTAGTTAAAAAAGTATACTATGGAGATAAACCATAAATTTTGGATCCTCTTGTGAGGTCGTGTAGCCTTAGTGCGAAATTATTTTAACAAACGCTGTATGAGGATTTGCTGCGTACTCAGCGTAACATAATATTAGGCTAAGTTACTTCCGGCTATATCCCTTTAAGACCGGCTATCAGATGGCGCTGATTTAAGTTTATGAGACTAAATTTTAGAGTTTTATTGAAAAAATGCCTTAAACAGCATCAAAGCCAGCAACTCCTTAAAAACAAAATCATTTGTTATACAAATAACGAATGGTACTAGTCAGCTGCTTCGGTATCGATATTTTTGAAAAGCTTGAACATTCTTTTATACCCGCACGATCGTGAAAGCTCGGTCTTAAAGGGATATATCAAACAAACTTGACCTAAGCATTACATTATAATTTAAAAATAATGCATTTAGTGGGTTGGGTTGGCCGTACTTTACACTGCCTGTTCACAACCTTAGTAGCACACAGTATCGAATGATAACCGTCCTATGTCAACTCGATATCATTCTGACATCTTGATATCGAATCAACATCAAAAATAGGTCGTGAGATATCCTGTACTACTAGGGAATGCTTTCTGTCGTATAACCGAATAAATAGTCTCACCACTTCTTAAAAAATGGAAACAAAATCGCACATTGCTCATTTTAACTTTAACATCAAAATACTTAAAATCTTGGTATTTCTGTGTCATTTTAGCATGTATCTGTCACAATTAGCAATACTTTATTTTCGTATCTGATAATTTCGCAATTAAATAGGTCAACTGAATGAATCATTACTTCAATATTCAATCTTAACTTTCAAAACACGTTGACATAAAAGTGAGTTTCAGGTGACTGTGCTATTTTATTATTTACCGTCCATTTGGACTTTAATTATCAAAAAACCTTTTTTTAATGATAGTCGAGATTTGAAATGAGCTTTATCAATGCTTTATATGGAAATAGATGCAAGTCAGATAGTGGAACGAAACTAAAAAGTATAAAACAATAGGTAGTAGATTAGTTCTATCGAAAACTGAACGATAACTTTCCGCTTTTATTTGCTTCACCCTGTATAATTAGACCAAATAACAAATGTCTCTCCCCTAGAGATGGCAATTGAAACTATGAACATAATGTACCCTTTATCGTGATTTCTATATATTAAATATTTTTAGTATATACAAGCACCAGTATTTAGCAATAAATTGTATAAATTAGATATTACTCTTGGTCTTAAAATTTGTTCTCCGTATTTCAAACTCGATCCGTTTAAAAAAGTTATATTTGAAATATATAACGTGTAACGAAACAAGTATATCTTCGATATGGTGCACACGCGGTAGCCAAAATTAAGGGCTGCCCAGAAAATGATTAAACATGCTTGAAAGCTATGCGAGATAAGGAAATTGCAAAAAACAAGGAATCCTTTATAATGGTGGAGGATTATGGAAATTTTTTATGGTGGTTTGGTAAAATCGTTTTGGAAATGGTATGTTGATTTCCTTACTTTTCTTTTTTTTCAGTTTGTGTAATGGTTAAATCCTTATCCTTTTGGTAAATAAATGTGGAGCTCCAAAATTTTTATCCTGTGTTGAGACATATTTTGTTAACAAAATTTGGTATGGAATAAGATCTAGTGTGATTTTTTTAAATGATGGAGTTGAATTTTTTTTTAAATCTTATTTTCTTTGCCATTTTTTTATACATAAAGCTACATAACTGTTCTTGCTTAACTGGTAGCTTAATCTCCATACCAATTGTTATCAATAGACATTGTATGAAAATTTGGCAAAATAAAAAACATAAAAAAATTCCTAAATTGAAGGAGTTGCAGTTTGAAAAAAAGTTATGTTTCTTTTTATATGTCTATCGAAGGTTAGTTCTTTATAAGAACAAATTAATTTACATGCCAGTGATAAAAAAATACTAGATTCAATTGTTTTGTAGGTGCCGCGTCCCTTAACATTTGAAGAGTACAAGGGAAAACCGCTTAATTTCGTAGAAAACTTTCCTCATCAGGCCTCTTTGGCGATGAAAGCGAGTCATCGCCTAAACTGGTGTGAGGAAATCGGTTACTCACTTTGTTTTTCTCTCGCGGCAACCCTGATTTACGCCAGAGATCAGCGGATACGAGTCACACGTTTGTACCGCGAAAGAAGAACCGAAAGGAAAACCGGTTTTCTGTCGCCAATGTCCGCCAAGCAGATAAAATTACGGCACTACTCCTAATAAATAAATCGGTTCTTCCCCTGTACTCTTCATTTAATAACTTGAGAATTCAAATAAGAAAACAAGCTGTCCTTACCTCTCTTCCATCCCGGCTTGCTGTAGTTGTAGTTGTTGATCTCTTTATACCACTCCTTGACAATCTGCTCGCCTTTCTTACTCGATTGGTCCAGGTCCACCAGAGAGATATTTTCGCCTAAACCTTGGAAGAAATAATGAGATTTCATTAATTTACAGTAGAACTCCAATCATCCGAAGCGATTGGGACCTAACCGCATTCGGTTGCTCAGAAATTCGGATAATTTGAGTAGGACGGAAAAAGGGTATATTCAATCAATTATTTATTATATTGTTGGGCTACCCGATGGCTTAATGGTAGGGCTTCGCATTGCCATGCCACAGGTCCGGGGATCGAATCCCGGATTGGGCGAGATTGACTCATCCTCTCATCTCTTAAGTGGGTCGATAAAATGAGGACCAAGCATGCTTGGGAACTAAATACTGGGATTCCACGTGAGGTTGACCACTTAACCGGGACATATGCCTAGCACTCCTGAGCCCTTGGTCAAGTAAGGTGAAATGGGCACGACAGGCCTTGGCCCACCTACGGGCTGTTGCGACAAAAAGATAGTTTATATCGTTGGGTAATATAAAGCTATACCGTACGTAGGGTCGGGACTTTGGAACATATTTAACGTGATCTCCCTCAACAGGGGGTATTATTCGTCGAGCTTTTTAGCTGCGAGATCGTCAGTTATTTTGGTAATGCCCGGACCCGGACCAACCCCTCTTATTAGGTTAGTAACCGGGGCTAACGAGACATTCTGACTGACATTACGTCACAGAAATATTATCTATTTGAATCTATCAAGTGCGAACAGAGCACCAATAGGAACACCGATAAAGAGAAGTCCAGGAATGAAAGCTGGAGGGAGTACGTCACCTGGAACAAGACAATTATTGGCCTCTTTAAAGCACAAATACGCCTGCAAATTGCAAATTAAACGACTGAGTAAATTTGAAGAGCTTAGTGGAAGAACGTGCTTAGTGACATTAAAAAAAATGAGATGTGTATCAATGAATATGTTATTCCTTCCTTTGTGTGAAGATAACAAGATTCCCTCTTTACATAAACTTCAAGTTAAGTACATTTTCTTACCTTTTGTTAGTGCCGTTTTCAATATATCTAAAAGCAAATAAAAAACTCTTAAGGGGACGCGGTATCTAAAAAATCAGTTAAACCAAAAATAGTTATGTAGCTTTATGTATAAAAATGGCCAAAAAATAAGATTTTTTCTAAATTTTCAACTTCATATGTATATATTTTTTAAATATTATCACACTAGACCTTATCCCATACCAACTTTTGTTAAACGCATATATTTCAACACAGGAAAAATAATTGGAGCTCTAAATTAATTTACTTAAAAGCCTTAGGGTTTTAACCATTCACAAGCTGAAAAAATTTAAAATTTAAAAAATCAACATAAAGTTTCAAAAACCATTTTACCAAACCACTATATCATTTTCAATAAACCTCTGCATTATAAAGGATACCTTAATATCCCTAGCTCACAGCATTCGAGCATGTTTAATTATTTTCTGGGCAGCCAAATTTTGGGTAATGCGTCCCCTTAAACTTTTTTTTATAACTTAGTGTGTTTCCACTAAGCTCTTCGTTACTGTAAAGCATTTCGTGGTTAATACAATTGAACAAAAAAAAACTACTGGCAAAATAACGGAATAAAAGTGGTATTTGATTCAAACTACCTTTAGAAATAAATTTTCTAAAATATCCACCTATTATAACACTTTCATTATCGAATAAAAAAGAGCGTTATTTCTTAATTCTTAAAAAAAAAAAATATATGATCTAGTCTTTAACGTAATTTCTTCATTAAATATTTTTTGTATATCAGTACCAGTATTTTAAGAAAATCTTATGGATTATAAATTACTCTTTGTCTCACTCGCATTGGTACATGGACGGCAAAAAAATTTAAAAAGTTATATATGAAAATATATAGCGGTAATTTAAAAAAGTATTGATGAGGCCAGTGTTTCCACTCCAAAAAATTAAAAATCCCTTCCTAGGAACCAAAAAATCCCTTTTTATCCCTCAGCCGCCAACTTAGCAACCTTTTGCCTTGTATTCTTCTTTTGAATTCTTTACGCCAATGGGAATATTTCTTATGATGTCCATGTCACGCTCTCCATATTGCGATTTCATTGGTTGTTTTGTTTTCTTTGACAAAGTGTTGAAACAAACCCATACATTAACCATAATTCCTATGAATTAGTTGACAAAGATGTAAACAAGGGCTGCTATGACAAAAAAAAACTCACCACAAAATGGGCTAGTAGTGGTGGTGTGGCAATGCAGTACGCACTCGTTTTGGGTTTTGTTTTCTTTAAAAAAAACCACCAGAATTCAACATTGGGCAGAATCGTAGGACGTAAATCGAAACACGCTCAGGGCAATTTTGAAAACAAGAAAGAAAAAAATTCTTAATTCCATGCGCACCCTCCATAATAATAACGTTCAATAGCAAAACCTACTACAAACTCTACGAAATGACGAAAAAAATAACATTAAAAAAAAAAAAATTCCCATGGCGAACATCAGCGTCACCTACCAACCACTTTATTTCGCCAGAAAATGCCATATAACCACAAAATATATTCATCGCCCTCTAGAAATCCGCCAAATCTTTGGCGACAGAAACAGCGTTGGATTATCAAAAACATACATTATAAGCATTACATACATTTGCATCTTGCACTTCTTTCAGTTTTGTTCAAAACTAACCATTTTTGAACAAAGTGGCAGTTTTTTTTAATATCCCTAGTTTGACTCATTTTTCCCTATCAAACTTGATTTATCCCTTAATATCCCTCAATCCCTTCTTCATCCCTCAAGAGGCCAAAATATCCCTTAAAAGGGATAAAATCCCTTAAAGTGGAAACACTGGATGAGGCGTTCATTATATGTTCGTAAAACTTTATTTACCCTATATAAATGTCGGTATTATGTTCTTCAAATATTGTTTTAGATTTTGTTTAGTTAAACAGAAAGTTTATTATTCCATGACATTCTTTTGTCAATCACCGTTAATGACATTCTTATAAACGAGGAGAATTATTTCGCAAATGTCTGGAACCTACGCCAGACTTTACCACTTTCTCTAAGCAAGATTTTTATTTCCGCGTAATATTTGATATGATTATTATTATTGAATCCTTACTTGTACGACCGCCTGAGCCATTTTAGAGGTAAAAGGGTTAAACGCAAGTATTTCCTGGCTAATATATTTTGAACCAAAAATTAATTTAAAATGTTACGGAATTGAAATAGTATTTGGATCAAAGTACATTTAGAAATAAATGCAAATTAAAACATTATTTCTAAATTATTAAAAAGGGAACACATGATCTATTCCTTATCGTTACTCTTACATGGAATAATTTTTGTATATATTAGTACTAGTGTTTTGAGATAAATAATATGGATTAGAAATTTATTTAGGCCTTTTAAACACAAAGACCTTTACTCTTTCTTTAGTTATAAAAACATTTATATATGATGTACATGGCGATAATTCAAAAAATATTTTAATCCTTCTCTGAGGTTTCATGTTCGTTTAACTTAATTTGCCCTACATATATGTCAGGTTCTAATGTTCATCATTTGTTCGTATTTTGTTTATTTAGTTAAACTTAACTTATTTTCCACAGCAAATTTTCTTTGCGATGGTCGTTAATGACATTCTCATTCAGTAAGAGAATTCTTTTGCAAATGTCTGGAACCTACACCAGACTTAATACGAGAAGTATTTCGTGGTTAAGTTTTGTAATAGAATGCTCTAAATATGTTATATAATGTCCTAATATTAAGTTCTTTCTTAATAACTCTCAATTAATGTCTTGCCGATCCATAGAATAGTTCCCACGTTCGAATAGGCGTCAATACATTCTTTCCGTGAGAAATTGCAAATTAGACTTCAAGATGTGAGATTGTGTGCTTTGTGGCGGTCCCTTTAAATACTCTAAAATGATTTATTTACAACAAAAAAACTGTTTAGACGTCCCATCTCTCTTTTTTTAGAAATAACTTAAATAATAAGTAGGCTCTTCTGTGTAAGGGAAAAATCCCTGACATATATTTTGAACCGAAAACTTCCTTCAAAATAAAAGTTGAAATAGTATTTGAATCAAAGTACACTTAGAAATAAATGTTCTATATGTAAATAAAACGTTATTTCTAAATTATTAAAAAAGGAACATGATCTATTCTTTATCGTGATTTCTACATTGAATATTATTAGTACCAGTATTTTAAGATAAATAATATGAATTACAAATTACATTTCGTCTCATTGATAGCTATTTATTCCGGCATTTTCCTTGAAAATCAAAAAAGTTATATGATATGATATATAGCGATAATTAAAAAAAAACAGTCAATCCTTTATCGAGGCGTTCATTATTTGTGAAATTTTATTTGCCCTATTTTTCTATAATTTATTTATTTAAACTTGAGCATAAATCTTATTTTTCCCATGGCAAATTCTCTTGCCGATCGTCGTTAATGACATTCTTATAAAGAAAGAGAATTCTTTCGTAAAAGTCTGGCAAACTACGCCTGACTATTTTGATCACCATTGTGAAAGACCATCGCACTTGTGAAGCCCTAATGCTGCGACACATCGATTTTTTGGGGCTTCGTATAACTCAATCAAATGTGTAACCGAGATAGGAAAAAGAAACATGTTACTCTAATCAAATATTACTCGAAATTAATGCAAGACACAATACTCTCAAAAATTATTACTTCAATATACAGAAATACTGTCAACTTTTCTGGATGAATCAATCAAAAACTACGGATGCGCAACACTACACGACTTTTAATTATCCCTCAATAAAGCAATCCGCACATTTAAAAGTAATTATGTAATTGATTAGGCCATTTCAATATTTTTAAAGAGTTCTATAGCAGCTACTCCTTGCACATGCGTAATTTTCTCCTTATTACTACTACAGGGTGAGGCAAATAAAAGCAGCCCCGGTCTAGAGATAGGAATACGTAGAAATGCTTGGCGTGAAAAACTCTTGAAGCCGCCTGAAAGATTTCAAGTGTAAATAAAAGATTATTCAAGCGTGCAATGATTTCACTTGACAAACCTGTTTTTGCATTGGTTGGTTGGATTAGCATCACATTAGAGCTACTCATGGACTATTGGCCAGTTCAGATCGTAGTGTGTATTGTATGAAGACGGCTTCTCATGCAATTTTTTTTTTGTCTTGCAATCAATTTAGAATGTTTTGTAGTAACAAAAAGGTCCGATTCTCCACGATAAATAACAACCGAAATAATCACTAGTGGGAACTTTTTTTGATCAGCTCTACAAACCTTGTTTATATTTCATTTCAACTAGCTTTTCAAACCAAAGCGTAGTTGCCGGCAAATAAGTCGCCAAGCGTTTGTTTGGGCTTAATATTGAAGCGATCAATGGCTTCATGTTAGTAAACCTGTTTTTGTATTGGTTTTGACTTGGCAACATTTATGTCGTATTCTTATCTCCACTTTGGGGCCGGTTTTATTTGCTTCACCCTGTACTCCCTGGCACTACAGTCCGTGCTGGACCATGGCCTCTCTAACAATGCGACTCCAAAGTCGCCTGTCTCTGGTCTTCACTTTCCAGTTCTTAATTTTCATGGGCTTCAGATCTCTTTCCACTTCATCTATCCATCTTTTTCTAGGTCTTCCTCTCTCTCCCTGACATTGCCCCTTGAAACTTTTCTTTGCGCCTTCTGCTATCGTCCATTCTTTCCATATGTCCCAGCCATTGAATTCTCTCTGTTTTTATGATGCTAATAATGTCTTTCTCTCCAAATAGTCTAGCCACTTCAAAATTGTATCGCCTTCTCCAAACATCACCTTCTTTGATAGGTCCAAATATGGCTCTTAAAATTTTTCGCTCCCAAGTTATTAACATCTCCTCTTGCTTTTGATTCAAGGTCCAGGTCTCCGACCCATACTGCCGTGGGCAGGTAAACTGCAGTAACTTCCATAATGACTTGGACCATTGTCGCAAGCACTCAATTAACCTAACCTTTAAGAAAACATACTTGAATTTTTTTTTTTCAGAGCAAAAATGGTACAACTCATTGGTGCGATTACTGTAGTTTGCCTGCCCACGGCAGCATATATAACTGTTGGTCTTATTACAGTTTTCAATATACGTAGATTTTCTCCTTATTATGATGTCGAATAGGTACTGGGAACTCGTGTACCAAATTTGAAGTCCGTAGCTCTTTTAGTTCGAGCTGTAGAGTGGTTTCAGACACACAGCGGTACAGTCCATTGATCGAAAACTACTATGTTGTTCCAGCACAACTGACGATGACGATCGCGAGGGGACGATTATTTTATCCCTACGTGAACAAAAAAAAAACCCTCTGTAAACTATATTGTTTTCTAAAACATGTCTAACAAAATTATAACATTCATTTTAAAGTACCGTAACATCTATTTTAAGAGTACAGGGGGAAAAAAAACCGACAGGATATCTGTCCGTATCAGGCCTGTTTGGCGACAATAGCGAGTCATCGCCTAAACTGGTGTAATGTAAATAAACTGGTTTTCTCACTTGGTTCTTCTCTTGCTGCAACCCTGATTCACGCGAGACACGAGTCCCACTTTTATGCAGCAAGAAAAAAGGAACCAAGGGAAAAACTGGTTTCCTGTCGCCAATATCAGCCAACTACACCTGAATACGGGAAGATTCCAAGTCAATCAAGGGTTTGATCTCCAGGACTTCATTTGTAAAGCTTTAGTATAGCTATTTATCCGAAACATTAAGAGCAGATGCTAACGTTTCGGAAGAATACATTTTCGCAGACAAATTAAACTTTCCTTATACTGCAATGTTTAAAAAGATTAATTATTATTAGCATCATAAACCCTTTCAAAAAAAGTGTTCGAACCATAGAGATCATAGTAAAAGTATTAGAGTGGAGGATCAGCGTGACCTCCAGTTGCAGCGGCGGGGCACAGAGACATTAAATAGAATGGACTGCGCGTTGGCAAACCTAAAAGCGACCCCCTCATGGGTCACGTGACTCGGGTAAAAAAAACCCCATAAAAATGCTAGCTGCATTTTGGACTCTTTTACTATGATTAATTTATGTATTTTGATGCACAGCTAGTATTTTTTCTTTTAATTTTAGTATTAACTGGTATTTTTTCGATGACGCCGTCGTATTTTTCTCCTTAAAATGGTGGCAACACTAGCACGTTAGCCATGATATTTTTGGCTCCATGCGTGTCCCGCCACTGCAATTGGAGGTCACGTGATCCTCCACTCTTATACTTTTACAATGATCTCTTGGTTCGAACCTGGAAATTCTGGGCGACATATAGTTGCCATAACGACTTGTCAAAAGTGGCTGGACACCTAGAAACACAGAGTAAAAAAAGAAATAAATTTCAAAATTACGTATCAAATCCAAGTCCCGAACACGTCCTATCTTGGCGAAAATTCAGCAAATAGCAGACTCTCAGCAGTCTCTCCCTTCGAGGATGATCTTTAGATCCTGAAGCCTTCAGGCTTTCTACCTTTAGCCTTCAGAACATGTGTGTGAACGAAGTATAGAACGCATCTAGCATAATTTTATCAATCTGTTTGCTTCCAAAAAGACTGATAAAAATACGGTCTTATTTGACCTCCAAAATTTCTATCCATAGACATTAGGCAAGGCAATTACAACATTTAGTTATTTGAGTTCCGTCATAACTTCTCTTAACATTATACGAGCGAGCCATCCAGTATGAAATATAAATCGTTATTCTTAACATTTCTACTTACATGGGTTCTCAGAGTACTGCTTGAACCCTCTCTCCGCCAGCTTGTCGGCCCAGGCCTGGGCTGTACTGGACAGCTCCTCTGACAGCGCTAGCGGGGGACAGCCGTGCATGGTGCGGAAGTTATTGTGGGCGTTGAAGGTCTCGCGCTGGAAGGAACGAAGGTCCACCGGCAAAGAACCTGTGGGAAAATACATTGGTATTAATCTTCTGAGCATTAGATCTGGCATTTTCTGTATTTTATGCACAATATTTTCTAGCAATAATTTTTTAAAAATATTTATAAGAATTTGAAAGACTGCACTTATGTCTAATTTCAATGTTGTTATTGTGTCCATGTAAAGCTATTTCTATGTAGGGCCAAAAGCCATGAGAGTCGTCAGGTCATGGGCCTGGAGACTATAAAGTACGTCTTGTGGTGGTGCGCCAAGCCCACAAAGAGAGGCAGCAATTGCTTGGCAGTCAAACAAATGGTCTGGTGTTAGTCGGATTTCTGGGCAATTTCCGCAGAATGGGTAGGATGACTATTTTCAATATAATATTCTCATCAATTTTGAGACACTTGACATTTCGTACATTGTAAGTGAGCCGCCGGACTTGACAACCATTGCAACTCTATCGTTTCAACCTTGGTTTACATTCTGGAGCCAACACGAACATAAATTTCATTAATTTAAAAAGTTTTGCCATAATTTCATAAAGAACAATTCTATAAATTTAAGAATTAAAGAATAATTCCACAATTTCCATAAACTCAATTAATGGTGAAAACAGTATGTTCTTGTTTGCATTTTTATGAATTTTCTGCAATAAATCGTCACTGATGGACTTCCACTTCTCTTGGTTGTGTCTTCATCATTAACAATCGCGTGCCTTTTTTCACGCGATTTTTTTTAAATAAAAGGCACCTTTTTATTAAAGAAAAGAACTAACCCATTTCCACATCTTTAACTGTTCATGATGCTTTTTCCATAAACTTGTGAGACGTCTGAATGAATTTTAGCGGCTTTGGCACTTAAAAAAACGAATCACCGATCCGAATAAACAATTGGTCAACCATTCGATTTCCGCTACAATTTTAAATGCTCATAAAAAGAAAAAAAATTTGTCAAATGTATGCGGATAGTGCCTGGAACATTTTTGATGATTGTGGAAACACAATGCATATTCAAAATTCTGTGTTTAAAACAATAAAGACGGAATTAAAAAAAAAGAACTTTTACCTTTCACTACCAAAAATAAAAAATTACGCCGATATTTTTAATATAAACGCATTTTTTCTAACAATTATGTCTAGTAGAAATTTCAGGTTTTAAGAGTAAAAATACGCATTTTTGAGTGCTGAATAAAAATCACAAAAACTGGCCGAACTTGTTTCATTGTAGGTTATAACCATAGATATCATAGTTAAAGTATTAGATTGGCAGATCACGTGACCTCCAATGCTAACGACGACGGGACGCGCATGGAGGGCAAAATGGCCAGTGTTGCTGCCACTTTAAGGAGAAATATACTACGAAAAAATACCATTTAATTCTAAAATTACAAAAAAATATCGTAAAAATACTAGCTGCATTTTGAAATCTTTTTAGTGAATTTAAATCCTTTTCTAGTATTTTTTTTTGTAATTAAATGGTATTTTTTCGTAGTATTTTTCTCCTTGAGTGGCAGCAACACTGGCCATTTTGCCTTCTTATTTGGCCTCCATGCGCGTCCCGTCGTTTGCATTGGAGGTCACGTGATCTGCCAATCTAATACTTTAACTATGATATCTATGGTTATAACGGAAAAGTTAGCATTAAGAACAATTACAAAATGAAATTGTGAAGTAAATTCTACAAAGGTCTATCTGTACAAGAGCGGAGAGGTTAAAATCATGTTAAAACAGCACTTTTACGTGCGCGCTTTGGTTTGTACGGGTGCATAGCTTCCTTCAGACGGATTCATTAGCTTTCTTGCCAAGCACCACCCTCTCATATAACCTCCATGCAGTCAACGACACACACGAAAAGAAATTGGAAAACAAATGGTGTGTTGGTGTCTCAAACATGCTCAACCCTCATAAAATAAAGCATGACAATTACTCGGGTATCCGACTGCTCGTAAATCTTCCCTTTAACAAGGACAGCGAAAAGAAAGTTTCCGCCGTGTGCGGTGGACGAAAATTAGTCCATAAATCACCCGCTTTAGAAGAGGTTTTGCGTCAAATGGTAAAGGATATGTTTGCAAGAGACACGGATGTCATTATGTGAAAAATGTCCTTAACTAATACACATCATTTCTCGATTTGTAATACTATAAAAGAGTATATAAAAAACACAAAAAATTAAATAAAAGTTTCATGTATACTTGTTAGTTGTGCTTTAACATTTATATGATACCAGAAAGTTTTAATCTCTAAAACATTCTTCACCAGAAAAACTTATTGAACAGGATTTACCTTGCTCAAAACATTATACATACTCCTTCAGACATAAAAATGCATTATTTATTTTTTAAGAATGATTACAAATAAATGTGTTATGGTTAAGTTGAAATTTCGTTGCACTAGAGCTACACGAGAGCTATTGCCGAGGGGAATCGTAATTTAGAACCATAATCAAGTTACGATCCGACGCCTGAGTAGGCACCCAACGCAACTTTTAAAGGTTTAGTTTGAATTATCGTCGCACTAGAGCTACACGAGGGCTATTGGCGACGGGCGTCGTATTTTAGAACTACAGTCAAGTGACGAGCCGACACCTGTGTAGGCAACCAACGCAACCGTTAAAGGCGACATCGTACGCAGCGTTAGGACTTTGAAGGATATTTAACGTGCACTCCCGCCACACGGGTTATTATTTGTCGGACATTTTTGGCTGCACGGGGCGTTTATAGGTCGGCAGTTATTTTGGCGATGCCCGGACCCGAACCTGGGACCTTTCGCATGCTAGGCGAATGCCTAACCGACTGGACTCCCCAGCCCCCCAACTTTTAAAGGTGAAATCATAAGCTGAGTCGGTACTTTGGACCATATTTAACATGCACGCTCTCTACGTATTATTCGTCGGAATTTTTGACTGCACATTTATTCATCGACAGTTATTCTGGCAGTGCCCAAACTCTAAAAGGGCATATTAAAAACAGAAAGTAAATAACACTTTCATATATACCTGTTAAATATGCCATGATATTTATATGGTACTGAAAGTTTTAATTTAAAAATAAAAAAAATCTTTTACCAGATTTTATTTTTATTGGATGAAATGTGCTTTGTGAAAAACATAATATATAGTCATTTAGCTATACAATTAAAAAAATATAATATTTTGTTTTTTAAAATGGTTACAAATAAGTCATAAGAACCATCTTTTATATTTCGATAACTAAAAAATACTCGTTCGTGTAAGTCAATCAATTCTGTCTGCTTCAAAATTCGTCCAACTCGTTTTATTGCCAAGGAAGGCGCCAAGTCACCACATTCTTCCATTCAAAACTATACCAAGCTTCATTAAATTCAGTTCCTCAGAGGGGAAAATGGCCCTATTTCCAAACTTTATACTAGGAAAACATAAGATTTGTTTTTGGATTTTTTTTTTGCTTTATGTTCATCTAATATATTTTCAATCACTTATGAGCTTTTCGTTTTAAAATAGTGCTTAACCTATCTTTTATCCGAAGTAATAGATGCAAAATATACTTTGGGCAGAAGAGAAAATATTGTTTATAGTTAAACTCATAGTTCCCTTGCACATGAGCCACGACCATGGGCGGAGCTATAAAACGCGCGGAGCAATCAGATAAAGACAAAATAAAACGAATGAATTTTTTTTCATTTTATAGCTGCGCCCGTTTTATAGCTCCGCCCATGGTCTTGGCTTCTGTGCAAGGAAACTATGAGTTTAACTATAAATGCATAAAAATATTGCACAAAAAAGATTGATTGTTTTTAAATTCAGTCCTAACACTGAGATTGCATCTGCGCCTGCTTTAAGGGTTTGACGATGTAATGAAAAGAGAACGAGCGTTGTAGTAAATGATACTAGGACACCTTAGAAGATATGACCTATACCCTTGTCCTTACCTATAATACAGGGTGGCGCAAATAAAAGTGGCCCCATTCTAGAGATAGAAATACGTTAAAATGCTTGGCGAGAAAAACTCTTGATGCTGGTAAAGTGGAAATAAAAGATTATTCAAGCGTGTAATGGCTTCACTTGGGAAACCTGTTTCTGCATTGGTTGGATTGGATCAGCATCACATTAGAGCTACTCATGGACTATTGGCGAGTTCAGATCTTAGTGTCTATTATATGAAGACGGCTCCTCATGCAAATTTTGTGTCTTGCAATCAATTTAGAATGTTTTGTATTAACTAAAACGAAAGTATATGTGGAAACGTAGTAATAAAAAACTGTGACCTTGGGTAAAATATTGTAAGATTGCTTTGGGTGAGAGTTCAGGTGCAAATCTTGTCACTTGACCCGAGGTCCAAAATTGCGAGACCTAGTATTGTTGTGCGACTTAGATATTTAAACCAACCCAAAACCCTACGTGTGAGAATTACACACTTAGAACTATTGGAATTCTTGTCCATACAAAATCCGAACTTAAAATTTCATAAGATTATTTAAACACAAATACCAGATATTTTGTTGAATATTTTAGATATACATTTAAAGTTTATCTTATTGTCGTTTTCAAATAAGTCGTTCTTTGAATAATCCAGTATGATAACAACTGGTATGCATTTAACAAATAGTAAATTGTTTAACCATAACAACTTTACCAGATGTTTGGTAATTTGAATCAGAAACAAATACCTAATGAACTCTCTATGGGCGGTAAAATTTCATTTTTACTTTGTCGCTGCAGGACTACTACGAAAATTAAGACGCTTCAACTAGTTCTCTTTAAACTGATATTTACACCTATGACGTTACCGGAATATTTCATATAAGCTTAATAGAAAAACGTGGATTGTGGTAAATTTGTCCTAGTTACCAATGAGTGAGAAAGAGAAAAATGCATTGCTGGTTTGATTTGATGTGTTCGAATTAAACCTAGACGAAGGCAATTTTATTCGAGGTACGCAATTGAAGAGTCCAAGGAAAAACCCCTTCATTGAATGGGAATCTGTCTGCTTGGCGACGATAACGAGTCATCACTTAAACTGGTGTGAAGAAACCAGTTTTGCCTTCGTTCTTATCGCACAGTGCAAGGATTTACTACTCTATGATCGAGATTCACGCCACACAAGTCTGTCGCTTGGACCGCGGGAGAAGAAGCAAGGGAGAGACCGGTTCCAATCGATTTTACTCGCCAAGCAGACTTCAATACTGACAGATTTCCAGTCGATGAAGTTTTTTTTTTCCCTTGCACTCTTCAGTTTTGAACACCCGTCCGTGATGAAATCTGTCGGCAATAACTCACGCGTTAGCATTTCGTCGTTGATTCAATCGAACCATACACCTTAATTTATGTCCATAAAAGAAGTCCCTACTGACTGACTCGCGTATCAATGCCCAGACAAAACCATAGGAGGTACATATACCAAATTTTAGGAGCCTATTCCTTTTGTAGTGAAGGCGTCATTTAAGAAGAGGTTTTATGTTTTTTAAAAAATAAGATAGTAAGGGACAAGAAAAATTGTTTTAAAATTTTTAATGCATTTGAATTGCAAATGATTAAGGGGATACGGTACCCAAAAATTGGTCAATATGTCGTTTTTTCATATTTTACCTTATTATTCACAATATTTTTGGAAACATTTACTGAAAGTTTCATAATGATATCTTTTGTAGAAAAAAAAGTTATCATTTATTTAGAAAAATGCACACAACAGGTTACAACTCAATTATAGTGGTGGGAAAAAGGACAGACATTCAATTACATAAAATCCGTAGACATTCCCCTTTAATATCATTAAAAGTTGAAAATAAGTCAAGTTCATTACTAAAAAGATTAAAATTACGATAAAATCTATACGTGGATGATTACTTAAATAATTATTTTTACAGAGTGGTAGAACAAATAAATCATTATTACGCAAGACATGACTTTTTACAGAAAAATTAATCAAACACAAAATTTCAGGACAATCAACCATATAATTTATAATTCTATAAAAGAACAACAAAGAAAGATGCCTTCTTGATTTTAATGGGGGCATATGAAACAGACTCTGAAGATTGGATGAGGGGGTATAATGAGGATAATATTTACAATTTTGGAAATGCAAAATAATTTTCTTCGTTTTCTGAACTCTTTCAATTAAGAGATTTTTGTTATTAAGGTAAGGATTCCAGATAATACTACAATATTCCAGTTTTGAACGGACAAAAGAACAATAAAGAGCAGTGAGAGTTTTTAAGTTAAAATGTGTCGTTACTCGCTTAATGAAACCAAGTTGCTTAACCAACCAAAATTACAATAAACCATTTGACTTCGTTTTTGCTCCGACCCACTCCGGTTACAAGAGAAGCGAATTTATGCGTCTCTGAGACGCAGTCTGTTTTATGTCTGACCATTTCTCGCCGAGCATTATTGGGATTCCTGTCCAGAAGAAAACCCTCCACTACATCTGTGGACACCAATTTGCAGCGGAAGATAATTTAGGAACTCTCGGGAAAACTTTCCTTACTACCTTGATTAGAGACAGATAGGATTGATTTAGAAGTTCTTTTGTAATAGTTTTTGGGGGTGTTTGGAATATTGATGAATTTATGTTTGTAAGATAATATAATGTTGTAGTGTGTGTGTGTTGGTTTGATATTTGTTCATTAGTTATTTTGTGCATTAGTATACTCAAATAGTTGCAAGAAAGGATTTGATAATTTATTTTGTAACTAAGGGAGTAACCAATGTATATTCTCGATATAAAATCCTTCTAATGTTTTGTTTATAAATCAGTGTTACATAATTATACAAAGGTTTTGTGTCACACTAGAGCTTTTAATTATGTTTTGGTTGATTTAGGTCCGATACAGCGTCATGTGGGCTTATTGGTCCTAGTCTATTTTTAAAGATCGGGTCAAGTGGCGAGGACAAAACCCGATCTGGCACCCAACGCAACCTTAAAGTGAAAACGTATTCGGCGCCAGTACTATGGACTACGACCGCATTAAGGTTTACCATTCCCGTAGACACGTCGTTATTTATTACTGGTTTTTTTTTTCCCAAGGTGAGAGTCGTTTACAGGATGGCTATCATACGAAGAAAGAACTTGAAAAGGTATCTTCTGGGTCAATGCCCTGTTTAAAGGCGGCTTTCTTGAACGACATTGGATTCTTTAATTATAAAACAATTTGTAAAAAATATAAAAAATTATTTTAAGCGTGCAATACCATTTTTTTTTTGTTTTATTGTATTTTAATATATAATATTTACGATTATATTTTTTGGGGGTTGTAATGAGAATTCAACGACTTTAATAAACCAGTCAACAAAGACTGGTACGTAGTTTAAAAAAAAAACCGACGGGATGGATATAGTAGCAAAATCTGTTAACCGTTGTTATTGGATCATGAATCACTAAAATACATGCATTAGTGCTCGTTATCGGTCAAAATCCGCTTATAAAGCTAAAAATATGTCCAGTTAAATATATTTTTATAATTGACCAATTCAAAAATTCGTCTGAAACATTCAGTTCAGTAGATTTTATTAGCATGTAAAAGATCTTAAAGTAAGTAATCAGAGTGAGAATTTTTGAAAAATCAAGCCTCGGTGTTCTTTAACATCCAAAGAGAGCTCAAGTAAATTGTAATCTAAGCGTCAATATTGATATCGATATCTAGGTGGGGCCACAAAAAAATAGCTCTCAGGTTTGGAAATTTTGGCGAGTCTGGAAGGTCTGTTCCGCCAAATAGCAGCCCCGTTAGGGGGAAAGAATAAAAGTTTTTGACACAAATTGCAGAAAAAATGGTGGTTTTCATGGTTTCTTCAGAAAATTTGCGAAAAGAATATGCATTGTTACATACAACATAATTTCAACATTTATAAAACCTTATAGTATAGTTCTATAGTTACTTCCAAGATTAATATTGTCTTTCAAAATTTCGTTCAACTTTATCCAAAATGTATGGCAGTGGGTTAAGACGCCATGCAACTGAGTATACCCTCAGAGTTTCTGTCCTCGCCTTACAAGTTCTACGAGTAGGTCTTCATAGGTAAAAAAAAATTTCGCCAATGAATAGCGCCGTTTATATGGGACTGGTGCACGTTAAATCAGTCGATACCGACTTCGTCACTCAATTGTGGCTCTAACTTACGAGGCCATTCGCCAAAGCCCTTGTGTAACTCTAGTGCAACCTAATTAAACCAAACGAAACCAAAACATAAAAAGATAATGACTTCTTTTTACATCCGTACCCAAGTTAATTGTATATAGCAAATAAAATATCCTAACTTCCGAAAAATCTCGTTAATTCCGAAACAAATTATTTAGTTGTCAGTCTTCGAATGTTAGAAACTAAATTTAATTTTCATTGACTTGTAATTGTAACATTTCAAGAAGATCCGGCCGGAAGCATTTACCGTTTTTAAGGTTCCGCATAACTCACAATGGCTATGATAAGCCAAATGGAACCTTCATAAGAGAAATGAAAAATATCAGTGATATTTCTCTAAAATAATGGTAATATTAATTTGATTAGAGCTTTCGCAATGCAAGTGCTGTAAATTTAAACCCTTACAGAAAAAGTTTACGCCACTACAGATAGCATTGCCACTTCTTGAGCGAATAACGTTTGTAACACTAAATACAATATATTTTTCCTGTCGCATGTGGAAAATACCAAGTTAGATACCATTGCTATTGTAATTAACCGTAGTGCGGCAGAAAATACCTTAACCGTATTGTGTGAAACGGGTATTTAACCTAAATGTGAAAAACAAAAAACGTTATTCGTTACACAAGCAAAAATTAAAGAATTAAAAAAAAGAGCGGGTTTTTTTTGGTAAATTAACGTAGCACTAGAGCTAAACAAGGGCTATTGGCGACGACTATAAAGTTGTGGAAGTGAGCTAAAAGTCATATTGGCACATTTAATTTATCTATCCGTTTAACACCGACAAATTTAACACTATTACAATGTAAGCTGTTTTTAAATTTTAAGCGGTACATACAATTGAGATATAGACCACTCTTAACAAATAATCCACAATCGCAATTTATGTCCACCTCGCAAAATTTTTAAAAATATTTATATTTAATTTAGTAAAACAAAAAAAGTGGTTTCTATAATTATTAAATGCAGATATGCGCATATCAACGCCCTAGACCAAAAAAGTAATTTTATATTCAAATTAATCGAAACAAAAACCAATTCAGTTATTATATGCATTGGAAAAGTAATGGTAGAAATTACGAAAAATGTTCGTATGTACCTCATAGCATATATAGCTATAAAAAACATAGTAACATTTCCTAAAAGAGAATTAATCTTACGAGTGTGTCATACGAGTCCCCATTTACATTTTTCTAGCCACAAAAATATGCCACTTATTTTTATGGTTGATCTTTTTAAAAAATATAAATACAGAAATTGATTAATTTTAAATATTTAAAATGAACTTATTTAATTAAATTTGACTAAAAATAGTATTTAATTAATTTTTAGAACGAAACCGATAACTTTTTAAAGTCAGTTTAATTAAGGTTTCTTTAGGTTAGGGGGTCAAATTTATTTATTTATGCGTTCATATACAAAGTAAAAATGAGTGTATATACTCGGGTACCGTTATAGGCTGGTTCCACATAATGGTTACGGTAATTTTAGCCGTACTTAAGCATTATCTTCGGTTTTATCAACGATAGTCACTCAAGTAGCATAGTAATGTACGCCAACAAATACTGTACAACAAGACGTGTAAATATTTATTGAAAATTAAAAAAAAACTATTCGAACCCATTTCAAAAAGTGGGAAGGTCGGGACTTGTAAGTCAGCTACATTTATCACATGAAAAAAAAAACATCTTAAAAATATTCCATACTGCAGGAGAAATGTGTATTATAAAATAATTTTTCCATTGGATTAACCCAGAGCAACTTTGGTTTGGAGACACTCGGCACATCCGGCTCATTCACCCTTAAGGGGGAATGGGTGCGCTGGACCGGGGGTCTCCAAAGCAAAGTGCATCAGTGTTAATCCTATGAAGAAAAAAATATTTATCTCTGCCACATTTCTCCGGCTGTATTGAATATTTTTACAAGCGGAATTTTTTATGTGATAAATGTAGTTGACTTACAAGTCCCGACCTTCCCACTTTTGAAATTAGTTCGAATATTTTTTTTAAATTTTCAATAAATAATTTTACACAAAGTATTCGAGGCAATTTCAAAAAGTGTGAAGATATTCAATACAGCCGGAGAAATGTAGCAGAGAAAATAGTTTTTTCCCCATTGGATTAACACTGAGGCACTTGAGTGTGGAGACCTGCGGTGCAGCGCGTCCATTCCCCCTTAAATAAATATTAATCTCGAAAAGGTTGTTACAATATTTTGAAAAACCTTTGTCACTACTTGAATTGCCATTGTATGAAGATGGGCGTTATCGAAACTATGCTTTCAGAGAGTGAGAGGTGCAATCCCCCCATTTTAAGATAAGCGTGGCGAGTAATTGTCTCTTTATCTTACTCGCTACTCCAAGTGGAAGTTACGGAGATAAAAGTGTCTCATCCATCCTATAATACTGCTGTTGAGTTAAATTAACGTCAAACTAGTTTAGTTTGAATTATCGTCGCACTAGAGCTACACGAGGGCAATTGGCGACGGGCGTCGTATTTTAGAACCACAGTCAAGTGACGAGCCGACACCTGAGTAGGCATCCAACGCAACCGTTAAGGGCGACATCGTACGCAGCGTTAGGACTTTGAAGGATATTTAACGTGCATTCCCTCTATACGGGGTATTATTCGTCGGACATTTTGGGCTACACGGACAGTTTATAGGTCGGCAGTTATTTTGGCGATGCCGAACCTGGGACCTTTCGCATGCCAGCCCAAAGTCAAAATAGAGCTGCACGAGAGCTGTTGATGACGGGCGTCGTAAATGAACACATTAGCAACGACTTTATGAGAATGCCATTAACACTTTCATTGCTACTTGATCTTTTCCTTAAAAAAATTAACGTCAGTTTTAATTTTTGTTAAATTCGTTTACCGTGTAACTAAATTTGTCCTAATGAATTGTTCTGCGTTATGGTCGATATATGTCTTATATTTCGTTTATTTAGAGAAACATAATTTCATTTTCGCATGGCTTTTTTTTTGCCAACCGACGTTAATGGATTACAATTACAGGCAACTGACGAGCCGAGATCTGAATAGGCACCCAACGCAACTTTCAAAGGCGACATCGTACGCGGTGTCAGGATTGTGGATCATATTTAACGTGCACCCCATCAATATGGGGTATTATTCATCGGAAGATTGGCTGCACAGAGCCTTTATAGATGGGTAGTTAGTTTGGCAATGCTCGGGCACGAACTTGGGACCTCTTGCATGCAAGCCAAGCACCTTATCGACTTGTCTTCTTAGTATCTATCTGCAATCGAGTCACTCAACACCAACGTCAACTAAAACTCATAGAAGCCAAAACTCCACGCCAACCTAGTAACGGCTTGTACAGCCCAAAAATGTCCGACGCAAATGTACCCCGCATGGAGGTAGTGCAAGTTAAATATCCTCCAAAGTCCAGCAACGCTGCGTACGATATGTATAAAAGTTGCGTTCTCAGGTTGTCGTTTGACAGTGGTCCTAAATTACGACGACAATTTCCAATAGCCCTCGTGTACGTCGAATGCGACAATAATTCAAACTATCGGAGAACTCCTATTATCCGAAGCGGTGCTGATCATCCGAATATCAGAAAAAGTTCTACCCGGCCCTCCTGTTTCTGTTCGTCTTTGTTGGATGTCATATACCTAGTAATCTTTTTGTACCGACCAAAATAAATTACTACGCATGAAATCCAACAGAGACGAACAGTAACAGGTTGTCAGGTATCAAAGTTTATAGGTTGAAACTTTTGCACATTAAATATAACTAATAAAAACTATTACATGTTGGTTGGATAGTTGGTAGACATATATTCAGGTTTGTGTGCTTGGTCAGCGACCCGCTTATAAACCTTCGTCAAGTAAGACAGACACAACAGACAACACACACACATAAGTGGATCCATCTAATTTTTTAGAGACAGAGGCCAACTAGAGGATCCCCAGAATTGGCTTGTCACCCCCAGAGGTATTGATTTGGTATGGGAACTTAGAGGACTTTCGGACCCAACAGATTTAACGAGCACGTACTCCGCATATACTCGGTAGGTCTTCAGTGGTACCGGGACTCGATCGCAGGACCTTCCGATCCCGAGACCGAGACGCTGACCACTAGGCTCACTACGGCCCACTATTACATTAAACCTATAACTCAAATTGCCAAACGGCCCTATACAATTTGAATTTGGTTGGATTGATGACGAAAATAGAACTGCATGTTCTCACAGGCCAACAATACAATACATTAAGTAATTGATAGCATTAAGTAATTGATAGTAATTGATACCATTTTCTTCCGATTAACTCCTATTATCCGAATTTCGAATTATCCTAATATCGTTAGGTCCCAATTACTTCGGATAATTTGAGTTCTACTGTAACACTAACTCCACCTTTTACAACACTTTCAGGGGCATGACAGACCTTTCGAGCAAGGAAAAAAACACAATCATCTGTTTAGTTACGACGAGGCGAAACCGAGAGCACATTTCACACCAACTCAACGAACATCGGTTCCGGTGTCGAGTAAAAGAACACCAGACAATTTGGAGGAGCTCCAAGGAAAAAAATCGCTGGAGCAACTCCAAATTGTTTCAGGGAATTGTATAGTGAATAAGTTCCTTGAAAAATTCGTGTAACAACATCCCGATAAACAATTAAACGCTATTATGTAGTTCTGCTTCCGTATTCGGGGAGAGTTGTTGAAAGAGCTGTAGTAAACCGTTTTGTCGGGTAAGGGTTAGATTAAATAATCGTTGAGCTAGAGCTACATGAGGCTATTAACGACGGGTGTTGTAATTTAGAACCACAGTCAAGTAAAGAGCAGGCACCAGAGCGAGCACTCAACGCAATTTTTAGGGGGGAATGGGCGCGCTGGATCGCGGGTCTCCAAACTCAAGTACCTCAGTGTTAATACAATGGGAAAAAAAACTATTTTCTCTGCCACATTTCTCCGGCTGTATTGAATATTTTTACAAATCCGGCCCTGGTTGGGTCATTATGAGAATCATAACAGTAAAAAGTTTAGGCTATAACAAAGGAAGCCATTTCTCCAAACAATTTAATTCTGCAAGAAATACAAAAAAAAAATATTTACTAGATCTGTTAGAGAGAATTTAAGATGTCCCAGGCAGTTAATGCTTTTACGTGGAACTGCTAACTCGAGGTCCCGTAACCACACTAATTTTGATTAACTTTAGACGCCGAGTTACGGCGAAAGTCAAAATAAAATTAAGGGTTGTTATAGTATTATAAAATAAAATAATTTAGTTGAGTTAAAGAACATTGCAACCCGTTTATTACACATGGGAATAAATTGATCCAACTAAAATTGCCTTCGAAGTGGATGAAAGAAAATGTGTGCAAAACTGGAGTTGTGTTCATATAATATAACTTCACTGGTCTTCAAAGAGTTAAAAATTGGTATGTAATTCGATTTTTAATTTTATGTTTGAAGTAAAGAGATTTTTTAAAACGGATTCAAGAAGTTTTCAAAAACAATGTTTCAGTAAGAAAAACAGCAAGTTTAACTTATCATGAAAAACCAAAAAATTCATCCCCCCCCCCCCCCCCAATTTTTTAAATTCAAATTATGAAAATAAGAGGAAAATATGTGGTGCATTTATTTTGAGACGGGGTTGAATTAACGTCGCACTAATGCTACACGAGGATTATTGATGCTGGTCAAGTGACGACGCCGACACCTCAGCTGGCAACCAATCCAACTTTATAGCGACATAATACGCGGCGCCAGGACTTTGGACCACGACGTATTTCACGCGCACAGTTTAGATTAGTTTGAATTATAGTCGCACTAGCGCTACACGAGGGCTACTGGCGACGGGCGTCGTATTTTAGAACCACAGTCAAGTGACGAGCCGACACCTGATTTCACGCGCACATGTCCCATACACAAGGCGCTATAGATTTCAATTTTGTAGGAAATAAGGTCAATTATTTTCTTCATCTGTTACAGACAATTTAAATTTTACAACTTTTCAAACCTTTAATTCGAGGCAGTAAATGAAGTGAGGTAGTAAATACAGGGTGGTTATAAAATAACGCTCGCTATTCGGAGTGGTCTGTAGCTTGAATGAATAATCCGAATGCAACAAGCATTGAGACACTTACTAATTAAGAAGGGGGGAAAAGAATGGAATCATAAAAAGAAACTCGTCTCTTGACCAGGGTTCTAAATTACGAGGCGTAGCCAATTATGGCCAATTACGGCCAACACATCCAATTACGCCTCGTAATTTAGAACCCTGGTCAAGAGACGAGTTTCTTTTTTATGATTCCATTCTTTTCCCCCCTTCTTGGATTAGAATTTTCCAAAATTGTCAGATACGAAAACAGCTTAATTATCATAATTAAAACTAAAATCATTTTCCCAATTTTTTTATTCAAATTATGAAAATAAGAGGAAAATCTGTGGTGCATTTATTTTGGGACGGGGTTCGGTTGAATTAACGTACTAATGCTACACGAGGACTATTGATGCTGGTCAAGTGACGACGCCGACCCCGAGCTGGCAACCATCAACTTATAGCGGCATAATACGCGGCGTCAGGACTTTGGACCACGACGTATTTCACGCGCACCAGTCCCATATACGCGCCGCTATAGAATTCAATTTCGTAGGAAATAAGGACAATTATTTTCTTCATCTGTTACAGACAATTTAAATTTTACAACAACTTTTCAAACCTTAAATTCATGGCAGTAAATGCAGTAGGTAGTAAATATTTGCGCGTTAGGCTTTGATTGTATTATTATTGAACTAGGGCTGTAGGAGACAGAAGTCGTAATTTAGAAGTCAAGTTACGAATCGACGCTCCAAACGCAACTCGGGACTCGTCGGGACTTTGGAGCATATTTAACGTGCACTTCCTATACAAGGGAGAGGATTACTTGTTGGGCATTTTTGGGCTGCATGGGTCGTTTATAGGTCGGCAGTGATTTTGGCGGTGCCCTGACCCGAATCTGGGACCTTTTGCATGCAAAGGCTAGCGCATTAAACGACTGGGGACTCCGGACCCGTGCATCAATCCTGAATGATGGTGTTATTGTATTTGCAAATTACGTTTTCAAAATAATTAGACGAGGACAGAACCTGCGAATGTAACCACTGTGGCATAACACATCCATACACAAAACCACGCCGATTATTTATCTAAAAGGGGACCACCTAGCATGCTGGTTGGTTGGGTTGAATATTGTCGCGCTAGAAATACACGAGGGCTATTAGGAGACGGGCGTCATAATTCAGAACCACAGTCAAATGACGCCAGCATGCTGAGTTTTCAAAACCCCTTCCTGAAATGGGGTACTTGACTGTATCGCTAAAATACCTTCCAATATTAAATTAATTATAGTTTGAACCCAAAAATAACAAACGTATATATTGTTTTGCAAAATAAATCTTTAAATAATTAATAAAAATCATTTTAAAATTCCTTTTTTTCATCGGTACGTCACGTGATCACAAACACGTAGATTTGTCTGACGTCACTAGTATATATGTGACCAAACCTGTGTGATATTTTTTGCTTGCAATTAAACTGGATTTAATCTAGTTTACTATTAAAGTAAGAATTATATAAATAATGGAAGGAGGTTTTACAGAGGAGGTTATTATGCCAATACCCACACCAACTGGGCTTCACGGCCTCAAATATATGCGGGATTTTTTGTCATTGATTTTATCCTCACGATCTGTTCATATGATGGCTAAGGTAAGAACAGAACCTTAGAAGGAATCCTCCGTGGCAGGACACCCTAACCCACCGCGCCACGCCGGCGAATCTAAGATCCACCTGAGACATTAGAATGAGACCTTCGCATACCTTCCCCATGCAAACAGACATCGCCGAATTCCGTCTCAAATCACCTTGCCAACATGCCTTTCTTATTTTACACATTCTCTTTCACGGTAGCCACAATGAGGAACAGAAAAGCCAGGTGTTGTCATCCACTATCCAAGGATAATGAAATGAAAATACAATAATGAAGTTTAATCTGTCTTATCTTAAGGATGACTTAGTGGAATGGCTTTGGATGGAAACTATATCTAGGAAAAAAAAAGGTTCCCTAGCTGTTCCCTAGATTAGGTTAGGTGGAATTATTGTCACACTAGAGTTAATGGAGACGGGCGTCGAATAGGGTACTTGACTGTATTGCTAAAATACCTTCCAATATTAAATTAATTATAGTTTGAACCCTAAAATAACAAACGTATATATTTTTTTGCAGAATAAGTCTTTAAATGATTCATAAAAATCATTTTTAAATAGCTTTTTTTTTCACAAACACGTTGATCGGTACGTCACGTGATCACAAACACGTTGATTTGGCTGACGTCACTAGTTTCTATAAACAAACCGGTGTGATGTTTTTTTTCCTTGCAATTAAACTGGATTTAATCTAATTTACTCATAAAATAAGAATTAAATAGATAATCGAAGGAGGTTTTACAGAAGCGGATAGTTCAGATTTGCTTAAAGTAGATTCCAAAATGGTGTTTCAAAGTTTGTTTATAGTTACTAGTGACGTCATAGATACCACGTGACAACCACAAAGCGTTTTCGGGCGTAATGTTTCGTCCTAATTTTAAAATGCATTTTTCTTCCTTTTTATGGGGTATTTGAAAAAAAGAAAAATACGGTTCTAATATTTTTGGCATAAGAATATTTTAAGCCAATAATTTTTTTTTAGTCAAATACCCTATTTTAGAATCCCTGTCAAGTGACGAGCCGACACCCGAGTAGCACCCAACGCAACTTTTAGGTGACGTCGTACGCGGGACTTGAAGCATATTTAACGTGCACCCTTTCTACACGTGGCACTATTCGTCAGCTATTTTTTTTGGGGGGGGGAGGGGACTGCATGGACCGTTTATAGGTTGGGAGCTATTTTGGCGTTGATCGACCCGAACCCGGGACCTTTGGCATGCAAGGAAAACACTCCCCTTTCCGACTCTTGGATGGGAAAATTCGTATCAAAATGGCATTGTCATATTCGATGCCATATCTGGTAGTAAAACCAAAGCCCTGCACTCTTAAAACAACGAGCGGTTTTAATCGTCTGAGTTAATTTCCACTCCTTCGTGCCGAAAATGCACTTCTCTATAGGAGTGAATTTCACTCTTTTCGGAGTGGGTAAAAGAAATAAAAGAAACAATCTGCGTCTACACTGTTAAACGAGCGGTTTAACTCAGCTGAGTAATTCCACTCCTTTCGGTGCGAAAATGCACTTCTCCTATAGGAGTGAATTTCACTCTTTTGTTTTAAGAGTGTGCCACTGTGCTACTAGGGGCTCTTGAAATGTTTGGTAAATACACAATAACGTTAATTTGAAAAACGATCATTTTAATCTGGAGTTTGAATTACCTAAAAGACGCCCAATTAGGCTGAACAGATTTGTTTCGTTGATTAACTTTTTGACTAGGAAATTTTCATTAAATTTTCTTAAATCATACTTTACGCTGTTGTTGCGTAAAAAACTATTAAAATAAAACCAAGACTATTTGCTCAAATGATATAGCTAGATTTTTGAATAATAAACTAAACAACTGTACTACGAAATACAGTACGTCTGGTCACCTTACCTCTAATGTTTTAAACCCAGCTTAAGTAGAATAGCCCCTATAGCATTTGGCGCCTAATCCCAACAAATTCCATTGCCAAGATACCAATTGCATTCCCAGCCATTCCGCCACGACGACTCCACTCATCTTGAGAATATACATTATTTAAAGAAAGAAATCCGAAGAGGCTTTTTGACAGACATTTTGATCTTATCTCTCATCTTTTTTTAGCGAGACTTGAGATCTTTTAGGAAGATAGACGCGAAGTTGTTTTATCTCCAGAGTAATTAAGCTCCTGATCGCAGTTGTCGCATTGGGAGATTATTCTAAATTGGTTTTGGAATGTGTGGCTTGGTTGAGGAAGCGTTGTACTAGAGCTACACGGGCTATTCTGCAGCTGCAGGAAAGACGCCTATCTGCAATGGGAGTGTTTCAGATGATGCAACGCTCTTGTTTTAATTTTTTCGTTCTAGGAATTCATTGGTTGTTTCGGTTTCACTCTCAAAATGACCGATATAGATGGAAAGAAGCTTTTCCTGCAATGCAAGCTTCCTACTACACATTTTTTGAACAACCAGCAGCACAGCAAGGTTAGGTTAGGTTTGAATTATCGTCGCACTAGAGGTACACGAGGGCTATTACAGCACAGCAAGAAATAGGCATTTAAAACATTTAATAAGTAAAATATTCTTAGAAAACTTATTTTCGAATATCAAAACAAAAGTAATTCCACACAACAAATGAAAACAAACCATTGGCGCTGTTGCCATCCACGACGTGAAACAACCCCATTTTGACGTTTTTGAATTATTAACGTTACTACAATAATGTTTTCTTATAATAATAACACAAAATACTTCATACAATGTGTGTTCGAAAAGTTCGGTGATTGGTCTCATATTTAAAAAACCGCGCCGGTTAGGATCTTGCACTCACGCAAACGCAGTGAGTGAAATCTAGAGCCATGCGTCATCTAGAGCCATGCGTGAGTGCAAGATCCTAACCGGCGCGTTTTTTTAAATATGAGACCAATCACCGAACTTTTCGAACACACATTGTATATAATTCATAGTTAAATCCACATATTCAATTGAGCTTATGAATGTATGGATGTTATACTTAGCGTTAGATGAAACGAGTTTTCTTCATTTTCTTAAAACTCAGTTTTTGCAGATATGATCTTTTTTCTTACAGCGGCAGCATTGGCAACCTTATTTAGTTAGTTTATTTGAATCATTGTCGTACTAGAGCTACACTTTTTCAGACATTTAAAAATGCAAGCTGAAGAATATATATTTAGGGCCAATTTATTTAATAATTTTTTTCAGAGTAAATTTTATTTTTATCATGTTTTCATTTAACCACAACAAACAGTTTTTAATTCTTCAAAAGACATGATACTTCCATCTAAAGAGACAAAAATAAAATATAAATTTATAGAAAAAAGTATGGAGAATTTGATAACATTTATTTGAATTAAGTGCAAGTTTAACTTAGTGAGGGAAAAAATCGCAATAAGAATGTGCTTTGAATGGCCTGCTTTCAGCGAAAAGCATTCGCTCGCTATTATTCTAAGGCTGTGTCCTGACTACGACATCAAATGCCACAAATCTTGGCGACCGCCAAGGGCGCCAAGCGATGCAATAGCAAAAAAAAGGCTTTAATTTCATTAAAAGGCTTTTTTTAAAAAAAAGGCTTTGAATGACCTCCTTCTTGCAGTAAAAAGCATATGTTTACTTATTCCAAAGCCTTCCTGGTCTATTTTTTTTTTAATATTTGGCCCATATGTTGTCTTTTCTAAAAAAGAAAAAAAAACCAAGTGATTAGATAATCTTGAATACCACGTTGAAATTTGAAAAAAATATGTTAACGTTAATACCAGTTTTATCAATTAGTTTCAGTCATTTTTTTTCCCCCCCTAAATATTAGTTCACGACAAATAATAGTAAGATATATTTATATAAAGTATAAACCAGACTGAGCAGACTGGTAGATTAAAAAACAAGACTATATTATTATATTTTTTAGTTGAAATAACGCCACAGTAGGGCAAACGATGACGTATTGAAATTTTGAAGTCAAGTGATGAGGGCGACACCGTAATGAAAAGTTACAGAGCAAACAAATTTAAGGTAGCCGTATACCTTAAAACACGAAATTCGGTCAAATCTCACATTTCCTTTTTGATTATTTAAAAGCGTATATAATTTCTTTCATGAATAAGTAAGAATTTTGCTTCTGGTGTAAATAAAAAAAAAGTTATAACTGTTTTCGTTAGAATTGACCTGGGAAGTTTCTAGATAAGTTGTAGTTTAAAATACTTAAAAATACATAATAATTACAAATAAAACATTAAATATGATGCGGATAGTATATTTGGGCTATAAAAGGGCTACAAAATTTTATGGCAGAACTCCTCCCCCCCCCCCCCCCGAAAAAAAAGGAATTAGTGTTACTTTCAATTGAAAAATAATGTGCTTTGAAGGACCTCTTCCTTACAGAAAAAAGCCTATGTTCACTTATTACATGGCCTGCCTGATCTATTTCTTTGTATTTTTGCCCAGTGATCGTCTTTTCCCAAAAAAGGGAAATGCCTTAAGCGGTTAGATAATCTAGAATAGCACGTTGGAACTTTAACAAAAAAAATATGTTAACGTCAATACCAGTTTTTATAATTGAGTTTCATTTATTTAAAAAATTTCTTTTTATTATTGAGTAACAAGTATAATAACAATCATTATAATAAACCAGACTATTTTTTGGTGGTTGAAATAACACCGCAGTAGGGCACCGAAAGGCAAATGGTGACCAGCATTGAAATTTTGAACCGAGTCAAGTGATAGAGAGACACAATGGATAGAAAAATGCAGAAAAATAATGAAAAACTCTAAATAGATTCTTACACTATTGTCTGGTTTTAAGTAAAATCTTCGGAAACAACTCGGAACTACTTTCCACCCGAAATGATAACGTATACCCAGCTCAACCCGACGGGGTGGTCCTTAACCAGGGATCAGGTGAGAGTTATAACACAAATTTTTTAAGGGGGACCCCTCAAAATTTTCGAAAATGACATTTCAATGTTTTAAGTGTTTCTTAAACTATGTAATCTTAGCTTTACAGCGATATCTTAAACTAAAAGTTTCAAGTAATAAAAGTATTTTTAATATATTTTATTAAATGTTGTTTAAGTAAAATCCCCTTACTATGTTTCATAGGTAAGAAACCACTATTGTTTTCTTTCAACCTGCATATCTCAAAACTTACTTTTTCAATGTGCAAGTACCTTTTTCTCAGAATCTACTATAAGTATCAACCTGAAATTTTTATACGTATTTAAGGAGTTAGTTTCTAAAATTCGCTGGAGGGATTTGAGTATAACTATCTTAATTTTTTTTCTTTTTAATATTATTGATGTTCTTTTTAGGTCAAAAATATGTAGTTTCACTTAAAAATTTATAATCTAAAAACTAAACAAAATTTTTAAGAATGCCTCCATTAAAAAATAGTTGAACATCCATTTAATAACTAGTAAAAATTTCATTACAATCTATCAAATAGATTCTGAGAAAAAGGTACATAAAAAAAAGGTCATTTTAACATGGGCTGCAATGGAGGGCGCTGTCATAGACAAATTGAGGGCATAAGTTTATCGAGTGTATTTCTAATCAAATCAAAAGGTTTGAAAAAATAAGTAACATAAGGATATTTGATCTAAAAAAAAAAATCCTTATGCGCCTTCTCCGGGATGAAATGAATCACAAAAAAAAAACAACCATTCAAAGTTAAAGGTGAATTCAACGAGATTTAACACACTGTACTCTATCCCAGTAAAGTCCCGTGTACGTAAACATACGTAAACCTTCACGATAAGCAACATCAATACTGCAGAAAGAAGATCGTATATGCAATATCTTATATTTGTACTCCAATTAAACTTAAATTACCTTTTTCGCATATCTTTAATATCACTTATTCATATCTTTAACATCCCAACAACAGCGTCATCGAGTCGCACCAAGTAACCGTTCCCACAGAAACTGTTTAGTCATCAAATATTTTACTGTGGCCTTAAACCTCTCTCATAAGTCATGATCAACCCTGATTGGTCAATCGAAGAACAAACAATAATAATCTGTAGCTGTGACGAACTTTTCAATTAGACCTCGAGATGTAAAGTTGTGGGTTTTTTGGCGTGCCGAGCTACGGCTCCGGCCCCTGTCCTTTACAAACTCTAAAATATGCTTTCTTTACAATAAACCACTCTTTGGAAGTCCAATATTCCTTCATTTCTAGGTTAACTAAATAAGAATTATACTCTCATGTGTAATAGATGTTATTCTATAACATATATCTTATATTAAAAGTCGGTAAGCGTAACTACATTGGAAAGAGGTCGATATCAACTTTTTATTTTACCTTGGCGTTTAATTAAACGAGTTGTCTTTAGTTTCTCAAAAATCGTTTTTTGCTGTCTTTTTCTTTCAGTCACAGAATTTTGCTACTCTCCGTTTCCGATATCCTAGCTCTCATTTCCGAAATCAAATTAGTCCATTGTTAAAATAACTGCTAAAAAGGCGCCAAACTTTCACTCAGCCCGCTTCACACAACAGTTGTGTTTAACAGGTAAAAAGGCCACAAACACAGCATTAATAATAATAATAAACTTTATTATCACAAAAAATAATAATAATTCTATATGAAACATTTTTATGCTAAATTGGCTAGTTTCATTTAAATTTTATTTCGAAAATTCAATAATTATTACTTATCGTTTGCAAAAATTAATCTATATTTCAAAGAATAAATATGTAATATTCCTCGCTTTTAAATAGAATGAAAACTTTTCATATCAACATACGAAGAATCTCGTAGTAAAATAAATTTGACGTGTTTTCAAACTGATCGATGTCGCAATAATAAATTTATTTTAATTATTGTCTAGAAGAAGAATTTTAGTCTAAAAGAAGAGATTTATTGTCTAAAAGAAGTTTTTCGAGCGATTGTTGCGATTGGCAATGGTGATTAAATTCTAATAAAACTGGCTTCCTGTGCTTTGTAAATGAACATTATATTTTGCAGGTTTTTTTTTAATAATTAAAGTACTTCAAATTCGAATTCTTTTCTGAAATTTTCGATTCGCTGAATTTTTTGACGTATCACACTTGTCCGTAGCATTTGTAGTTTGGGCTGTGAAAGTGGGTGACAGACAGATAGACGGACTGAACGATTATAATATCTTCCTCTTTTTACGTTATAAACGTAGTGTGGAAGCTAAAATTAAGAAAAATATATTCTATTATGTTTATTATTGAAACATTTAGTAGTCAGATTTTACAGTTTTTAAGAAGGCACAGAAATATTCTTTGGTCGCTTGTTTATTGGATAAAAATCTCAAGTTGAAGCTACGAATGATATATGTACTAATACGAACATAAATATACATCTTTAAAATATTAAAATGATACATTGCAAAACTGTGGTTTACATCACGCGCAAGCTTTTAAAATATATGTGATATATTGTATAAATCTCTATAAAGTTATAATATTAACCACACAAATCTCTATAATATTCTAATATTCAGTTATTTCTTAATAACTCTCATTAATGTCTTGCCGATCCATCGAACAGTTCCCACGTTTTAAAAGGCGTCAATACATTCTTTCCCACAGAAATTGCAGACGCAGCAGAATTTGTTTTGACTTCTGATCCACTCTTCTCTCACAACCATTAAAAATAGTCACTTTTTAATTAGACTTCAAGATGTAAGGTTGTGTGTCTTTTTGGCGGGCCGAGCTTCGGCTCCGGACTCCGTCCCGTTAAATACTTTAAATGATTTCTTTATAATAAAAGATCTTGGACGTCCAAACTATCTTCATTTCTGTAGTTAACTAAATAATAATTATGCTCTACTGTGAAGTAGATGTTATTCTACGTCATATAGGTAAAAACTTTAAAAAACACCATAATTTACCGTGTTTCCCACGGGCAAAAATAAAACCCACGTGAACATTCTACGACGAAAACATCAGGACCTTATCTCGCAAATATTTCAACTTCAAATTCGTCCATGGTAAAAATAGAAGCATAAACATCAAATCGTCTATCAAGACAACCATCAACTTATCGATCCTTTTAAAATATGAAGATCTGTATGTCATTTTTAGCAGTAAAATTTCTTTTTTATTGTTTAATATACTGAAATTACTAACTGATAATATTTTTCTCATATAGCTTGTTTACTGAGTAAAGAGGCTAAAGTTGAAAATATGAATGTTCGGAATGTGCTAATATACGAAAATAATATGTATTAAATATCATAGTTTAGTTGAATTATCGTCGTACTAGAGGTCTATTTCCGACGGGCGTCCTAATTTAAAACCCCAGTCAAGTGACGAGCTCACACCTAAATAGGTTTAGTTTGAATTATAGTCAGAGCTACACGAGGGCTATTGGCGACGGGCTTCGTATTTTAGAACCACAGTCAAGTGACGAGACGACACCCGAGTAGGCACCCAACGCAACCGTTAAGGGCGACATTGTACGCAGCGTTGGGACTTTGGAGCATATATAACGTGCACTCCCTCTACACTGGGTATTATTCGTCAGACATTTTTGTTTTTGTCTGCACGCGCCGTTTATAGGTCGGCAGTTATTTTGACGATGCCCGGACCCAAACCTGGGACCTTTCGCATGTTAGGCGAACGCCTAACCGACTGGGCGACACCTAAATAGGAACCCAACTCATCTTTTAAGGGTGACATCGTACGCATCGTCGGGACTTAGAGCAGCATATTTAATGTGCACCCTCGGCAAGGGGTATTATTTATGGACATTTTTTGGCTGCCTGGGCCGTTTATAGGTCGGCAGTTATTTTGGCAATGCCCGTACCCGAACCTGGGACCTTTCACATGCAAGGCAAACGCTTTATTCAACCAGGCTCCACAGCCTCTTAAAAATCACAGAAGATACTTAAATTCATGTGTGCTAATGCATCACCCTTAAGCTATCAAAATAAAAGTTACATTCACTAACAAACGTCTCCTTTTCCCCCCTGCAAATCTAAATGAAAAACAAACATCAGGACCTACCTCCGCTTCCGAAATCCTCGCTTGCATTCAAGAAATCAAAGTCGTCCATGGTAAAAATAGCAGCGAAAACATCGCTCAAATCATCCATCAAACGAACCAGCAAGTCGTCGATCATTCGAACAACTTCCCAGAAGAGGATATCCCACCTACATACATCGGAAAGAGAACCCATCGCGTACACAAACGCAGAAAAAAACGTCGAAGTTTACATTCGAACGCCTTGCTTTTCAATGGAATGATTATTCTGTTTCATTTTTTATGGTCAGGCTGATAGTGGGACTCTTATCAGTGGTCTATTTTTCGACAGAGTTGATAAAAAAAAAAATTATGTACAGATAAGTGTAATTCTAAAAGAATCGGAAGTAATGGTGTGATTATCAAAATAACTTAAGTCATTAATGGCGCTGAAAAGAAAATTTGTCATGCGAAAATCAGATTTCTGCCTAACTTTAAACAAAATATAAGACAGATGAAGACTATAATATTGAGCAATTTACGTATGGCAAATTCAGTTTTACACGAAAAACTAATTTTAAAAGCTTAGTTAACTTTTTATGAGTGGTAAAGAAGGTGTTTACGGTATTCGAAAATTAGTCTTTAATGAGTTATTGTTCTTAATTTTTTGCTCCATTACCAGGTGTATATGAAAAGCCTCCAAATCACCCCAAAGATTGGTTTTCTGGCAGATAGTTAATTTTTAAGTGGTAAAAATTTATAAGGCAAGGTTTAGTAACTTGCCAATGAGTAAGCAAAGACTAATATGCTAATGGTTCTTGCGTAATGCAAGTATCAAGGTTAAGGTAAATTTGTGAAAGCTACGATTTTTTTTGCTATTCGAGGGCTTATTAACTCATTAACGACAGTTCGTAAGAAAATTTGTCAAGCGAAAATGAGCTTTCTACTTAAGTTGATCTTAGTAAGCATAATATACGACAAATGAAGAACATTGTCCTGGTCATTTTATGTAGGTCAAATTAAGTTACACGAAAAATGAAATTTTAATAACTTAAGGGGTTACGGTACCCAAAAATTGCTCAAAATATCGATTTGACAGTTTTTACCTTTTATTATTCACAATATCTTTCTGAACATTTACTGAAAGTTTCATACTGACATCTTCTGTACAAAAAAAGTTATTAAATATTCTTGAGTCATGCCTATAGGTTTGAATGCGTATTTCGTTCGCTTTCAACCTTTTTTTCCCCCTGTTTCGCGTTTTTCAATTCTTGAGTTTAATAAATCCCTAAGGCTTTTTTGCTAATTAAGTTAGAATTTTGAAATTTTTAACCTGTGTTTTTATATAAATGGTGCACAAAATTGTACATGGAATAAGGTCTACTATGTATAGTTGTTTTAAAAATATGTTGAATTCAATAATTTGTATTTTTTTTGTGATTTTCAGTATAAATGCATGTTACTTTTTAACTGTAGCTCACATTTAAAATCCATGCACGGAGATCGGAGATCGAATTAACAATACGAAGTATCCATCCACCATAAAATCCATGCACAGTTCTTGAAAAAGTATAAGTACTAAAAACAAACTATAGAAGTTTGGTGGAGTTATTCTCAAAATTGAAAAATGTGTAATGTTTTTAAAAAGTTGCAAATTTTGACTTTTTTTAAATAAATGAAAAACTACTTTTAAATGTTTGTTTTTATTGCTGGAAAATGTTTATTTAGAGGGAACATTAAATAAAACGGCTATAATTTACAAGTTTATGTTATTATTTCTAGGAATAATGTTTTAGGTAGCGTATCCCCTTAACGCTTTAATAAGGAAATAAAGGCGTTAATGGCGTTCACAAATATCGTTAATGGGTTAAAAAAAAAAAGGATTACTTCTAAGTGTGAGCGTTAAACGGCCATTAGTATCGATACCAGACAGAGATTCGTACCCAAGAACTTTAATACCAAGGGCATCAAGGAGCACATATTTGGAATTTAAAGTTAATGAACTAAAAATATAAATTTAAGATTCGTGTATTTGAAATAGTACTAAATTTGAATGTTAAAGAATGGCTTAATTCACTTTTAAGCTTAGTTGATAGCGATTGGTTATCACTTATCAGCTATGATATTTTTTATTATTATTTCCTATTTTGAAGTGTGAGTTAGATAAGCATATTTATTTTGGAATAGAAGTAATTGTTTGGTAAGTATCGATGGGCTAAAGAATTTGTGACGTATGTATTTGATGTTCTATTCCTGATAATGTGGTGAATCCTGTAATTGGGCTTGTCAAAAAATGTAAATTTAGGAATCCCACTACTTCCGCCTTAACTTAATAAGCAATTTTAAGGAATACCTTTAAAGAAATTGTAGTTTTTACGAACTTATTGTACCCCCTGGTATTAAACTTACATCCAGGTAGGGTAATTATATGAATGGTGTTAAATTTGTCATCGAATGGCAGCCCAAAGAATGTTAAATGTTAATTACGAACTATGCATAAATGGGTTATTATTTGGCAGATATACAGGGTGTCCGTAAAAGAATGTCCGAGTTCTGTTACCCTGGCCGCCTCGTTCACCTGACATCACGCCTTGTGATTTCTTCCTTTGGGGCTTCGTAAAAGATCGAGTCTACGTTCCACCCCTACCCCACGATTTACCAACCTTGAAAGGTAGAATTGCACAGGCTGTTGCTTCCATTACTCCGGACTTGCTGCAGACAGTATGGGAAGAATTGCATTTTCGTTTGGATGTGTGCCGTATCACTAAAGGCGCACACATTGAGCACTGATAGGAAAAACTAGGTTAGTTTTCCTTCAATGTCATGTATGATTTGTTATATTTAGTATAAAATAAACTCCTGTAATATACCATTAAAACTCGGACATTCTTTTACGGACACCCGCTATTACAAGCTATTTACTACACAGTGGCATGTTGTGTCCCAATCTAAGCTATGCTATAAACCTACTAAGTTGAACAGAAGACACCTCCAATAAATAGTCGTGTATGGGAGGGTTGCTAGTAAAATTGTCGGGGTCCGGAACTCCTGGTACGATGTTGCTATAAGATTGTGATCGGTGCCATATTTGATGTCGGTTTCGTCACTTAACCGAGCTTCAAAGTTTCAAGTCCTTTGACAATGGCTCTTTTATAAATCTAGTAAGAAATTATTTCAATCAAAACCATATAGCTAGTCACAATTTAGAGGAAACAAAAATAAAATGTTTCGAGTATATCTACCAGTTAAAGAAATGTGTCCTTGTGTTGTGTGCTTAGGTCTTCTCTATCTCGTTTCTATCTAATACACCTTCTTATTTCTAAGTGTTAAGTGGTGGGATTAATATAAATTCCCTTGTTAGCTTCCACACTACGTTTATAAAGTAAAAAAAGTGGAAGGTATTATAATCATTCAGTCCGTCTGTCTGTCCGTCACCCACTTCCATAGCCCAAACTACAAATGCTACGGACAAGTGTGATACGTCAAAGAAACTCAGCGTATCGAAATTAGAATACATTGAAAATTTCAGAAAAAAAATTCGAAGTACTTCAATTTAAAAAAAAACTGCAAAATTTAATGGTCATTTAAAAAGCAAAGGAAGCCATTATTATTATAATTAAATCACCTTTGCCATTCACAACAATCGCTCGAGAAACTTTTATTCTTTTAGACAATAAATTAAAATAAATTTATTTTTGCGACATCGATCAGTTTGAAATAACGTCAAATATATTTCACTACGAGATTCTTTGTATGTTGATATGAAATATTTTCATTCTATTTAAAAGCGAGGAATATTACATATTTATTCTTTGAAATAGTAATTAATTTTTGCAAACGATAAGTAATAATTATTGAATTTTGTAAAAAAAAAAAAATGAAACTAGCCAAATTTAGCATGTAAATGTTTAATATAGAATTAATGCTGTGTTTGGCGCCTTTTTACCTGTTAAACAGAAATTGTTGTGTGGAAGCGGGTTAAGTGACAGATTCTGTTACAAACCTACTTGTTTAATAACGAAACAAAAATTAAAGGTAAATACTTCCGAACACCTAAAGGTTAAAAATCTTCTACCTCACATTTCTACCATCAATATATATAATTGCGACAACAATCATAACTCAATGACTGATTAAACATCTTAATTTGTACTTAGTTATTCAAGTCGCGCAGCTCCATTGTCAAACGAATTGTTGAAAAACACTGCACTGACTCATCAGTTCAATTTCACAGCTGACTGATTTGTTATTGTGTTTTGTATTGCTTAAAATTATTTTGAGCCACACACAGATATTGACACTTTTGGGCGTTAAGGAGAATTGGATTCCTTGGCATTGTTCTGCAATTAAAAGGGATAACTTTGGAATTTTCAAGGTCAATTTCGCAGGTACGGTTGCTGTCTTGTCGTTTTTACGTCGACATCATATAGTTTTTTTTCTGTCAGTTCAAAAAACTAATTACCGTTAAAACTTCAGCCGCTTTAGTTTTATTTTAGTAGCGGCTCAGTGGCTGAAAGGTATTACGTGTCAGCCTAAGTTTGCGGGTTCGAGCCTTGGCTGAGTCGTCACATTTTCTGGGTGGGAAAATCGTGGGCAAACATGTCATAGGATTATGTGGCATGTAAACGATCCATTGAGTTCCCATTTGGCTTCGGTTTTCTCTGCAAAATTAGACCTCGGCATACTTTAACATCCATACAGAGATCAGAATCATTGTAATCTGAGCGTCAAAATTGGTAGCGAGAGTCGCCTTGATGCTAACACAGTAAAATGGCTCTCAGTTCTGGAGAATATGCCAGTCTGCAAAGGCCAATGATGCAGCCCCTTTAGTTAAAAAAAAGTTTTATTTTAGGTGTCGCGTAACATACCATAGGAACAAAATTATCAAATTATCAAATCCTTTCTTTATGATTATTATTTTTTTTTATTACCAGTATAAATCCATTGAAAGGATGACTGAATTCGACACATGGGAACTATCAAAAACATGTGGGTTTTGTAAAAACCGACCCGAGAGGTTGGACACCAGGGAAGTATACAGTTCAAATAAATAAAATCGTCATTTTATTTGCGTATGAGGATGATCGATGAAAGGGTCCCTTCAAAACCGGAGAACCTTCATGAATCAAAGCAAAGCCATGTTTAGCATAGAGGGTTTTATATATGAGCGCCATCTAGCGGTAACATGGAAACATCTGTAGGCGCGTTGTTTTTTATATTAACACTCAAATACATTTTGAGCCCTACTTACTTCTTAAGGAAGTTAGAAAGTTCTTTCATTAATGTTTAAAATCATTTATCAACAAACGAATCAATCGTAATGTAATGGATCAATGATCGTAAAAGAAATTATTTTACAAACTGAGGATTATTTTAGTGTAAAAACACGAGGATTTTTTATATTGCAGTTTTTAGTCAGCTAAAATTGAAAAATGCATATAAGCCACTGCTACTTAATACATATAGAAAATCTAACAGGACTGACAAAAAGTATAAACAATATTGGTACCTACTGAATACCTTTCAAATAAAAATAGAATTTCAAATCCTAGCTGACGTTTGAACAGAGGGTTCGGACTGAAGGACGGACAAATATTTTGACAATATCAATATCCTACTTTCCGTTTTTTACTGCTTTGAAAAAAAAGGTGGCTAAAAGTCTTAACTGTTAGATAGCACAAGTATTTTGCTACACGCTAAAAAAGAAAAAACATCCTAGCATATTCCCTAACTAATTAAAGAGCATGTTTCATGTCGTAAGTGGCAACAGTTCCAGCAGTTTTGTTTTCTTTTTTTTATCCTTCTGGAATTACATTTGTTTTGAACAATACTATATTTTCTAACTTACTGAAACAAATGTTGTGTACAAACTTTTCTTTCAGTAAAACTACATTTTTCTCTGTCCATGCTGTCCAACTATTTCGCTTAATTTTTTCGCACAAGACAGAGTATCATCTAAACTGAAGTTTTCCAACAACATTGACATTTTGGAAAGTTTTTGCATACTTGAAACTTAATCGAATTAAAACCGATAAAGTTTGATAAATGTAATGAATAACCGAATAAAAGCAAGTTGCAGTAAAAAAATCTTTAAAAAAGAAACAGCAGACCATAAAAACACCCCATGAAATCGCAGGAAATGCAAAAATGAAAACTACAGCTTAACATCATCTAAAACAACCTAATTTTTAAAAAAATATTTTTAAGTACTCATAATAATGTGTGTCAAGAAATATTTAAATTAGATTTGAAGTGGGATTTTCGGTCGTAAAAACCGTTTAAAAAAAACATTTGAAGAATTCGTGATGGAAATAGTTTAAATATATTCCTAAATATTCTATTTGCAAGAACGGTATCTTTGGTCGAAGCATTTTAAATAGAAGATCGATCGAAGAATCTTTTTTCTTGCTCATGCCACAATTTCCAAACTAAATTCAATAAAACTTTCGCAACAAATTGAGTAATCGAAAACGCTGTTTCTTTGCTAAATATAAATTTCAAAATGTCTATAAATGGTCACTGGATTTAAAGAATTTATTGATCGAGAGTTTTTTTAGAACTGATGTATCAATTGAAAATGCCAAGAACTTATTTTCGTACTGCCGATACTTTTATTTATTCCACAAAAGTAACTTATTAAGCCTTCCCAAAGTGTTCCATATTTGATTACTAATTACTTTTGAGTATTTTACTTTTGAGATATCTACTTTGAAAGCAATAGGATTTCCTATTCATATATCGTGCTGGTTAGAAATGCTTCATGTAACAAATTAATTGAATAATTCTATTAATGAAAAATACTCCTAACTGTTAACCTTTTTCGATATGTTATTGACCGGGTTTGTTGGTTTTTATTAGCCTATTCAACAATTTAACATTTAGTGAGCAATTTTTTTTATTAAAAAAATATAGTATATCTGTATAATCGTGGTAAAGCAAGGTATCTCCTAAAAATACTAAAATTAGTTATTTTTTCCAGTTTCCATGGAGCTTTAACACAGCCAATTACGCCTCGTACGTCGTTTTCAGATGAATAATTATCAGATCGGAGATTTGGGGAAGAAGACTTTTGATTAACTCGCATCCAATCTAAAAATACAATAATATTCGTTTGTTTCAGTAAACGTCTAACATGAGAGTTCCTTGTGAAACAAAATACATATTACATAAAAACTTTCTATAAAATAAATAAATTAAAACCCAATAAAGTATTTCAATTCAGCAGCACTTACAAAAAAAATACTTATGGAAAAACATAATGAAAAATTCCTAGTCAGTCATACGTATGCAACAGCATTAAAAAAAATTCAATGTGCACTGCCTACGGCTTTAACTTTAAACGTCTGTAGCACAAAGAAGCATTTTATAGACTGTTCACTTGTATCTGAGCCCTTATTTGTTGATAGCTCTGAATTAAATAAGTAACCAGTACTTTTCATTCAAAAGGAAATTGTTGTATCAATGATTATTCTAATAAAACAATTCCTGTGTAAGATATTACTTATATGATTATACCAATATTAAATAAAATCTTCAACCTTACATTAGTTCCGTTTATTAAACCCGAATTTGTACGGATTTTAAAAAAATAGAACTTATATTATCTGAAACCCCAAATTCAATTAAGAACAGTTCTAAATTATAAAATAAATGTAACACATAAATTTGCTTTATTTTCATTAAAAATAAACTTTTTGTATTTTATCGTAATATCACATATTAAGTAAAAAAGATCGTAAAAGGTCCAAACTCAAATTTGGACACTGTTATGGCACTTAAAAACCTAAATGCGAAAATTGTGAACTTTTAGAAAATTAATTGAAGTTCCGTGTACTTATGTATATCAAACATTACTATGACGCAAGATTTAATCAATTTAACCATAAAAATTAGCAAAATATAATAACGAATAGAAAAGACAAAAAAAAATATTAAAGCTCTGTTTTTTCAAAATCCATATTCGTAAATAAAGAAATTTGAAGGTTTGTTTGACCTCTTATGACTTCATGATTCATCACAACTTTACTATAACTTTGTCATTTATCAAAATGTAACAATATAAAAAGAATAAAATGATCGTGATTTATAAAGACCATAACTAGAATTTTGGCACTCTTAAAGTTCTTAAAAGTAATCATCCAAGGAAGCTCTACTAGGAAGATTTATTTAAAGATTTTATGACATACTGTGACAATTATCAGGGCATACTGCAACAATTATCATGCCATACTGTAAAAATTGTCACGCCATACTGCAACAATTATCATGACTAATCAAAATTTAACAAAACAATTGTCAAAAATAACTTACTTGTGTTACTATAACTCTTTTCCATGACTCAAACTTGTGTCAAATTCGTCTTTTTTCCTTACGCGACTTAAAAGCGACCGAGACCCAATACCCCACTGTTCAAATGCTTTATTTTCACCGGGAAGAATGTTGGCACGGTTGGCGAGGTGAATTTGGCGAAGTGGCGTGTAAAAAGAGTTATTGGTTTGTTTGTTGGTGTTGTGTTGTACTTGGAGGTTGGACAAATTTGTGTGAGTATATTTTTGAACCCAAAGACTTAAAAAAGGAAATAGTGAGCATTAGGTCTTTATGGAACAAACATGAATACAATTCAGTCAAGTGTGTTTGGCGTAAAGAATAAACGGATTTTCAAAATCATCAACTATCGTCACTTGCGCGGGATACTCAATTACGAGGCGTAATTGGCTGTGTTAAAGCTCCATGGAGGCTAAAAATCGACAGCCGAAAAACTTACAACTTAACCTAACCATTTGGGGCTTGGTAGCCCACTTGGTATAGCGTTAGACACGCTAGCATACCAGACATTCTGGTCCCTAATTAAAATACAGTAGAACTTCAATTATCCGAAGCAGTGATGAGCATCCGAATGCCAGAAAAAATTCCCCCCGGCCTACCTGTACTGTTCGCCTTTATTGGATGTCATAGTAATTCTTTTGGACCGACCAAAAAAATTACTAGGTATGACATCCAACAGATGCAAACGGTTACAAATAGGCCGAGTATAAAAGTTTATATGTCGCACATGAACTTTCTTAAAACTAAGTTGTGTGTGTTCTAACATAAAATAGCGAGAGCCCAGACCTAAGTTATTTTCTCACGAATGAACTGTATCGGATTAGGTTTGTTTTTCAGTAACTTTTTAGTGTATACATACTCGACTCTTTGAACCTGCTACACTGGACCAACGGCCAATTTACGGGTACCGGGTGCAAAGGGTAAGGTAAACTATAAGTTAACTTATGTCATTTTCTCAAGGCTGATTTTTACGTATGTTTTAGAACACATTGTTAAAAGTTAACAATCAAAATGCTTGACACTTTCCAAAAAATATGTGCGGAAAGAAAGATGTAGAGTTGTAACTTTTTTGCATAAAAAAATCTGTAAAGTTTCTCTTTTATTTTTAGCATCAATTTTACTAAATATTGTTTCTACGAATTTCAAATTAATTTAACAAACAGTGAATAATATTAATTTAAATTTTTTTATTTAATTAAAATAAAAATGCTTTTTAGATTAGCATTAAGTTGTGCAGGGTTTTTATAATAATTGAAGTACTTCAAATTTGAATTTAAAATATAAACGTAGTGTGGAAGCTGAAACACAAAGATGACGACCCCCCCCCCCCCCCTCCCTCAGTGGCCAAGGTAGATAACAGACGTTAATGGTTTTGAACCTGTCCTAGCAATACTATAGCCGTAGACGTGCTGGGGGGATATCCCTCTAAAAATCACTTGGGTGTACAGGTAGTAACTGTAATAAACGTGCTGCTCGGTAAGTCTGTGGAGTCGAAAGTCCCGACAGCGTTAGCGTACGATGTCTCTCAAAGTTCCGTTGAGTGCCCGATGACTGGATGGCAATAGCTCCAATGGTTTGTTTTCATTTCTTGCCTGGTATTACTTTTGTTTTGGTATCCAGATATGCGTTTTCTGTAATATTTAACTTATTAAAAATTTTAAATGCCAACTTCTTGCTGTGCTGTTGGTTGTTCAAAACATGTGTTGAAGAAAACTTGCATAAAAAGGAAAAAATCTTTTCATCTATATCGATCATTTTAAGAGTGAAACCGAAGCAACCAAAAAAATCGCAGTACGCCGAAAAATGAAAACAAGACAGTTACATCATCTGAAACATTCCCATTCCCGAATCATTATACTTTATTATTTTTCATGTAATTCGGGCAGTTGGGAGTATTAATTTCGCTTTGTTTCAAAGATAACAAATTCCTGATCAAGCACACAAACCGGTATATATATATATATGTATGTATGTATGTATGTATGTATGTATGTATGTATGTATGTATGTATGTGTGTATGTGTGTATGTGTGTGTGTGTATGTGTGTGTGTGTATGTGTATGTGTATGTGTATGTGTATGTGTATGTGTATTGTGTATGTGTATGTGTATGTGTATGTGTATGTGTATGTGTATGTGTATGTGTATGTGTATGTGTATGTGTATGTGTATGTGTATGTGTATGTGTATGTGTATGTGTATGTGTATGTGTATGTTATGTGTATGTATATGTATATGTATATGTATATGTATATGTATATGTATATTATATGTATATGTATATGTATATGTATATATATAGTATATATATATATATATATATATATATATATATATATATATATATATATATATATATATATATATATATATATATATATATATATATATATATATATATATATATATATATTATATATATATATATATATATATATATATATATATATATATATATATATATATATATATATATATATAGAGCGAATATTTGTTTTTGAATAAAATGTATCTTAAGTTCTTTTTTATGATATCTGTAAGTGGTCCTTAATAAAAATAACAAAATTATGACGTATATAAAAACAACAGTAATATTAATTATAGAGTTTTAGGGCCCAAGCATTATTGAGTTGTCTACTACTACTACTTCTACATATATGTCCGCGCATGTAGGCAAAAATCCTGTCGACTTTATGTAGTAGAATAACATCTACTACACAGGAGAGCATAATTATTATTTAGTTCATTCTAATAAAAGTAGATAGCTTGAACGTCCGAGATAATTTATTGTGAAGAGATCATTTAGAGTATTTAACGGGACGGAGTCCGGTGCCGGAGCCGTAGCCATAGCTCGGCCCGCCAAGAACACACAACCTTACATGTCGAAGTCTAATTAAAAAGTGATTCACAGCTACAGATTGTTATTGCTTGTTCGTAGATCGACCAATCAGGGTTCAGCTTCGGTTATGAGAGAGGTTTAAGGGCACAGTAAAATATTTGCAGAATAAACAGTTCTCGTGTGGAAACGGTTACTTGTTTGCGACTCGATGACGCTGGTTGTTGGGATGCGGGGAGAGATATTAATAAACGGTCTATTAAGAGATATGTTTTAAAAAGGTAATTTAAGTTATTAAGTTTAATTGGTGTTAAAAATATAAGATTTTGAGGGGGTTAAGTTATAATATGTCATATATATTCCGGCTTGTGTGCTTAGAGACTTGTGCGCGGCTTGTGTGCTTGTGTATCAGAGACCCGCTTGTGAAGCCTTCGTCAAGTAAGACAGACACAGAAAAAATTTTTTTCTGTGCACAGAATGGAATATACACCGAGGGTGAAGGCGGGAATCGAGCCCGCACCCGTTACAGTGCGCAGACTGCTAGCGTAATGGTCCAAACCACTCGGCCGTCCGGGTCCCTTGAGTTTTTCTTAATACATACGTTTTTTCACTTATCTTCAGTTCAGTTGCATTTACCTTATGTCGTTGTGTTTTGAAAATCTATTTTTACTCTTCTGGTCAGATCCGCACACATTGTTTACACCCTGATAGATTTTTTTAAATAGATTTGTTGAAACAAATAAGTCATTACAACGACAACAGAAATTGCTATTCTCCAATCATATTAATATTCGTATTTTTTTTTAATTTCTTCGCTGTACAAAATTTACTGTCGCTCAACCGGTATGGTTGTTCCGATCTTCCCCGCAGAAATCAGACCTCCAATCATCATGGGTTCTCAAATCCTTGTGCCAATGGAAGCTCGTGCACCCCTTCTGCCTTCCACGCTATGCCCTGGAGGCACACGTCAACAGCAACCCAACAAATTTACTTTTTGAAAAAGGTAACTTACTTTGTAATTTAATATTTTTTTGTTGATAGTTTTTTAATAGAACCAACTGGTTTAATTACATGCCAATCCTAGACACTGCCTTAGCCGTGTTTTTACAAGAAGAAACAATCAGTACAATCTTTACAAGAAGAACGATCAGTACAATCTTGAAAGATACACCCAATAAAAGACTGCTTTGAGAAATTGGAAGTTTACATTTCTTATGCAATCAAAGCATGGATGTTTTTCAGCAAAGGCGACCACACGAAATTGATGGTATAATCACTTGCAGCACTTTCTGAAGTTGCGATGGGGATCAGAAAAAAACTAGTCGCGATAGTTGCAACTAAATTTAATTTGAAGTTGCGAAATTTTAGGTTTTGGTTGCGACTAGAGACCGTTAATTTTTAACCCTCTTCCCTACTTTCTACATGCTCGTTACTTATTTTGGTACATAGCTTTTGCAAATACTTAGAGATACAATATTTATATTCTTTTTTAAGAGTAGTTGCTCACTTTCACTTTTTCTGTTCTTTAAAAAAGGTTAGTTCTTTAACCGTCTCTTTTTACAAAGATCGCTTTATACGGGGAAGAATTTAGGCAGCAATTTAATTCAGAATTTAGGCACTAATATGAAGAATCTTAAAATATAAAAAACAAAGAAAGCAAATTCGGACTCATTCGAATAATTTTATAGTGTTGTCATTATGAAGGTATCAAATGAGGCTGATTCTAAGTTAGAACGGACCATACTGAAATAAAAATTTTTTTTTTAAAATGACTTAAATTAAACGATTTTTTGAATAAATATTTATTTTTCCAATTAGAAATCAAATTGTAAATCGCGTAAAAAAGGAGAATGGCAGATTTATGTTTGAATTAAACACACGTGTGCCTAAGAAATCAATTTTATAAAACTGTCCTAAAGCAGAAGTATAAAAGAGATTCTACAGTGACTAAAGGTACTATTACATATTTAAATATGTTAAAAAATTACCAAAGCGGATTTTAAAGGTTAGGAAAATGCAACTTAATTATCGTAAATAATTTTAATCAAAGGAGAATCTTTATAAGTAGATGTTGCAGAACAGATTCGCAGTATCCAAGGCATCACCTACTGAAAGTACAAGCTAGCTCCTACCAGAAGATTATCTCCCGCCACATTTCGTGGGCATAACTATTAGGGTGATCATTGCATTTTGAGGCGGGCAATGACTTTTGATTCCGGCAGTAAAGTATTCCCAATGTGTTCCAAATGCCATGTGATGCCGGCTTCCCCGGAACATATCCTCGATTGCTTGGGGCTCACCTTAGAGGATGTTTGTGATAGCCCTATCCTGGTGCTGGACTTTGCAAGGCTGCACGGGCTCATGGATTTGATCTAGCTGTCTCTAGATCAGGAAGGATTGGAAACAACAGCAACAACTCTATTTCGTTTATAAAGGACTTAAAGCACCGTAAATGTATAGCAACATTATCGGAATAAAAGTAAAATAATTAATTATATTATCTTTGCTCTTTTTTGATACATTTGTACACATAAAATGTGTCACAAATATTGAATGGAACTCAGAACAAAGATTACAAATGCCATATAACCCCCATTTTTATTGAGGCCAAATTTGAAAACAGCTCGATAATATAACAATACACGGACGGTATAGCATGATTATGCATTTATCAATTTAAAAAAAATTGAGAGTAAATTAAATACCACTTATTTTAATTCAGCAATGATTAAATAAAATTTTTAAAAAAATTGCTATTTATCGGGTTTGGCTATTATAGTATGACACGAAAATCTCTGAAAGGAGATTGTCTAAGAAAATAAGACGGCCATTGTACCCATTCATAGGTACAGTGGATTATTTTTTATTTCATAGTTAGAAGTCCAATTTTTATCCACATTGCAATATCTTAATAATAGAAAAAAAAATTAATTTGAAAAATACTGGTAGCCTCATATTTAATGTACTTGTACATTCTTTATATTTGATAAAAATTCTTTATATTTGAAATAAATTATAATACTCGTAGATACAGAGATAGGTGCCATAAGGGCATTTTGTGGGTTAGATTCTTAATTAAGAAAGACATATATTGTGAGAGAATCATTATCGTCACTATGTTATGCATTACAGAAGGAAATTAAATACGCAATGACGCACTCTCAGAAACGAAAACGACGAAATTTTCCTTAATTTTGACGATGCCGTTTAGTCGATTTTAAGTCCATGATTGGGATCCTTTAAATAACTCTTATTAATTAATTTTGTTGTTTCAATAATTTTTGGTCTTTACCAGGTGGGAAAAACAGAATTCCCAAGACAGTAAATACCGGTTTTCACCATGATATTTTACCGGGGGCGGTAAAAACCATACCAACCCTATGCAAATTTATGTTTATGATTGCTTTTCCATGACATGTTACCACTTTTTAAGTTATAAACAAAGTGTGAGTGCTAAAACCAACTAAGATTAACATCCAAACCATGTTTCATTAATTTATATATTATGTGATAATACTAATCTAAAAATTAAAATAAATATATTCAACATACCTGAAAGTATAGTTGTAATATTTTAGACATGTCTATAACATAACGGCCACACAAGCTTCAGAAGTTTTGGTAAATTCCTACTGTCTAGAACCTTGGCTTCACTTTAAAGAGAGTGCTATTGCAGTGGTCATGCCAGTTGTTGCATTGATCATAGTGATTCTGCCGAAGAGCCGAACTAATTAGATCTAAGGGTCCACAGGATTAATGACAACAAGAAGAGTCGCAAGAAGCAGCTGGCCTGGTGATTCGACAAGGGAACTACTTTAGTCAGGGCGGGCACTCTGCAGCGGAGGTAGGGCGATCACTATATTTGTAAAGTTGGGGCAATGGTTCCTGTTGTTGTTCCAGAGCATGGATTATTTCTACATCTAAATTTTGAGAAATTTCGGTGACATGTTAGGCCCTACGCTTGTTCCAGTTCCTTATTAAAATAAACTTGTCTTATTTGCTGGCATACCTTTTAGCACAAAATAACTCTATCAGGGATCTAACTCTGATTGAAGTTGTCCTGAACAAGATTGAAGCTGGGTTCAGTGAAATGTAATTTTAGTATCCGCTTCTTCTTGTGAAGAGCATAGGTCCTCTTATATTAAATGTTTGATGGTTAAACCGTCTTCGCTAGTGAACCAAGTGCACTTATCACTATGTGACAAGTAAAGATTTTTTCAATGTACGTAGTGGGCATATTTTCTCTGAGCCCATTCACTATGTAGCAGGTTGACTAGTTGTTCCTTATTTTTCCCATTAGCACGGAATTTTTTCCAATCTAACGGAATCTTAGTCTTAGGCCCTCTTATTAAAAAAGTATCTCCACAAGCTTCACGTGGTCTTTCAATGTTTTTAATATATACATCTAGGTAAGTATCCGTAACGAAATCTATTCTGCGGCATTTTGGAAACCGGCTCAAGACAATCTTTGTTAGTTCCTCAAAGGTTTCTGGAATATTAGTGAGATACTGAAAATACGCCATACCGTCAATTACATATATACATTCTTCAATCTTAGGAGGTTCGTTTACTATACCCTTTGCCTCCAAAGCATAGAGTAGTTTAGGACTTTTTTTTTGTTAATTTCATGTTTTTTCCGGGATATGCTGTAATTCGCAAGGGGCAAACACCTAAAAGTACACGTCAATACAAACATAAAAATGTGTGTGTGTGTCGAAATTTCTCACGGGGGAGGGGTGCTAGGGTGCAAAGGGTAGCTGCCATAGAACGTTTTTTGTTTTAAAGGTATTGCTGAAAAATGAAAAAAATATGTGGACTTTAAATTTGGTACAAGTACCTGGAGGATGTCATAATAAGGTTTTTTTAGAAAATCGCGCATGCGCAAATATAGAACTTAGAACCTTTTGTGGTGCCCACTTGCCAGTGGGCACCTAAAGTGCATGACTTTTGATTCCGGCAGTAAAGTATTCCCAATGTGTTCCAAATGCCATCTGATGCCGGCTTCCCCGGAACATATCCTCGATTGCTTGGGGCTCACCTTGGAGGATGTTTGTGATAGCCCTCTCCTGGTGCTGGACTTTGCAAGGCTGCACGGGCTCATGGATTTGATCTAGCTGTCGCTAGATCAGGAAGGATTGGAAACAACAACACTATATCGTTTATAAAGGACTTAAAGCACCGTAAATGTATAGCAACATTATCGGAATAAAAGTAAAATAATTAATTATATTATCTTTGCTCTTTTTTCATACATTTGTACAATTAAAATGTGTCACAAATATTGAATGGAACTCGGAACAAAGATGCCAATAACACCAACAAATGCCATATAAACATTATGGCACGCACTAGCTGAATTGTGCTGGATTTATTAATTTTAAAAATGAAATGTTTATTATAAAAAATGAAAGAAAACCACTTATTTTAATTCAGCAATGATTATATAATAATTAATTACTATCTATATAAAAAGGGAATTTGTAGGATGACAATAAAAAAAAATCTCTGAAAAGAGATTGGCAGAGAAAATAAGACGGCTATTCATATGGGTACAGTGGATTTTTTTTTATTTCATAGTTAGATGTCCAATTTTTTTTGCACATTTCAATATTTTAAGAATAAAAATATTTTTTTTAAAAAAAAGATACTGGTAATCATTAAAGATATTTAATTTTTAAGTATTAAAAGGGTCAAATTTTAATTTTTTGATAAATGCTTCTGGCGTCGTTTTATGTGTGTCCAGAAAAATAAGTAAACACGTTAAATCTTACATGATTTTCTGAAATAAAGCCACGTAGCGGATTAACGTATGGATAAAACTCCCTAAAGTATATACATAAAAATTTAGATAACATTTCCGATCACTCCAAACAAAATTTCATTATATTTGGACAAGCGGTTCAGGAGTTATGATACAAATTGGATTTTACGCCATTTTTCAAAAAGGCGGCAAAACGGGTTCGAACCCTTCCGATGTTTCTATCACAATTTCTCATAAGTAATCAATAAAAAGCAGATAAGGAATTAAATACATTGGTATAAAAAAAACTAAATTTTATAAAACTGTTCTAATGCGGAAATATGAAAGTGAAAATTTCGTTGGCAAAACTACTTCGTTTATAAAGAATTTTTATCGCTATTGTTTTTTATCCACATTTCTACTATTAAAAAGTGTCACAAATACTGAATGCAATTGGAACAAAGACTACAAGCGCAAAACAAAACTTTTTCATTAAGGGCAATTTTGAAAACAGTTCGATAATATAACTAAAAAAAATCTATATAAAAAATTAAATCTGTTCTGAAGCAGGAATACCCTTAGGAAAAATTGCCATAGAAAAACTTTTGGGAATCTATGGTAACCTATGGAAATCATAAGATTTTGTATGGTAATCGTATCGTATGGCAATGTACCATAAGCTATGGTTCTCTTATGGAAATGTACCAATATTACCACTTATGGTCACAACTTCGTATGTGGAACCAACACATTAGATGTTAAGGCATGGGGGGGGGGTTTATGGGGACTAATTAGCAAATTTAGGGTTTAAATGCCAAATGCTTATTGGTAAAGGTTCCCTCTGATCAAACATATGGCGGACAGTCATATGGATGAAACACAAACCATAACATGCTTATGGTAAAGGCAAATTATATTATCATGGCTACCTTATGGGAACATAATAAACATGCGTCGTCTATATTGTAAAGTGCCATAACTGCCTTAGGGTTATGTCGAGCTTATGGTAAAGTACCATGCACATATGGCAAGTCTATGGAAACACATCATATGCTTTTGGTAAGGTAATATAAATCTAAGGCAAGCCTATAGGAACACAACATAGCAATACGTCGTCGATATTTTAAAGTGATGTAAATGTACACTAAAGCATCAAGCATTGCAATGTACCATATATGTGGGAATTTTTTATAGATCATGAATTTCTTATAGCAATGCAACATACAAAAATATTACTTAAATGCCAATGAACCTGGATGTAAAAGAACGCGTAGATTCAATTGTGTAATGAATTATAAAACAAATAATTCATTTTTTACTAAAATTACTAATAGTTAATAAATGAATGCACATATGTAAGCTTCGTACAACGTGAATTTTTTGTTTTACTTTGGCAAAGGAAAAATTGCAGGTGCAAGTTAGGCTTAACATTAACAGCGTGTAGTATTTGGCTATGGTGTTACAATATAATGGGACTCGTCGTACAACAAATATTCTAATATAAGAGTTGCTGTAAATTATCTGTTGAACAACTTAGGAATTAATTGTTATATCGATAATTTTGTTCGTCATCAAAAATCAAGCTGTCGGGCAAATTTCTATTAGGTTTTATGAATGGCGAAATGTGATTTGGTCTCAGCATATTGCCATTAAATCCTGTCCTGGCATCGGATGATTATTTCATGAACTTTCTTTGAAAATGTAACTTACAAAATAAAAATTTTAGGTAACGAATAACTCGTTGTAATTACATTACATCACACAAAATATTTCAGGTGTTTTTGGTTCTAGTTTAAATAATAAATTCAGTTTTATTTCTGAATGTTTTTATTGCCACGTGTACGACAATGAAATTAAAAATACTTATAATAAGTACAAAACATTTGTAGGGAAAGAAATGTTTTAAAAATTTATTCAGTTTAGTTTAGTTTCAATTATCGTCGTACTAGAGCTACACTAGGGCTTTATCGTTGACTTGCGCCGAAAAATGTTATTTGCATACAACGTGTTTTAATAAAAATCGGAAAAGGGTTATTACTTTTTAGCTGCAGAAACCTAATATTGTATTTCTTTATTATTAGGTATAACTTTAAAAACATGTAATTGTAGAGACATGTTGAATCGTTAAAAACCTCTGAAATACCACTATTTACTCGTTGATAGCAGATCACGCTATCGAACCCTGTCACAAGGCTTCAATTCGTAATTTAATGCTTTTTAAAGTAAAAATAAGAAATAATCTTCCAAATAGAACTTGTTTAACAATAATTAGGGCAAAAAGGATTACATTAGGACACATTTATTGTAGTTTTTATTTTTTACTTATTTTTAATCCCTGTACGTGTCGTAATAAACAGAGCATAGCGCTCTCAAACAAACCAAACCGCAGCGAAAAGGTATTTCTAGACTTGTTTCTTATGTCATATAGTTTATTGTAGTGCAAAATTTAACTGAAAACAGCTCTAAAAATAATTAAAGCAAAACATATGAATGTTTCGCCATAAATCCGTATATTATTTCAAAATATTTTGATAATAACCAGTGGCGCCGGAACCGGTATGGCAGGTATGGCAGTTGCCATACCAGTTTTTGCAGTGGGTCCGGAATTGGTATGGCAGGTATGGCAGCTGCAATATCAACTTTTGCATAGATTATATGTAATGCAGTTTTTTTTTTTCATTCCACAGAATCAAACACAAAAGTAACCATGTGTAAAAAAAATCCAACAAATACAATTAAACTTGCAAATATTTTTGTCACATATCTTACCCCACAGCCACACCACACCGAGAAAGATAGCACACTACACATTCCCCTACTGGGGGTCTGCAGTAATGGGCTAATGTCCATGTTTCTTTTTTACTTGGAAATGGTCATCCCTGGACCTTTTTGACAGTGACTGATGTAAGATACGTTATTGTGCAATGTCAGCTCTTTTAATAAACACTTAAAAAGTTTCCTCCCGTTTTGTTCAAGTTGTTAAGTTTTGACCAATTCCTCTGTTTAAAGGTAACTAATGGTTATTTATTGTTGTCATAACCTTCTTTATTTAAAACTATTTTAACTGGATAATTGTTAATGTGACCAGACGTCCCGATTTTGGCGGGATAATCCCGCTTTTTGTCTCACTGTCCCGAAGACAAAATAACAAGAGGCATTTCTTGCCATACCTCTAAAGAATAAGTTCCGGCGCCACTGATAATAACTGTATTCCTATTCCTTTGTTGTAACCGCCGTATTGTATTGTTGTTGTTTACTTTTCAAATTCTCTAATCTCATTATTTATAAGTTTTTTTATTAATAAAATAAAAAAAAAACAAATTATCAAAGAATGAAAAGAAGATAAACTAGGTAAGTTATTTTGTTTCCTCATTATTTTTGTTGTTTGTAGATCGTTTTTTAACATTATCGGCACAACACAAAAATTTCCAAGCATGGTGCAATGCTTATTGTTTATATACAGTGTATTCCAAAAGTGTTCGTACAATTGCAGAAATTGTGTTCTATATACTTCGTAATGAACAATTTTATCAGATGAATATTTTTAAACAGTATCTTTGAAAAGTTCTTAATAAAACTAAGTAATATATTTTTTTTAAAAATCAAGTAGTATTTTCCAGAAAAATAAATAAATGAAAAATGTCACTAAATTCGCAAACAAATTTCTTTGTACACCAAAACATTATTTCTTTGAATTCATCATTTTCACAGCTTATTTTTTATTCTAATTAAAACACACTCACTAAAATCGTTTGATTTCAGTATATAATTTCTCGATTATTTATTCTATTTACTTTATTCTTAGATATAAGGCGTGCTCTTAGTAAAGAAACGAGTTTAGGTGTTTTAAAATTAATTATATTTCATTTTAAATCTAGAAAATCACTTAAACAAGTCGCTATTGTAATTAATCTACCTCATTCAACAGTGCAGCATAACAAAACATTTTTAAAAAAAGGGGTAAAAAAACAAGCCACGTAATGGTCGTCCTAACTTCGTTAGCTAGATATCAACGAATTATCATGAGTAAATTTCTTAAAAATCAGTGTCTAAGTGCAGTAAAATTTACTTCATATTATAATGGAACTTCTAATTCTTGTGAAACTATTCGTATAATCCTTATCGGATCGCTGGTACATATATGGCTGCGCTGCACGAAGAAATTTGTTTGTTAGTTGGAAGAACAGAATTGTTCGACTTTTTTTGCCAAAACTATGGTAAATTAGCCAGAAAGCTACTGGAATCATGTGTTATTTGCAAAAGATAGTAATTTTAATATATTTGGTTCTGATGGGTGCATAATTGTATGGAGAGAAAAAATAAAGAACTTAATCTCAAGAATTTATTTGGAACAGTGAAACATATAATGGCGGTGGAGGTGTTGTGGTTTGGGGGTGCTTGTTAGTGACTGGAGTAGGCAATTTAGTATTCATTTAGGGAATAATGAATCATAGAGTTATGACGATTCTCGACAACAATTTAAAAGTGTCAGCACAAAATTTGGTATTTTAAACAACTTTGTTTATTATACAAGACAACGATCCCAAGCACATGGCATTGAATGTTTGTTTATGGTGCCTCTATCATTGCCCTCAATTTCTTAAAACACCACATCACTCACTGGATTTAAACCCTTCAGAACATATTTGAAAAGTATTATAGGTGCGTTTATTTAAGAAGTCGTCACATTAAATCGAAAATTAAACTGAAAGCAGCAAGGGATCGAAGAATGGAACAAAATTGATGTTTAAATTACCAAAACTTTAGTACATCTATTCCCAGATGCTTAAAAGCGGGTATAAAGAATAAAAGATTTTCTAAATTCTAAACAATTATAAAAAAAACTCAAAATTTTCAAATTAAGTGATGTTTTTCTAAAGTACGATCACTTTTGTCTTGTCTTTTTGTGCAGCATTTTATTCATTATCATTTTTTTTAAAAATATTTACATTGTAGTTACACTTTATTCTATACTGATTCGTTAAGAACTGTTTAAATATGCAAAAAAATGTAATGCCAAAATAAAAAACATTTCATGGCGAATAGTTAGTTTTTTTTATTGATTTGCATGTGTACAATCACTTTTGGGATACACTTTACGTCGTCTAAATTATATTTATTGTAAAACTATTTATTTTATAATAACTGTGTAAAGCAATTGTATTAAATGTCCCAGAATGATAGCATTCATCAAAAATATTAAATTTTTTTTTTGAAAAAAAATTAAATATCAATGTTTCTTTAAATATAACATTAAATTGTTAAAAAGAAAAATCTATTAGTTAAATTTAAAAGTTGCATTCAAGTATGTATTATAGAATAATTGTTTTTTGAACATCAGTTGTAATTTTTTTTTACATTTAGCTTTGTACCTACTTATGTTCTTTTTTTCCCTTTTTTCAGTTTGTACTTTTTTGAATTGCAAAACATTGTGTCATTTTAAAAGTGAGTTATATGGGAGACACTCAAATAAGTGCCCTATTTAACTTGTTGACAAAATTTCACAATAATCAATCTTCCTGTGGAACTGCAGCTGGTAGACAAATTTGGGGAGACGGTACTCCTAGCCAATGCAAGGTGGTGGATTCTGCTGGATGGTTGATTGTATCCTGACCCTTTCAAGAGTTAGAAGAGTTTCCCATAGGCCGCTATTAAAATTGCCAGAACAGCTATGATATAATGGCCTGTTTCTATTTGGCGATTAGTGCAATGAACATGCCCAAATGTGGTAAGAATTCCACTCCATATTTCATACAACTCGATAGGGCTGGATAGCCCAGGCGGTAAAGGCGTTCGTCTTGCATGCGGTAGGTCCCAGGTTCAGGTACAGGCATCGCCAAAATAACTGCTGACCTATAAACAGCTATTGCTACTAAAAGTTGTTCGATCACATCATTTTCGACCGCTCGCGACTGACGAGCACGCACCTACTCTTACGCGTAGGACTGGCGAGCCGAGACATCGGTTATTTTACCGTAAGCGGCCGCTGAAGCAGACGTTCGCCGACGATCCTGAATTCCGGTGTATCATCGTGGCTGATCTTAGATATTATAAAAGCGTCATTGTGGCTTGGCCTATACTTAGGCCCTCTGATATCTAAGGGGAGTTCGAGACCCTCGGTGGTTTAGCACTACACCCCGAGTTGATTTTTGCTTGGATTTTTTATTTCATACAGTAACCCCACTTTTTCCGGGATTGGTAAGCGAAGACGCCTGATTTATCAGGGTTGGAGCCTCATCCCCTCTATAGTGCCGCTCCGGTACATTAGGAGGAGCCTCTCTCAGTGTTTGCGTGCTGAAACAGCCGTGTTGACTGATAAGCCGCACTCGCTTCCTTTAAGGTGGGACCCTACATCCCAACACACATATTTCAACGGTACATACACGAACACTCGCAATCATCCCAACATCCATAGCGGACACTGCACTGCCGTCCCACAGGCGACTATGGATGTTTCCATTTCAGAGGCAGGGAAGTTAGGTGCTTCACAGTTAGCGGGAGGGATGTCAAGCGTAGCGGATGATAAGCTACTACAGCCGGCCGACTGTTCTCTCTCGGAACGGATGGGTGCCTTAGATAAAGAGTATAATGCTCTTTTGATAAGGCTCAAAGCGTCTGAGAACAGGGAGGATAGAGACCGGCTGTATGAGCTTTATGGGCGTAGACAGGATACTATGAAGGAGATGTTAACACAGGGGCCGTGTAAGGTGGTTTTTGAGAAGATGAGTAAGGAGGTCTTAGAACAGAATTTGGAGTCATTAGGTGGTAAGGTGGTTTTTGAGAAGAGGAGTAAGGAGGTTTTAGAACAGAATTTGGAGTCATTAGAGAAGGAGTGTAGGGCCTCGAAGGATGATGGGTATAAGCAGGGCCGTCTCGATAGGAGTTCGCTATTGCTCACTCTACTGACTAAACTAGTATTATCTTTCTTTCTACCGGGCCTGCTTCTTCTGTTTGTGACGTCACGAACGTGAGCTGAAAATTGCTTTCGAGCTTCGTTATTCACATACATCATACACAAATCCACACCCTTCCTTTGAGGAACGAACATGACTTTTTATTAAACTTTATTTTTGCACTTTACTGTAATACAAAGCTATTATTTCTTAAAACCATTTATAATTGTGCCAAAGAGAAAAGATATTAAAAACTTTAGATTCTAGAAATATTTTTTTAAAAGAAACGTTTTTTTTTAAAAAGTCAGTAATTGAATTTTTTTTTGTACATTCAAGATTTTTTTTTATTGAAATTATAAAAAAAATGAATGATACTTTTATTTATAAATAGTTTTAAATTTAATTTATCTTCTGCTATGATTTCACACAATGTACTAAAACAATCTTAAAGATATTCCATTTTTCATAATTAACTTTACTTTCAATTTCAATAAGCTTGTGAATTTTTTTAAAAACTTTTATGATGAAATAAAATTGACATTTTTTTAAAAAAAATCTTTTATTTTGTCTAACAGACTGACTATGCTATGCATTCATATAAAAAGTAAAAATCACACAAATTAAAGTAAAATTTATACAATGTATATAATAAAATGCATGACAAAGAAATATTGTTTTGCAATGTGCAATATGATTGGCATGTACTAGAAATTTACACAGTAACAGTTTTAAAAATCAGGACCTATATTAATCCAGTAAATAGGAACTTACTTAAGGTATGGAAACAAATTCAAACATTTCCTAATATAGTCAATTTTCTTTTTACACTGCTGTGTTGATAGTCATTTTTTATCTTAGTGTAGTTGTTTAAAAAAATATTTGCAATTCCAGATAAACATTTCTTAATAATGCATAGCATATTATTTCCACATTTATTACATTTAACAGTAAAGTCAATTCCTAAAATTTCTACTTTTTCTAAGGTGAGATTAATAATTAAAGATTTGTGATCAGGATAACTAAGAAATAAGCTTTCATACTTGCGACTAATCAGCTTTTGAAATAGTTGAAATGCATTCCCAGTTATAAAAGTTAACAAGTCTTGGGTCCATTTAAGGTGACCTCTGTCAGACAATAAGAAATACTTGTCAATATCTCTGGGACAATCTAGTTCTAAAGCCTTATCTTTCACAAGTATGGAAACACATTCAGAGCAACTTAAGGAATTAGATACCTTAAAAGCGACATACCCAGAAATAAAAATTAAGACAGACATAATTTCAGTATTTAATTCGACATCATTTTCACTATTATATAATTGAAAAAAAGCTTCAGGAACTTCCTGCTCATCGATACAGTTATTATTTTCTAAGAAACTAAATTTACTTATTTGGAATACACCATTTTTTCCTGAAGTAAGGTTCAACAAGCTGAGGATCCTTAACTTCCTCTCGGATTCTAAAATCTGAGTGCAGGAAATGTTATAATTCCCCCCGCTCATTTGCCTATACTGCCCAAACCGAGCTTCAATATTGTCGGTCTGAAATTTTCCCAACAAAATATATTTGAATTTTAGTGAATCTAGTACATATGGTACTAGTTCAACTAAGGCGTTGGTTGTGTGCGTCAAGGCAGTAAATGTCTCTTTGGACAACATACCGCCACGTCCAGGAAGACCCATTTTTTTCTTTTGATCTGCCTTTAAATTGTACAGCCTACTCCATTCTTTAACCCACACGTAAAACATTTGCAAAAAAATAAAATTTTCATCATTTACAGATATAATTGGGAAACAAGACTCATCATTCAAGTGTTTACCTTTTGAGGGGTGCTTGACATTAACTATCTTCCAAAAGAGATATTAACTATCTTCCAGATAAGTTGTCATCAAGTGTAATTTCACAACTGCTATAGGAGGCCAAATGACTGAGAAGATTGTCTAACTTAGACCACTTATCGCACTTTAAGTCTGTACCTAAAAGCCATTTGAAGGAATGTATGTCAACAACCTTTTTTTCATAGTAAATTTCGACATAAAGGTTATCGAGAACTTTAAAACAAACTGTCATTTCCGGAATTCCTGTTTCTTTTAAAATAAAGTACAAAATGTATTTATCTCTAACTAGTATTGTCCAGTTTTCTGTTGCTTTGCATTGGGATTTTTGGACTAATTCCTTAAAGGAGGGTATGACATCTTCCTTGCACCACTTTTTGAACTCTTGTTCATCTCTTTCTACTATAGCATGGTGACGATCTTCTGGAAGTTTCCGCTTTGGTGGCAATGGTGTGCTGATGTAAGTTGGCAGCTTTTCAAAGATTGTTGGAAACGCATCTTTGGTTAGTGTTATCTTGCTTCTTGGCACAACTAACTCAGTGCCATCTTCACGCCGTACCCTATCTTCTCGGATGACGAAACGGTCTTCAAAGTGTTTGATACACAGCACGGCCGTAGAAGATGGGGTAAAGTTGTCCCTGCTGACTTTTCTCGTCCACAACTCTCTTCGTTCAGGATCCTTCGGGAATGTGAACACTGTTGTATACTCTTCAGCACCATCATAGTTAGATCTGCAACCAACAGCACAGCACTTCTTGCCTCTCCCCATCACCTGTAAATGAAATAAAATTTAGTTATTACTATTGAATTCATTATTAGTATGCAATTATTTGTAGTATGATTTCAAATGCAGTGACAGAACAGAAAGGCTAAAATATCTTATTATAATTGTATATATTTAGCCAAAAGAGTTTTGTTTTTCAAGACATACATATGAACAATGTATGTATAGTAATTGTTTTAATCTTTTTAATAATGTTAAAGTATTACAACTCAATACTACAAAAAACTAATAAAACTGGTTTCAGCTTAATTAAGAACCATACACAACTTCGTGTCTTTAAAACAAACTTTAAAATTATATTGAGCCAAACAAAATAATTTAGGACTGCTGAGATACTTAATTTAGATGAGTTATTCATATTTTATTGTTTGAATAAGTAGAAAAAGCGCGATCTGTTTTAAAAAAACACACCATGTTTATGTTTAAGAATTCAAATACCATGCATGTGGTAAATAAGTTTTGACTATGTTTTAATTACAAGAAACAAAATAATTGTACTTACTTCAGGCATGAGATTCTGCCGACTTTTGTCGGAATTTCCGACTTTTCTTAAATTTCATCAGTTTCCGACATTTTAAAAAAAAATTGTGAAAAATTCCGATTTTTAGGGGAAAAAAATTTGGGGCGATTTTTTTCTAGGAAAACAAAAAAAGATAACGCGCCAAACAAGACATATCTCGCCAAGCTGAGATCTGACTGGAGGCCGTGTCAACAGAACAGTTACAAAAGTTCAACAAGCTATGTGGACTTGTCTGAAGTGGGGGTGTTAGGACTATCATCCAAACCAACACTACTCACTTGTTGTCCTTATCATTTGTAACGTACCTGCTTCTTGTTCACTCAACTCGTATCGTTGTTCTTGTTGTTTAGAATATTGGCAAATGGTACCGCATGGTACGCGTGTTTTTATAGTTTGTAGAAATCAGAAGATGTGAATTTGGTATTCAAGATCAAAGTATAAGGTATGTATGAAATATTTTAAGTTAATTAGTAATTAATATGATAATCTAAGGTTTTTGCAATTTTATGCAATGCATGATATAAGGATAATATTATGCCGATTTCCGCGATCTATATTACGGAAACATTACCGCGAGTTGATTTTTTTTTATTTTTGTACGTAGGTTTAATTTTTCGGTAATTAGGAATTTTAAATAAATTAAAAAGTTAAAAATATAATGTGTATTTTAATATATATTTAATTAAATAGTTTTAAAATATAATGGATTTTATGGAGTTTTTGCGCTTTCTTATTACCCACACGACACGCCGATGCCACCGTAATAATCGCGAGGACTTCAAGCTGCTAATTGCCTTTAGAATAGTATCAAAACATATTATTCATGGCAGTCGTGTTTTAAAATAATACTTGGAAAAAAATTAACTTTTGTTTTCAAGGTTGATTATGAACTTGAATTTGATGGGAACAAGTTTAATTTGAACCCGAATCTGCACACTGGGGGGGGGGGGGGGGGGGGGGGGGAGTCAATCTTAATGCATCTCATTTAAATTTTGTCTTCTTTCCGAGTTTTAATTAAAGACCGCCATTAGTATTCCTTACATTTAAAGAATACATGATTATTTTTAGAATATACGTTAAAATATTTCCAAATGTCCGATTTTTGTTCCTATGCGAAATAAACTTAGCACATTGTTATGATCTTCAATCTGTTTCCAAGGTCATTACAATTAATTTATTTGTTTGTCATTACAAGGTTTTACTTTTTTTTCCAGTCGTTTTAAATCGGCCAGACAATGGCGGCTATTCGAAGAGACATTGTCAACAGAGCTGATGATTGTAGCACTCAAGGGATTGATAAAGGAGTTAGAAATTCGTGGTGTTGGAATTGGTTAGAGAAGCAGGTGGATGGAGTGTATGTTCGGGACGTGATTCGAAAAGTGAAACTGCCTGGAACAGCTTATTGCATCATATGCAATAAAGACATCCTCTATGGCAATAGAGGTTTTCTATGCATATCAAATCATTTGAAATCCACAAAGCATACATCTCTCCTCAAGGTAAGGCAGAACAATTTTTTTATTACCTGGAAGTAGTAATCTTGAAAACGACGAAAAGAATTCCGAATATGGATTGCATCCTATGTTCCATTCAATGAAAGTTGCAGCTACGAAAACCGCACCTGAATCTTTGACACCTCTGGCCGACCGTGTTACAAACTCCCAAGCAATGGTGATTTCATTTATAGCAGAAAAATCTCTGGCCTTCTCAATAGCACCTGATATAATTGAGTTGGCAAAAGCGCTAGCAACAGACAAAAAGGCTCTCGATAAACTGTCTATGCATCGTACAGCTGCTTCTTACAAATTGCAATATGGAGTAGCAAAAACTTTTAAAGAAAAACTGTTTGAAGATTTAAAGACGTCCTTCTTTTCATTGAACATGGATGAAAGCACGAGTAAAAATCATGAGAAAATTGTGTCTGTTTTAGTAAATTTAAAAGATGAGAACAAAAGAATAGTCACAAAGCATCTTTCTTCATTCTCTGTCAAAACAGTTGACAGTGCATCCTTATTCAAAGGCATTTGTGACATCTTTGAAACCAATGATCTCCCTTGGGAAAATCTAGTTTCTGTGTTGCTAGATTCTGTAATGTTATGAGAGGTAAGAAAACAGGTTTAGAGACACGAATCCGTCTCAAGTGTCCCAATTTACTAGACATAGACGGCGATACATGTCACCATGCACATAATTGTGCAAAAAAGTTTTGCAAACCCTTCGATCATTACCTGGAATCTTTATTTGCAGACATCCATAATGATCTAAAATACTCACCTGATTTGCGAGCAGCATTAGCTGAAATATGTGACACAATTGGTGTGAAATTTACGATGCCACAATGTTTCGTAAGTTACAGGTGGTTGTCGGCATACGATTGCGCAGTTGATTTAAAACGATTGATTGGGCCATTGACATTATTCTATTTTTCCTTCTTGTCTAAGCAAGAGAAGATGGACTTTTTGCACATAATTGTTAAAGTGTATAAAAACTACAACATCAATGACCTTTCTAGAGATTCTATTCGAAATCTTCAACGAAAGATTGGGGAGAAAAAATATGACCGAACTCGGAATTCAACGCAAAACTCGCATCACTCAAAAGCTTTTTGGAAAACAGCTTTTGACAAAGTTAATCATGGGTGTTTTCATTGCAGTATTGCCTATGTTAAAAGAATATGTACTGATGTTTGAGCATGCCACACCATTAATTCACACATTACATGATAAGCAGATGGAACTTTTAAAAAATTTCTTGGGGTGTTTTGTGAAACCAGAAGTTTTAAAAAAAATCAAAGGAAGACATGTAAAGAATCTTAAATTGGAAATGGTTCATTATTTACCATTTAAGTCTGTGTTTATTGGAGAGATGGCCAAAAAGTTAATTTCTGTTTCACCTAAGTCACAGTGTGATACCATTAAAAAATTTCAATCTTGCACCATGGAAGCATTTGCTGGTTGTGGCAAAATGTTACTGGCAAAAATGCCAATAACAAATCCATTTCTAAAAGCTGTATCCAGTATTGATCCTGCATGTCGACAGAGTTCATTGTCTTTAAAGTACATGAAACAACTCCAGATTTTTCATCTAACTTCATAAAATCAGAAGAAAAGGAGCTATATGATTTAGAGGTCGTTAGGTTTCAAAATGATAATTTAAGACCACAAGGGGAAAATGAAGGCATTGATGAATGGTGGGGAGAAGTTGTGGATAATAAAAAGTATCCACTATTAAGCAAACTTGTGTTTGCTTTGTTGACATGTTTCCATGGGCCAAAAGTGGAAGCAAGTTTCAGCCTTATGAATAATATTGTTACATCAAATTCCAGTCGGATGAATGTGCCAACATTCAGTGCTTTTCAAACTGTGAAATATGAACTGTCCTCTCAAAAGAAATCTGCAGTGTCTTGTTTTGCTAAAAAGGATTATCTTAGAGAACGTGTTGACAGAAAATTATGTAAGAACATGAGATCTTCTTTTAATTCTTATAAGGAGGAGCAGTCAAAGAACAGATCCCTGAAAGAAAAAAAGGAACAACAACTTCATAATGTTAAGTTGGTTAAAATTTCTAAGTTGACTGCAAAAAAACTGACCCTTGAAGCAGCCAAGACACAGAGATTAAAACATAAAAAAAAAATAACCAAAAAATCTAAATGTAATCCCCAATCAAAAACCACAAGCGAACAAATCCAACTACTACCAGTACAAAATGGTAGCGTCAAAGAACTTGAAATAAAGGTGACACATAATGCAGGACTTTCTTCTGATGAAAAGCAAACTAGTGAAAGAAATTCCAGAATTGAAAAAAACTTTACTGCTTCAAAAGTGCAAACTTCAAAAGTTAGCTCTACTGCAAAAAAAGTTAAGGAAAATAAATTGACACATAAAAGGAAACTCTCTTCTGATAAAGATACTGAAAATGGTAAATCAGCTAAAGTAAAAAAAACTGTAACTGTTTTAAAAAGAAACCACACCATTATTGATATGTTCAAAAATTTGCAGAAAAAGTAATGCTTAAAGTTAATGTAATTTGTTGGAGTTGTAAATATGGTAATTTGTTGGAGTTGTAAATATGGTATTGTAAACTAAATTTTAGAAATATGTTGTAATAAAAAAATTCTAATGCATTATACAGTGTTGTGCAATTATTGCATTATTATTTTTAAAACTGATTTTAGATGTAGTTTGATGATGACAATTTTTTTATGTTTGAAAGTCGGTTTCGCGTGTTTTTTGTTTTTTTGCAAAAATTTAGCTTACGCGCTTTTCAGACTTTTTGCTCTTTACCCACTCTCATGCCTGTTACTTGTAAAGCTATGTTATTTCAGCTTGAAATATCAAAATACTGTCGAGTTGAAATCAGGAAACTATGTATTGCTACATCTAAGATGCAAATAACAGAACTGACCCCGAACTATGGGTTTTTATATGCACGGAATGACATAAACTAGAAAGCTCTAGAATGTTCTTATTAATGTAGCATAAACTAGAAAGTTCTAGAATGTTCTTAATTATCAAGAAATAATAATTTGGAAAATACAAGTTTTTTTTTTTACCGAAGCTACACCGAATAGCGTCAATTTATGAATCGACAATCATGCGTTTATTTACTTTCGATCTCTTTGCCATTCAAGCATTCAGCTCCAATTTGTGACGTCACAGTCGTTTTTGCGGAGAAGGAGCAGGCCCGGTTAAAACATAGATAATAGAGTGAGCGTGTAGCGAACTCATTCGAGACGGCCCTGGTATAAGAACCCTTCGAAGAGTTTCAAACGACCCCGGGTATGCGTTAGCCCCGGGACGGTTGAAACGGCGAATAAGTTTAAGGCGCTGGAAGACGAACAGCAGGAAGAGGAGAATGAAAACGGTATGGAGACCGATTATCACAGTGCCCCCAAGGGGAAGACTAGGATTCCTCCAATTGTCATAACAAACCAAAACATAAAGTGGAAAGAACTGGCCAAGTCATTGAAGGATGCTGGCTTAAGCAACTTCTCTGGCAAAGCCACGGGGACGACTTTGAACGTAAAAGTCGCCACCGAGACAGATTATAGGTTGGTAACATCACATTTGGTAGCTAAGGGAGTCCCCTTTCATTCTTACAAATTAAAAAGTGAGCGCACCCTCAAGGTGGTATTGAGAGGTGTTCCCGCCGATTTAGGCGCGGCCGAAGTAAAGGCTGAACTGAAGAACTACGGTTTCGAATCAGAAACTGTTTTTCAGTACTCCCATATTGTTAATGGAGAGAAGAACTTCATTCCCGTCTATTTCATAGAGCTTCTCAACACAACACAGAACAAAGAAATATACAACATGACCGAATTTATGTACTTCAAGGTCACAGTTAGCAGTTACAAAAAATCTAAGGAGCCCACACAATGCCATCGATGCCAACGGTACGGTCATGCACAATCAGGCTGTTCAAACCCCGCTAGGTGTGTAAAATGCGCGGGAAGTCATCTGACCGTGGATTGCCCAACCAAGGGGCGCATTGAGTCGCCCAAATGCGTTCTTTGTGGGGGTGACCACACAGCCAACTACAGGGGTTGTTCTCAAAGACCCATTCGCAGAGACAACGGCCAGAATACTGCCGAACACAACATACACAACCAACAAACCATTAGGCCAACACAAACACATAAACCTGTTACTAAAGAACAGGCAGCCATTAACAAACTTAACGAGGCAAGACCACTGATCAAAGCAGCTCCAGTCAGGACCGGCTTTAGCTATTCAAACGCAGCAGTGGCCGGACCCTCATCCTCACCACAACAACACGCTCACACTCCAATAATTAATGAGGTGGAGACACAAGTCGAAACCAATTCACAACAACAACAACACGGGGAAACCCAAAGCACACCCAAACAGCAAGTTAATGCTCATGAAGAAGAGGGGAATGTGTTTGAAATCCTCCGAGACTTACAGAAGTTCCTTAAGAACTTCAACTTAAAACGGGTCCTAAACCTGATTAAAAATGCTGCTACACGACTAAGGTCAGCGAATGGTATGATGGAAAAGTTAGAAGTAGGATTTGGTATCTTTGAGGAGCTAATCACAATGTGTAATTATGAATAATCACCACAACACTCACAACAAGACATACAACCCCACTTTCTACACAAATGTCGGCTTTGCCAACCTTAATGGCCTTAAAAGGCAGATACACGAGTTGAAGGAGTTCATCAGAGATCAGAACATTGACATCATGCTTTTAAACGAGACACACTTAAGACCATGTGACAAGGCTAGGATTGCAAACTACACACTGTTTAGGAATGACAGACTACACAACAGAGGGGGTGGTGTGGCCATTTATTGTAAGAGAAGCTTTAAATGTACTGAGTACATTCTTCCCCAGCTTAATTCCATTGAGGCGTGCGCTGTAGTACTGGAGAACGAAAATTTTGGTGAAGTGCTTTTTATCTCAGTCTACAACCCGCCGAACTCAAAATTATTAAACAGCGATCTTGCTGCTCTCATGAATTCTGGCCTACCAACTATTCTTGCAGGAGACCTAAATGCTAAAAGCACCCATTGGAATTGTAGGGCAACAAACCCAAACGGTATTATTCTCAAAAAATTCATTTTAGACCAGGGAGTAACTCTGGCTGCCCCTGACGAACCAACCCACTTCCCAGGCTATATCGACCATAGACCAGATATCTTAGACATTATGCTCCTTAAGGGCATTCCCCACATCCCTCATCTTAAAGTTCACGACAGCCTTTCTTCAGACCATAGCCCAGTGACTTTTACTTTTTATGGCCTCACCAAACCCCCTGAGAGAGTTAGGTACAAGACAAACTGGGAAACATTTCACACAAAGTCAGGAAACAACATCACAGTCAACCCTAACATGACCACTACAGATCTCATTGACAATGCCATTGAACACCTCACCACAAAACTCAAACAAGACATTGACAGCAGTTCAAAACCCACTAAAACCAACACTGACACTAGGCTTCCACACTACATCAGAGACAAGATTAGGGAGAAGAACAGACTTAGAAAGGAGTACAAACACACCAGACACCCACCCACCAAAAGCAGATGGAACGAAGCCTGCAGAGAAGTTAAAACACTCATCGCCGATCACAAACAAGCTGAATGGGAAGACACAGTTATGAGGCTCTCCACACACGATAACACAGTTTGGAAAATGGCGAAAGCCCTCAAATCCAAGCCACAACTTATTGGTCCTCTTAAAGGACCAACCTCACTCATCTACACAGAACACGGCATGGCAGAGCTCCTAGCTTCCAGCCTACACAACCAGTTCTCACCACATCAGACTCCAATTAACTTAGAGCTGGTTGATAGTATTAGCAGCGAAGTAGAAAACTACTTAGCAATTGAGCCCACCACACCTATCACCCACACTACACCACAGGAGATCAAAAAACTCATCAAAACACTCGATCCAAAGAAGGCTTCTGGTTATGACCAAATCTCAAACACTGCCATCAAAAACATTGACAACATGGTCATAGTCCACATCACCAACATCTTCAACGCTTGCCTTGGGGCGCTTTTTCATTGAACGACACGACACCGATAAATCGTACACTATCGCTTGGGACGGCATACGATATTATCGTATCGTCTAGGTAGTCGCTTTTTCACTGCACCGATATCGTTCACTGAAACGGGCCGATTTTCCTCTCATTTTCGTGTTCGTCTTTCTCCGTGAGCAGACGCATTTAAAAAATGGCTCGTCACAATAAACTACATTATCATCAATTGCGCCTCTTATATTTACTTTATTTAAGAAGGAAAAGACGAGGTATTACAAAACGCTTCTGGGTTCACGATATTTTAAAAGCAAGGCATTCTGAAGGGGATTTTCACGTACTATTTGAAAGGCTACATAAAGATCCTGCAAAATTCTTCAATTATTTTAGAATGAGAGTGGAAACTTTCGATTGAACTTTCTAACATGACGTTAAAAAATAAATTTTTAATTACAAGCTGAAATCAGTTTTAAAAAAAATACAACCTTATTAAAACAGTTGCTAGTTAATTGTAAAAAATTAAGAATTTTATATAAAAAAACATGCAATTTTTTAAAACTATTTAAAAACTAATTTTGTTAACTAGGTCATAGATTTCAGCACCATTTTATTTACTTTCCGTCATGTCTACCCTCAACTAATTCGCAAAGAGACACAATATCAAATTTAAGAGCCATTTTTACGAAGTTTTCAAAGAACGAAGTTTTCAAACAACAACAAACAGAAAATGTCGCCACGATTAAGAAGGATTCGTGCGTACCCACGATATAACGTGGCGATAACCGATATCGCCCGATTAGGAACGGCATAATCGTTATCGTATCGGCTAGTGAAAAGCGTCCCGGCTTCGCGTGTGTGTTTTGCGTTCCACGATATCGTGTTACTGAAATCGTATACGATTTGTCGGTGTCGTGTCGGTCAATGAAAAAGCGCCCTTAGGTTACACTACTTCCCCAGCAGATGGAAAAGGGCCATTGTTGTCCTTTTCAAGAAACCTGGGAAAAGTCCACTCCAACCCAACAACTACAGACCGATCAGCCTCTTGCCTTGTTTGGCTAAACTGTTCGAAAAAGTCATCAACATCAGGCTACAACACTTCATCAACGAAAACAACATCATCAACACCAACCAATATGGTTTCAGACGGGGACACTCCACAGTCCATCAGGTTCACAGAATGGTTGAAATCATAGGACAGGCTTTTAACAACAAGGAAGCGATAGGGGGAGTTTTTCTGGACGTGGAGAAAGCTTTCGACAGTTTATGGCATGAGGGCTTAATCAGCAAACTCATTACACAAAACATTCCAAAGACCCTCATTCACATCATCAACTCATTCATCACAAACAGAGTCTTTCAGGTCAGAGTCAACAACACACTTTCCACAGTCACAAACATCAGAGCAGGAGTCCCACAAGGTAGCATTCTGGGCCCCACACTTTTCAATCTTTACATCAATGACTTCCCTACATTTGACAATTGCATCACAGCCCAGTTTGCAGATGACACAGCCATTCTTGCCAAATCTAAACACGGTGACATTGCTTTCCACAAACTTCAGACAGCTTTAAACACAGTTCAAGCATGGTGCGAAGACTGGAGAGTTAAGATCAACGCGCAGAAGAGTGAGTCAGTCCTTTTCAGGAGACACACAAAATACGCAGACAATATGACACACACCTTGAGATCTTCGACACAGACATTAATAACAGTAAACACACCAAATACCTCGGTGTTTACTTAGATGACAGACTTAACTTTCGTGAGCACATAAAGCAAACATTAGGTAAAGCTACAGGAGCCAGTGTTAGTTTAAACCCTATCATTGGCAAACACTCCACCATGACACTTAAAAATAAGCTCACGCTCTACAAGACAATGATTAGGCCAGTTCTGCTGTATGCCTCTCCGGCTTGGGCTGCAGTCCGAAGAACTCACAGACAGAAACTTCAAACATTTCAGAACAAAGCACTTCGTAGAATTACAAACGCCCCTTGGTTTGTCAGGAACTCCATTTTACACAAAGACCTTGGGATTGACACCATAGACACTGCCATCCTCACTGCTTCACACAATTACAACACCTCACTACAGAACAGCACATATGACAACCTCAGACAAATTGCAGACTATGACCCTATAGTTGAACAGAAGTTCAAACGTCCTAGGACCATACATCACGACCCAGATTGGTGATTTTGACTTGCGTGTCAACTTGACATGTTCTTTTTGATTTTTTCTTTGACGATGCTTTACGGCATATGTGTTTTGTACATGTCCTGTCCATTTCATTGTAGTTTTTGTTATGTATTTTTCTTAAAATGTTTTTATATTTTGATCACTAATAATTTTTTCCCTTTCAGAAGTTTTTAGATCCTGCTTTGCAGAGCCCTTGCGGCACCCTTTTCCAGTTTTACAGCGAGGACTTTGTCCATTTTTATTCCCAGTCAAAAGTTAACCCCTTTATGGGAAGCTTTCGATGAAGGAGTAAGGGCGCTTCGCGCCGACACTCGTCAGTTAATGTTCGATTTCCGATTTCCGAAGTTGTTCGATGAATAATAAACCGTGTGAATGGAGTACACGTTAGGGGTAGGGTAGGGTAGGTACATATATATTCCGGCTTGTGTGCTTGATCAGAGACCCGCTTATAAGCCTTCGTCAAGTAAGACAGACACAGAAAGAATTTTTACTGTCACAGAGAAAGGAAGTACACCCAGGGCAAAGGCGGGAATCGAACCCGCACCCGTTACAGCGCGCAGACTGCTAGCGTAATGGTCTGCGATGCAAACCACTCGGCCATCCGGGCCCCGAGTACACGTTAAATATACTTCCGACGCTGCGTTAAATATAGTCTCGACGCTGCGTACGATGTCGCCCTTAAAAATTGCATTGTGCCTACTCAGGTGTCGGTTAGTAACTTGACTCTGGCCTGTGGCGAATAGCCCTCGTGTGTAGCTCTAGTGCGATGATAATTCAAACTAACCCTATCTCATACAACTGGATGGGAATAACTACCCTACGTTAAATTTTCAACTTCGCCAAAAGCCGTCAATGCCAAAATTCAATCGGCCATTAAGCCTTAAACAAAACCGACATTCATCCTCTTGTTTTTGGTTGGAAAAGTTTTATAAAGTACAAATTTCTTATTTGCGCTGAAAATATTCCTCCATATCTTCATTTCTTACTATTTTTGCAAACATCAATTAAATTAAACTCGAATATATAATTACAATCGAGTTGAGAAAATGTGATCCACCATAAAAATATTCAAAAGATTTAAAATCAATATATAAGTAAAATAAATTATTGACATTCAAATAACAATCCTGCAAATTAAACTCGTGTGCTCTTGCACGTTAATGCGGTTTATACTTAATTTAATTTTCGTTCACACAACACCCTGAAATTTCTTTTAAATTGAAATAAAAAGTGCAAATTTTAATCTTACAATGTTATTCCTATGGAGAAATCGGCTCACGTTTTGCACTCCTACACCCGTTTGGATTTGAATTTCAAAAAATCGCTTCTTAAATGATGCCTTCAATATAAAAATAATATTCTCCTAAAAGTGGTTGCTGTACCTCTAGTAGTTTGGGCTGGGCGTTGATACGTCAAGTCAGTCAGGACTTTGCCTTTTATATATAAAAATGTGTCGCAATATGATTCTGATTATTTGTTTAAAAAGAGGCACAATATTTCTGTTTTTTTTAAGTCTAATGTATTTTGTCATTTACATTCAATAATGACGTCCTAATACTAATTATTTGTTTTTTGGGGAGAATTTTTTATTGTCTTGTTTTTAAATGGTATTTAAAACTCAATTAGTTTAGTTATATAATGTTTTATTTTGTAAGTGCGAGCAATATTACCTATTCATTCTTTTAAATACAAATAAATTTGCTGTTAAGTAAAAATTATTTAATTTTCGATGAACACAAGTATGTTTAATTTTGATTTTTACAAGTTAAATGTAGGATTAAATATGCTGGTTTTTTTTGTTTTTTTAAGACACGTGAAATTTGTGTGGAAACAGTTCTAAAGTGACAGTTTCTGTTCCTACTTTTTTAGATTTTCCTACATAGTATACCATAATTACCGTAAATAATTTCAATCAAAGGAGAATCTTTTTAAGTAATTGTTGCAGAACAGATTATTAGTATCCAAGGCATCACCTACTGAAAGTACAGCTAGCTCCTACCATCAGAAGATTATCTCCCGCCACATTTCGTGGGCATAACTATTAGGGTGATTATTGCATTTTGAGGCAGACAGACAGGATCAAACGGCAGTTTCCAGACTTGTCAGTAGGCACCTAAAATGCATGACTTTTGATTCCGGCAGTGTGTTCCCAATGTGTTCCAAATGCCATCTGATGCCGGCTTCTCCGGAACATATCCGCGATTGCTTGGGGCTCACCTTAGAGGATGTTTGTGATAGCCTTCTCCTGGTGCTGGACTTTGCAAGGCTGCACGGGCTCATGGATTTGATCTAGCTGTCGCTAGATCAAGAAGGATTGGAAACAGCAACTCGATATCGTTTATAAAGGGTCTCTAACTCGTTTATAAAGGACTTCAAGCACCGTAAATGTATAGCAACATTATCGGAATTGAAGTAAAATAATTAATTATATTATCTTTGCTCTTTTTTCATACATTTGTACACATAAAATATGTCACAAATATTGAATGGAACTCAGAACAAAGATTACAAATGCCATATAAAATTTTTATTGAGGCCAAATTTGAAAACAGCTCGATAATACAACAAAGCACGGACGGCATAGCATGATTATGGATTTATCAATTTTAAAAAAATTGAGAGTAAATTGAATACCACTTATTTTAATTCACCAATGATTTAATAAAAAAAAAAATTTAAAAATCAATATTTATCGTGTTTGCTTTTGTAGTATGACAAAAAAATCTCTGAAAAGGAATTGGCTAAGAAAATAAGACGGCCTTTGTACCCATTCATAGGTACAGTGGATTATTTTTATTTCATAGTTAGAAGTCCAATTTTTATCCAGATTGCAATATCTTAAGAATAGAAATAATATTTTTTGTTTCAAAGATACCAAAATCATGATCGAGCACACAATTGGATTTTGCTTTCCTTAAATGGAAAGAGTCAATTAGCTTAACACTGTCCTTACGATCATTCAGTGACGTAAGTTCGGCGAACATTAATGCTGAAAATCTAAGTTAAAAAAGAATGAATAAAATACCTTAGTAGTTGCTTCATAGCTGCATCCCCCAAATACAGTATTCTCCAAGCATTAAATTATGGAAACATGGAGGCAGCTTCAATTTTTTGTTTAATTGTTTTCTTCTTTTCCTATTTAACAATAAAATATTCCATTAGTTGATTTTACAAACTCACATAGAAGCTTTTGTTTTCTACATAATTAAAAAAAATATTTACAAATTTTAACAAACTGTCATATAAAAACCAAAATTTAAATGAGGTTCATGTCCACATGATGTTGCAAGTAGCTTTTTTATTCATTAAAATGCCGAATGGTAGACTAATATGGAAAATTACACAATAGATTAGACAGGCTTTTAAATTTAGCTATTTTGACTTTACTCAATTTCAGTCTGTTATCAATATCTGTAATAACAAACTAAACTACTAGAAGATATGTAAATTTTTCTAGCCTCGTATTTAAATTGCATTATTTATATTTGAAATAGATTGTAATACACTTATATACAGAGATAATAGGATTTCCAGCATGAATATAATTAAAGTTTCTATCTAAAAAATATTAAATCTGTTTTGATGCAGGAATATAATGGGGAATAAGCAATGTTTGAAGGCATGAATATATTGATAAAAGAAGTGTTTACAAAATAACATATTTGAAAATCAAAGTATATTACCATAAAAAAAATATGAAATTGGTTTAGCACTCTTCGAACGTATTGCACACGAGTAGCATCGTAGCAAGGGGAAAAAAGTCCCATTTAATCCGCGGCACTTCTTTGCAGAATCACCTGAAAATACAATTAGCTCCTACTAGAAGAATATATACTGCCACATTTCATGCGTCAAACCTCGCTAATGAATGGATAAAATTATGGTAAACGTATATCTTCTCAATAAAGAAGTAAAAAAATGAAATGAATGATCCTTGTCTCTTCTATTAAAGTATATCAAAGTTTTTCATGGTTAGTGAACCAAATATTGCTTTTCAATGTAACGATCTTAATAAATGAGACTAACATTTAAAAATGCTCCATAATTGAATTTATAGCATATTTTATATCGTATTAATATCAATTTCGATAAAATTCGCTTGATATTTACAATTTATGTTATAATTTTTAGCAAATAAAATTAAATTTTAGTACCCATTTATTTGCTTTTATATTTCTGATAGAATGGGAATGACTTTTGTAGTATGACAAGAAAATCTCTGTTTTAATCAGTAAGATACAATGTTAAGCGTTGCGGCAGTGGCAATAAAAGATTGCAGAATTTACAACAATTTAAATAGACTTTATCTTTAACTACTAGATTGAAAACCTCAAAATTGGATTTTGCTTTCCTTAAATGGAAAGAGTCAATTAGCTTAACACTGTCCTTACGATCATTTAGTGAAGTAAATACGGCGAACTTTAATGCTGAAAATCTAAGTTAAAAAAGAATGAATAAAAACCTTAGTAGTTGCTTCATAGCTGCATCCCCCAAATACAGTATTCTCCAAGCATTAAATTATGGAAACATGGAGGCAGCTTCAATTTTTGTTGAATTGTTTCTTCTTTTCCTATTTAACAATAAAATATTCCATTAGTTGATTTTACAAATGACATAGAAGCTTTGTTTTCTAATAATTAAAAAAATTTAAACTCACAAACTCTTAAAAACGCAAATTTTATGAGGTCATGTCCACAGGATTGTAAGTTAGTTTTTATTCACAAATGCTGAATGGTCAGACTATATTGGAAAATAACACAATAGATTAGACAGCTTTTAATTTAGCTATTTTGACTTTAGCTCAATTTACAGTCTGTAATCAATTTCTGTAATAACAAACTGAAATAAACTACTAGATAGATATGTAAAATTTTTTAGTCTAAAAGTATTTAAATTCGCATTATTTATATTTGAAAGATTTTTTTATACCTTATATACAGAAGTATAATAGGATTTCAACATGAATAAACAAAAGTTTATCTAAAAATATTAAATCTGTTGAACGAATTAATGGGGATAATTAATGTTTGAAGATTAAAAATTGATAAAAAGGAGTTACAATAAGTTTTTAACAAACCTTTAAATACGAAAAAAAGTTGCATTAGGTGCCTAATTTTGTTAAGCAAACAAATGAAGAGCTCAAGTGCAAAACAAGTTAAATCACTTTTTGGAAAAAATTGAGTTGGTTAGCTTTTCATACAGGTATTGTAGGAAGGGATCCACCAACATTTTGATTTGCACAAAAAAAGTTTTCACATTTTGTCAAAAGTTACTTTTTTTGTGCAAATCAAAATGTTGGTGGATCCCTTCCTACAATACCTGTATGAAAAGCTAACCAACTCAATTTTTTCCAAAAAGTGATTTAACTTGTTTTGCACTAGAGCTCTTCAAATGCATATTCACTTTATTTGGTATATAAAAAACACATAAAAATTAATAATTAATTTGGTATTAAAAAACACATTATGTGTATTTACACAAATATTTTCGATGTAAAACTATCGCTGTAGTTTTCTTGAATTGCAGTAAAATAAAATACAAATCTTTAAAAGACGATGGTCCTTATTATATAAAAGTAGAAACTTAAACGTTTTTATCTGAGCTGTATGGCAGTGAATGTTCAATTTGTAAAAATATTATTTAAATGGGAATAAATAACATACCATGTCGTTGAAGTATCAGTAAAACAATCTTTATTTCTTCGGGAAGTCAAGTTTCCAACTTTAAGGCATATATTTTTTAATATTATAAATATTTTCAAGAAGATCTTTTGCGAGCAACTTAGTACGTGAGATTTGCAGCTGGAATGACCGAAATTACAAAATTTCGATCTTTTTCATTGTTACACTCATTGTTGTAAAACATAAAATAATTGAAAAGATATTGTTTCTTCACTTTATATTATTGCTTTTAAACTATACCATTGTTGGTTTCAGCATTTAACTGCAAAAGAGCGTATACGTCTAAAATTTAAAAAAAAATCGCCAAATAGGCGACATAGCTATTAATTATATATTAATAGTATTAATATATAATTACATTAATCTAACCAACTCATGACAATTAATTATGTTTTACTCAAGGCTAACTCCATGTAACTGTAGTGTAAGTCATGATTTAAGAAGAGATTAAAAGCATTTTAAATTTAAAAAAAATGAATCAAATTAAATAAAGCACGTCACATTATTTAGTTCTAATAAGTGTAGATCAGCTATTCAACTACTTTTTTTGTATTCATTTAATGTTAAAAGTTGCAATGATAATCACTTTTCACAAACGTGACTTACACTACAGAAAGGATAATTTTGCATGGAATTGTCCTCAATTGTTCTTTGAAATAATGCATTAACGTTAAAATGAGACTGTCAGAAAGTATAATGTATCGTGCTCTTTAAAAAAAAATCGCGAATAAATTGCCATTTAATACAGACAATTTTAGCATAACGTTTCTTCTGTAACTTTCTGTATTTTAAAGATTTTTATTTTATTTTAATTTATATTTCAAGAAAACTGCAGTGAAGGTTTTATCATCGAAAATATTATAGTCAATTAACATTGACAATCTGGTTTTCGTAGCATGCTATTTCTGACAGCAGTCGATGAATATTTTAAATAATTAAATTGTATATAAATATTTATTTGAAATCACAAATCTGGTGCTCTACAAGCCTTTATTTGAAAAAAACATTTTGTAAGCATTTCAAAGTTATTAAATGTCTTACAATGGTGCCTAAATTAATAGAACAACAAAATTTATGAGGAACGATGTAAAAAAGATAATTATCAAAATAATGTAGCATGCACATGTTCATACTGTATTAAATAATATATGAACAAGAAAAAGCACAGTTGGTTCGCACAGTTAAAAATATCGCGTTTCACAACGATTGTCAAATTTTCATTAAAGAAGCAGTTTAGACTGATTTCTATCAAAGTGAAGAGTTTGCTGCTTTTTTTTAAAGGTAAAATGGTTAGGTGAGGTAAACCGTTTGAATATCTGAATCGGACTGACAAAACACGTATCTAGGCTTACACGTATTGCCAGTGCCTGATTTCTAAATGGGCTGTAGCTTAGAGCGGCGAATTTTCGGGGCGGCAAATTTTACGACCAATTATTTATTTAGTAAATTGCGTCACAACTACAGAAGAAAATTCCAATTATAGGGGACACATACAGAAATAAGTTAAAACAGAGACAAAACAGTAGATTTAAAAACATCTGGTGACACATAAAAAACATCAAGTTCGTAAATAAAAGAATTATACAAAACAAAATTAAGGGTGGCGATACATGTAACCACCTGAATTGGATCGTTTTTCAGAGATGTTAATAAAAGGGAAGAAATACATGAATCGTTTTAAAATTCAGTATGTTTATATATTTAAATACAAAAATTAGATTTTTTTAGTTTTTTCAAAATGGCCGCCGTAGTAACTCACCTCCTGAGATCCGCGGATAAAAGTATCAATCGGTGGGGATTCTAACTACTCCAAAATTGATCTGAAATCAAAATTTTTCATTTGAAAATGTTTATAAGATCTTCTAGTTAAACCAATAAAAAATCAAACAAGTTTAAAAATTGAAAATCAGCAAGCCTCAGAATAAAAAAGTTCGAATTTTTTAATCTTTTTTTAAAGGTTTTTGGGTAAAAATACAGTAATTAAAAAAATTGGCATTTTTGAGGTTCAACTAGAAGATAATTACTATAGAGAAGACGTATACCAAATTTTATAAGGATCTGTTGAGAACTTTTTGAGTTATCTTGCCCGCCAATTTAAAAAAGTAGTTTTGAGATAAACGTGCTTAAAGTTTTGAAAGCCCTCAAGCACCGAGTTGAGGTGTAGCATTTAAATGAGTATTTAATCAATAAATAATGCGAAATTCATTCTAAAAATATGCAGGCACATTTTTCATATGTTATTTTAACTATTTATGAAAGAAAAAATAATCGATTTTTACATATATCGCCCCCCCCCCTTAAACTATCTAGCTATGCCAGTGGTTCTCAACCGGTGGGTCGCGACCCCCTGGGGGGTCGCGAAGGGATCCTAGTTTTAAAAAAAATAATATATATATATTTAAATAACGTTTTATACGATAATTTTACAACTAGAATTGAAGAAAAATAATCAGCACATATTATTTTACTTTATATCTTGGTTAATTTACATTTCAACTTGTAGCTCTGTATTTAGCTCATTTAGGTGCATAAATATGTCTGCTAAGTATGCAAGTTCCAAAAACAAGTTGGAGAGCTAAAAAAAAATCCGGCCAATTCTGGTCTAGCATCTTATAAAAAATATCAGCATTTCAGGTCGCAGCTCAAATAACCTGTTCAAAACCTTTCCATGGGACAGCCATCGTACCTCTGTATGTAACAGCAGCGCTTTATGTATGGCGCCCGTTTCATTGCAAAGTTTTTCAAACAGTCGTGACACTGTAAAGGTCTGCTTTTAATAAAATTGACTATTTTTACAGCTTCCATAAGGACTTGATGAAGTTCAGCAGACATTTTCTTGGTGGAAAGGGCTTGTCTATGTAAAAAGCATCAGTGCACCCACTTGGCATTTGGTATAAAATCTCTTAACCTTTTGACTAAACCACTTTTAACACCTGTTAAGCATTTAGCACCATCACTGCATATTGCTATACACTTTTCCCAATGTATTTGATATCTTTCCGTAGCTTCCATAAAAAACTTAAATAAACATTCTCCCATTGTGGTCCAGCAAAGATTTGCAAAAAAAAAATTTCTTCTTGTGTATATCCATCTGACTCAAACCGTATAAAACACAAAAATTGTGCACAATTTGACATCGTCTGTAGACTCATCGATTTGAATGGGAAAATATTCGCTTCGTTTTATTTTTTCATATGGGTTTTATTTTTTCATATCTTCAGCAATGGTATGAGGCTTTCCTTTTTTCGCAATTCTTAAGGCCACTATAGATAAGATGCATGAAGTGCCATTTCACTTACATTACCTATTTTCGAAATGTTCATCTGCTGGTTTTGTCAAACAGAAAGTTTCCTACGAAAAAAAATCAATCGGCTTACCTTTCACTGATGAATGTTTTGTTTCAAGGTAGCACATCAATTTTGAAGACTTCATGCTTGCTTCAGATGAGCACAATACACACTGTAGGCGATTTCCGAGCAGTGTAAAACCGAATTTAAAGTACGGCGAATCAACGTATTTTCTAACTTTTTTTAGTTTTCTCACTGGTTTCCCTTGAAGATGAGGGCTGATTTCTTTTTAAATACCTTCCCATAATTGTTACAATTTACTAAGAACAACGTCAATTAAGGTATACCACTTATACCAGTTAGGCGGCCACCCCGCAGTTTATAGTTATACGGGTCTTTATATATGATATGACATTTAGTGGTACCATCTGATATGAAACACATTGGTTATTAGTCGTTAATGGTATTGAAAATTATACTATTGTTAATTTAATTGGTGGGGGGGGTAATGTCTTCAATTAAAAAAACCAATTAACCAAGAACCATTAAACCAAAACCAAGATATAGTTAATAAAAAGCACAATACGTGTAGGACGGAGGGAAGTTATTTTGTGGCATTAGGGGGTCGTCACCTACAAAAGGTTGAGAACCACTGAGCTATACTGTGCATAGAATCCAACATAGCATAATAACTGTCATATGAAGATGTCATTAATGAGTTTACTGTAAAAAAAAATCTCGGAGGAAAAAAGGTGTGAGCATAAAATACAATAGCGTTGCACTGTTAAAAATTTTGTGCTTGGTTTCACCATGATATTGGTTCCTAGTAGCTGCAACGGCTGAATGGTGAAACGTTCCACCATATTTTTGGTATTCGGTTGAACCATTTCTCATGTTTATGTTTCCAAATCCAGAAAAATGGTTCAACCAAACACCGAAAAAAAGGTGAAACATTTCACCATTCAGCCGTTGCAGCTACTAGGAACCAATATCATGGTGAAACCTAGCACCAAAGTTTTAACAGTGTGTAGTAATTAGCAGATAACAAATTGGAACTAATTCCTGCTAACAAAGGAATAATTGGAACTAATTCCTGCTAACTAATTCCTGGGAACAATAACCCAGGAACTAATTCCTGCTAACATTACAAGTGAACCACCGTGGGATATCCATATTTTCTGATTATATTGTATTTCAAATAAACCTATGTTTACTCTTTTATATTCGTGGTGATAATTTTAAACAGCACATGCCACCCTATTTCGCAGCTAACCAGCTATCTTTCCCCGAAGGGGAAGAATAGTGTGACTTGGTCGGCAAATCAATCCTAGCCTACAAACGGCAAATCTTTCAATCCGGCCTGCGTATTGCTTCTTTTGCTGAAAGTTTGCAATATTCAAAATAAAAACTGAATAGCTTTGTGGACGAACGTGCTGAGTGACATTTTTGAAAAAAATTAGATTTTGGTGTCAGTAAACATATTACTAACTTCTTTAACGATAACAAGTTTCCCCCTTTCACTAAAATTCAAGTTTAGTACATTTTTTTACGATATGCAAGTACTGTTTTCAACAGATGTGAGTGCAAACGAAAAACTTTCAAGCTCATTTTCTCGTTTTCACCTTTTTATTACTTAGTAAGTTCTTCCACTAAGCTCTTCAATTGTTTGCTTTACAAAATCGTTAGAAATATTTTCGAATACTTGAAAATTCTCCTGATCGTTGGTTTCAAAACCGTTGAAGTTGAATGGTTGGTCCAAAACCGTGTCCAACGCTACCAACTGGGCTACCGAGCCCCAACTTTCTGGTAATATAAGGACAGGTACGCATTATTTAGTTAGAGGGGGGGGGGCGTAGGATTATAGGGGGGGGGTCATGATTAAATTTTATCCTTGAAAGGGGGGGCTTGGTTTTAATATTCCAATTATTTACCAAGGAGTGGGGGGGGGGATTAGAATTATTATGATTAAGTTTTAAGGTCTTCAGAAAAAATATATATTACCGGAAGCATATAAAATTCATATCACACTAAATGTGTAAAATTGATGCTTTTCAAATTTAACCGAATAAGTTAGTTATACAACAAATGCATAAAGTAAAACTTTTCTAAATTATATATCGTAATTACTGGGAGCTGCATCATATTGATTAACTTATCAAATTGACAAATAGTACATTTGAATATTCTCTTTTCAACCTACAGTAAGACAGTCAACCCAGCTGTAAAAAAAAATTTAATTTTCTGCTTATTTCCAATGACAATTCCCGACTTTTGAGAACAAACAATTTCCGCAAAAAAATCTTTAAAAAGTTTACTTACTTACTTACATACATATCATATATGCATCATCTTAATATTTCAAATGAAAACTATATTGAACTTGATATTTTATTTTTAAGATTTTTTTTTTTGGGGGGGGGGGGGGTTAGGTTTGTGGAACTGCTTGTTAGTAGATTTGGGGGGGGGGGGGTCTTATTTTAAATTTCAGGTCCCAAGGGAGGGGGGGGGTCAACCTTTTTATTTAAAGCTGTATTGCAAAATCCTCCGGCCCCCCTCTAGTTAATTAATGCGCCTGCCCTAAAACAAAATTCATCTGCACTTTGAGAACAGGCAATACTAAAAAAGGCCAGAAAAAAATTACCAATTCCAAACCAATTTAAAATGCTTAGATTAAAAACCACACTGAAAAAAAAATACGATGTAGTTTAGAGATACATGCCGACCCGGCGGCGCAATGGTTCGGGAGCTAGCCTTTTTTGCTTCTGGGTTCGTGTTGGAATCCCGGTAAGGCATGGATATTTGTGTTTGTCAATAAATGTTGTTATTTGTCTATGTGTTTGTGTCGTCTCTTTCTTTGTGTGTCTCTTGCGCCTGTGTCATTTCTGGGGTTGAGTACTATAGGCCTGAGGTTTTAGTGCTTGGCGAACTTGCCCCCCACCAAGAAAGTCATAAGTTAGAGATACATATAATTACTTTTATTTTGTGTTAAAAAGTACCAGAGAGCGAAAAAAAATATTAATTAACGAGGTGTGTCGCAAGAATTATGTGCAAAAAGAACTTCGGATTAGCACGTTTCGGATAAGCAATCGTGAACTGTACACAACCTTAATGTAATGCAAAACAGTTATTTTATTTAAACGCTAAAGCTACACATTAAACAAAAGAATTTTTAATACATCAATTTTTTTAAGATTAAAATTGTAATTCATAACATATTCGTATAATTTTATTTGTGTGTTAAAAATGCCCAGCAAAGAATGAGAACTTAAACTTTGGAACATTTAGTGAAAAAATTCTTAATTCATACAGATCGTATAGCTAATGTAACTAGTTTCTTTAGTTTCATTAATCGCCATTCGCTTAGGAATGGTTTTTAGATATATAAAGTACTAAAATTTATAATACTTAAGGGTAAAGTTTTTTTTATTATTCATATTTATAAAAAAACTGGTATTAGATTCCATCCAACGTTTTAAAGTGAAATGTTGAAATTTTTTTAAACGCTATGTCCGTCATCTTCTTTAATAGCTCAGACTACAAACACGACAGAAAGTGTGATGCATCAAAAAATAATTAGAAGACATTAAAATTCTCAGAAAAAAAATATATGTGGAAAGAAAGATGTTAAGTTGTAACTTTTTTTTGCATAAAAAATCTGTCACGTTTCGCTTTTTTTAAGCATCAATTTTACTAAATATTTATTCTACGAATTTCAAATTAATTTAAAAAACAATGAATAATATTAATTTAATTTTTTTTATTGAATTAGAATAAAAATGCTTTTTAGATTAGTATTAAAGTTTGCAGGGGTTTCATAATAATTAAAGTACTTCAAATTTGAATATTTTTTATTTGGGAGAATTAAAATTACTTCGAATTTCGTTGCGCTGAATGATTTTGACATACCACCCTTTCTGCAAGCATTTGTAGTTTGGGCTATGAGAGTGGGTGAGGGACATAGCCTTCATAAATGTTTTAGCTTTTTGTAAAATGTGTGTTCACGTAAAGCGCTAACTGGAAAATAGTTTAAATAAAACATTCTACCAGTTTGTTTTATTACATAAATTTTAGATAATATTTATTTTTGTTAAACTTTTATGTTGGCAGTTATAATTTTCATTTGCAAAAACCAATCCTGAAAGGTAGGTAAGAAAATTAAGAGTTGGTAATCCTAATGGGAATAATTCTTATGACGTCACGCTCTCTATACTGCGATTTTATTGGTTGCTTCGTTTTCTTTGAAAAATGTTGAAACAGATCATTGCTTTAAAAAATATCACGCGCCCCGAACTGCGATTTCATTGGTTGTTTTGTTTCTTGTGGCAAAGTGTTGAAACAAGCCCATTGGTCGGTCATATGATGGGAAGTTCCATTGAAAATGTCATTTTCAGAACACCGGCCGTTAATTGGATGTAATAATGTAATGTGAAATTAGATGTATTAATGTAAGATTGGCTGAAGGCATTTGTGCTTTTGTGTTAGTAAATGTTTTTAAAGAAAATATTTTATATTGAAATAATAATTAAAAATAATAATTACTATTAAAATTGTTTTTATAATATAGGGTTACTGAATAGCCCAAGGTAAAGGCTTTTGCAGATAAACTCATTTGAACTTAATAAATTTATTATTAAAGCTAAAATTACAACCTTACCAATAATGTTTACTCTTTGCTGTCAACAAAAGCTGTAGATTTTTTTTTAATATTTCTAATACATGTAATGTATATAAAACTTTTAAATTCGTAAGGGATTACTGAAGAGTTGTAGTTTTAATAAAAAGTGTGTTTTCAAAATCCTCTTTCTCAAAGAATACTTGATATAATGTAGTAAAATTTCAGAATATGTTCATTATAAGTCCTTGTGTATTTTGAAATGGAATCTAGATAAAACAACTTATATACTTTATATTATGGTTGTCTATTTTTTTACGTAAGTTAGAAAAGGTCTTACTATTATAAAAAATGTATTATGTTCATTTATCCATATAAAAAAGACGACTTTTTGTGAATAACTATTTATATTTTTTTTCTTATTTTTGATAGTTATGTTTTGTAACTTTCTTTTATTATTACTTAATTTTGGGAACTATTTTTAATTTGGTTATATGTTGGTTCAGACTGACTGAAGATTTTTTTTATTGTGTGAGTTCTCCACTTATTTTTTTGCTTTCTTCCGAGTAATTGTATTAACAAAGGCGAATCCTTTAATAACTTTTATTGAAGTATTCCAAATTGTTGTACAAGTTTAAAGATATACCGTTTATAAAAAGTTCAAAATAAGCGCGAATAAATATTAAAAGTGGGGTTTGAACCTACGTTCTCTGACAAAAGAAATTCATAATTATATATCAAAAATAGACTAATCTAAAAATATTATAAATTACTTTATTACTAATATATTTACTATTTATTATATAATTACTATTATATTTACTAATCTAAAAATATTATAAATTACTTTATTTTTTTCTCATGATCAATTTTTATTAGAAATAACTAACTTTTAATGTATGTTCTGAATTTTATTTATTCTAACAGATGAAATGTGTTTTATAAAATTTTCAAGTGGAGAAGTTATAAATATTCTCTATAGTAAGCAGTATTCTATAGTAAGCAGTATTCTATAGTAAGCAGTATCCTATAGTAAGCAGTATTCTATAGTAAGCAGTATTCTATAGAAAGCAGTATTCTATAGTAAGCAGTATTCTATAGTAAGCAGTATTCTATAGTAAGCAGTATTCTATAGTAAGCAGTTTTATTATGTTTCAGTGTATTTGAAATCGTTAATGTTATTTTAATCAGTAATGTTCTTATGTATAAAAAAGTAACTTTTAAAACTATTTCACAAATTGAAATAGGCAGTTTTATTGCGTTTAAATGTATTTCAAATGGATAGTGCTATTTTAATTGTTTAGTCTATAGCTAGCGTGATAAAACTAATTAGTCCCCCCGGTAAAAATGTTTAATAATTCTCATATTTACTGTTTAAACTTAAAAAAATATATTTAAAACATTCAACTATTATTTAAATGATTTACTTATGACTTAAAAGTGTAGTTTTTACAATACTTTGGTTAAAATATTTTGGCACAAGGTCTAGAGTTAAAAGATTACTGTTAAGACGCTAGTAATAGTTTTTGTTTTTAATGATTCTTGTATTGTAATATTTTTAGGGTTAAAACATAGATTTTTTTTCTGCTGTTTTAATGTGAATTTTTATATTTAAATGTATCAAAAGTATAATTTTACCCCTGACCAATTTTTTTCTTATTTAAAAACTTTATAATTTTGCTGTTTATTTTACATTTTCTTAAAAGTATAATTTTATCCTGTATTTTACATCTACATTGTAAATTTTCATTTTAAAGATTAAATAAGTATCTAAGGCATTGCGATATCTTGCTTGGTGGGGAAGTAATTAGATGATTCACATATTTTTCCTTAAAACTAGTTAAATGATGACATTAATTAAAGTGGAATGGTTATTTCGCAAATTATTGTCACAGAATTTAGTATGCTATTATTTATTTTCAAATCGTGTTTTTTTACATCATTCTATGATCTAGGCACTTATGAACTTTATAGACAATCTTCCAAATTTCTAGTTAATTTATAGGAAGATAAAAATGTCCGAATATTTCCACTGAAGTTTAAAATTTTTACACAACATATTTCTTAACTAAATTACATAGTAAAATAGTTTCATTCAAAATAGTTAACGAATACGAAATAGTTTTTGAAGCATTCAATAAATTTTAATTGGTTTACGTTTTATGGGACGTAAAACTTATTATTTGATTTACATAGTATTTGCATTGTTAAGACACTGCATAACAATTCTACTATGGAGATATACACATTACAACAAGAAACACTCATATTGGGAGTTGTAAGAAAAAATCCTAATATTTGCACTTATAATAGCCGTAGACGATAAGATTGAGGTATCCTTTTTATAATCATACGATAACCTATACACTGCAAAAAGCAGTGTCTCAATTTCAGCACAAATGATGTCTGAGTTGAGTTTTCAGACGCTTTGGTGTCTTAATTGAACACTCTTTGAAATATTCTGTCATGTATTTTAGACACTATAGTGTCTTAAATATGCTTCAGACACTGTAGAGTCTGACTTTTGATGTAAATGTCTGAAAATTTGACACAGTCAAATTCAGACACTTTAAATCAGACACTTCATGCCATGCAATTCAGACACTTGAACTTATAATTTTTTTAGATGAAGCGCAATTTAATCTATAAGTAAAACAATCTTTTTCACTTGAAATTTGTTAATTATAATGATATTATCATTAAAAATTCAAAATTGAATTTACTTGATAAATAATTTGATATGCCACCAAAAAAATTATCATTTATTTATATATTTTTTTAATTGAAGACCATTTTAAAAAAAGTTTAAGATTTTCTTTTATGATAATATTTATTTTAACATCTATCTCAAAAGTCAATATTGAACCATGATCTAATAGGATTCGGAAAAAAATTTTTAGTAATATAATGGGTTATTAATAATTTAAGTTGTAATATTATTAATATTAGTCAATATATATTAAAATCAATAAATTAAGTTTAAAAAGATCTGCACCACGCCGTAAATTTACATCCGGCAGGGGAAAACCCCTTCATTTTCGATTTTCAGACTAATACTGCAACTGTAACGTTTAGAAAGAATAGAATAGAAGAAGAAGAGAAGAATAAAATCAAAGCCAAACAAACAAGGAAGCCGACCCGGCGGCGCAACGGTTAGGGAGCTAGCCTTCGGAGCATCTGGGTTCGGGCTCGAATCCCGATAAGGCATGGATGTTTGTGTTTGCCGAGTATATGCGGAGTACGTGCTCGTTAAATCTGTTGGATCCAAAAGTCCTGTGGGCAGTCATTCCGCAGTTTCCCACGGATAACATACAAAACTACTGATATTTTTGAAAAAGTTTTCAAAGCAATAAATATTGAATTATTTTGTTATGTGTTTTATTTCCTAATAAACATTAAAATGCATTGCATGTAGGAAAATTAAATCTTTTTTTCAATTGCTTAATTTTTAATATATATCCATGAATTATTTTTACCAAGCTTTTTAAAGTATTTAAAAAATTGTATTTGTAATGTACTATAATCTTTAATATCTGCCAACTATTCAAATTGAAATGTTTTAATTTGAATTGTTTGTAGATATAAAAACAGATCGGGTGTGGGTCCACAATAATTTCAGATGAATGACCGATTTTTTGCTGGGCCTGCATTTGCCAATATTTTTTTTAACCAATTCTATAGGCATGTCAATTTTAAGCAAAAATTCAATTAAATTCCAAATTTTATTAAAAAAATTTAGATAAGAATATATTTTTAAAATTTTAATGCCCATTTAAATGATCCACAACAAACCTATTTAAGGGAACTAGGAAGTGAGCGATAGCTGAAAACGACGAAATAGAAGCCTGAGAATAAAGCTTCACGAAATATATTTATTCTAGACAAAAAGAAGTTAATTTTTTTTTGTATGTTGCTAATCACATTTTCATCAAATAGAAAATTCCTATTCGATGAAAATGTGATTAGCAACATATAAAAAAAATTAAACTCCTATGTCTAAAATAAATTAATTTTGCGAATCTTTATTTTCAAGCTTCTATTTCGTCCTACAGCTATCGCTCACTTCCCGGTTCCCTTAAAATAATTTGAAAAGTATAATTTAATGCTGTTATTATCAGTTAAATATGATGTCATAACATGTTTTTGTTTATTACAATGAGTTTTCTGATATTGTTTATTAAGAAAGTGGCACAGGTTTAATTAAAAAAACTAACATAACTTTTAATTTAAATTTTGGATATTTGATGACAAAAAAAAAGGTTTTTACACTTTGTATATTATAACTATATATATAAAAAAACTTTATTGTAAATAAATTCTGTCATATTTACTTTTGTACATGTTCATTTTGTAAATTTTATTTGTTGTGGTTTATCAAATTCACTGACAGGCAAATTTTAGTATGAAATCATCAAAAATTCTGTAGAAAAATTTAGACAAATGCAGTTAATTTTAGAAATTCAGTGATTTTCCTTTATTAAAAATGAGCATTCTTCATTTATTTCATTTGTTTTAAAAACTTAGCAAAAAAAATGAAGGAAAAATGCAGTTTTTCTGTTCCAAATTCGAGCATTTTTCATGCATAAAAACTGCGTTTTTCCTTCATTTTAAACGCCTATTAAAATCAGCAAAATATCTTCACTTAAAAATGAAGGAAACATGCAGTTTTTTAGTTTCAAATTCCAGCATTTTTCATGCATAAAAACTGCATTTTCCCTTCATATTAAAATCAGCAAAAAATCTTCATGTAAAAATGAAGGAAAAATGCAGTTTTCCGTTCCAAATTCAGGCATTTTTCCTGCATAAAAAATCAGCATGCTTCCTGCAGTTTTCTGAAATGCAGGAAACATGCTGATTTTTAATGAAGGAAACATGCTGATTTTTAATGAAGGAAACATGCTGATTTTAATGAAGGAAACATGCCTGAATTTGGAACAAAAAAACTTCATTTTTCCTTCAAGTTTTTATGCTGATTTTTTTTGCTGGGGTCTGAAGTTCTGTTGCATATGTGTCTGAAAAAATTAAGACGCCATTTGGTGTCTGAATAATGTGCACCCTGTTTCAGACGCTTTTTTGTCTGAAATCAAGACATTTCTGTTTGCAGTGTATCTTTCCACAAAAAACTCATACGCGAAAGGTTTAAAAAAAAATCCCCTTGTAATAGCTGATAACAATCTAAATTTGAAATTTCGTTATCTAATCAGTGAAAAAATCTTCTTAACTGCAATTATAATGAATTAATTACTTTTAAATAGGGGAAATTATTAAAGATCACAGTAAAAACGCCTATAAATCTTGAAAAGGTAATAACACAGGTTATATGATTCTCGGAAAGAATCTAAAACCGATAAGGATTATCTTCTCTAGATACTAAACTATTAAATATATAATGTTTTATTAAAGTATAATTTCATATTAAATATTAACCTTATATTATAGAATCCTAAAATCGCCAGGGAATTTGTGTGAGTTCTACCAATCTATCCATTATCAATAAACAGGATTCCAAAGTCATTCTGTTATGATAAGATAAAGATGACTTCCTACATTGACAATAAAATGTAACCGAAACTTTTAGGGTTTATCAAAGTAATTAATTTCGACTTTTTACTATATATTTTTTTATGTAATTAATAGTACCCAAGGAGGATCACCTAGCCGGCACATATTATTAGACCTAATAATTTTTAAATATTGTTTAGATGTTTTTTTCCCTAAGTTAATAATTCATGGTTACAAAAATGTACATATTTTAATAAAAGTTTTGTCTAAAACTGTTCAAATGCGGATTTATGTTTCCTATTCTATGATTCAGCATATAGAAGAGATTAAATATACTCTTAAAAAGAAGTAGCTACCCTATATATTTCCAGCTATCTAGACAAGATTCTGAAAGGTGTCTGTAATTACCTATCAGACGGTATCACCCTGCATGTTCATTTAAAGAGATCATGTACTTTATTATTAAGTTCTTATGATGACTAAGTAAAATCCTGGTATCAAAATATATGATAATTACAGAATGATTCGTGGAAAATACTTCCTCAAAGATTAACGCACAATGTATTATACCTAGTACAGAGGATTTCATACGAGAAAACCAAGAGACTGTTCATGAATAAAACTTTTAAAAGTATACCTATCAACGAAATACACCAAGTAATATTTAATTAGAAATTTGGAAGATTGTCTATAAGGTGCATAAGTGCCTAGATCAAAGAATGATGTAAAAAACACGATTTGAAAATAAATAATAGGATACTAAATTTCTGTAACACTAATTTGCGAAATAACCTTCCACTTTAATTAATGTCATCATTTAACTAGTTTTAAGGAAAAATGTGAATCATCTAACTACTTTCCCACCAAGCAAGATATCGTAATGCAATTAGATACTTATTTAGTCTTTAAAATGAAAATTTACAATGTAGATGTAAAATACAAGATAAAATTATACTTTTAAGAAAATTTTAAAAATAACAGGAAAAACTTTTTAAATCATAAAAAAATTGGTCAGGGGTAAAATTTTACTTCTAATACATTTAAATATAAAAATTCACATTAAAACAGCAGAAAAAAAATCTAAGTTTTAACACTAAAAATATTAAAATATAAGAATCATTAGAAACAAAACCTATTAATAGCGTCTTAAGGCGACGCGGTACCCAAAAAATTAAATCCTATATTTTTATCGCTAGCATTCAAATTAAACTATTTTTACAAAGAACTAACATTCAATAAACATATACGAAAAATAATAAAAAATTGAAACATAAGTTTTTTAAAAAATCGCAAAAAAAATTGTAAAATGTAACGTTTTTTCAAAATGATACTCCTCCTACAATTTTAAGAATTTTTTTATAAAGGAGATAAGATGAAGGAGTGAAACGCCCTTGCTCCTTCATCGAAAGCTTCCCATAAAGGGGTTAACTTCAGACTGGGAATAAATCTGGACTAAGTCCTCGCTGTAAAACAGGATGACGGGTGCCACAAGGGAGCTGCATAGCAGGATCTAAAACATCTGAAAAAGAAACAAACTATTAGTAATCATATAATAAAAACATTTTAAGAAAAAGACATAACAAAATAGCACAATAAAAAATGGACGAAACAAGGACAAAACACATATGCAGAAAAGCGTCGTCGAAATAAGTCAGTCAATATTGGCCACTGAGCTAAAGAATACTTAAAGAATACAGTGATATTGGCATGTCAAGTTGACATGCAAGTCAAAATTACCAATCTGGATCGTGATGGATGGTCCTGGGACGCTTGAACTGCTGTTCAACAATAGGGTCGTAGTCTGCAATTTGTATGAGGTTGTCGTATGTACTGTTCTGTAGTGACGTGTTGTAATTGTGTGAAGCAGTGAGAATGGCAGTGTCAATCCCAAGGTCTTTGTGTAAAATGGAGTTCCTAAAGCCCATTTCACACCTTGTCACAACTACTTGCAACTCCCATAGGACACCATGCATTTAAAAGTTGCACTCAAGTCGTGAGATTTTTTCATGCGAGCACGAAAAAATCTCAAGTTGCATGTACCATTAGCCAATCAGAATACAGTATTTGTTTGGCTACATTGTGGCGAACTAGACTTCGTCAACTGGTTGTTTATTTACTTTTTAAGACGCCAACTTTCCTTGCTTGCAAAAAATGCAAAATTCTGCGCAATTATAAATGGGTAGTAATTGGACGCAAATATGGAAATTGATCTTATTAATGAAGTTCGGAAGCATAAATTTCTGTACGATGCAAGCGATGCCCTGCAAAAAAGATGAAACTTGCCAAATTGTGAGATAAATAATTTTTTGTGGAAACCCGAAAAACCAGGTTTCCTCAAATTACGAGTTGCAGTAGAATGTGCAACGGAATTGCATGTAGTTGTGCAGGTGTGAAATGGGCTTAACAAACCAAGGGGCGTTTGTGAGTCTGCGCAGTGCTTTGTTCTGAAATGTTTGTACTTTCTCTGTGTGAGTTCTTCGGACTGCAGCCCAAGCCGGAGAGGCATACTTCAGAACTGGCCTGATCATTGTCTTGTAGAGCGTGAGCTTATTTTTGAGTGTCATAGTGGAGTGTTTGCCAATGATAGGGTTTAAGCTAACACTGGCTCCTGTAGCTTTACCTAATGTTTGCTTGATATGCTCACGAAAGTTAAGTCTGTCATCTAAGTAAACACCGTGTTTACCGTTTTTAATGTCTGTGGACTGTGTCAAAGATTGCATGAAACCAAATGTTTAAATTTTAATTTTAATGTTTTTATTTATTATAATTACTGGTATTAACACAAAATATTTTTCTTAAGAATTCAAACTTGCGTCATATGCAGTTTTTTATTTATTTTTACAAAAGTGGTTTATTTGCACACACCACTCCCTGCTAAATTGCTCTAACCCTCCGAGGGATACGCATTTTTTTTTTCAAAACGTATACTTCTTCCACTGCACCATACCACTGCACCACCTGAGTTTTTAATTTCTGATAGTAGTTTTAAATTAAAATTTTTGTTTAATTAATTAAAATTTTCAATATTTAAAACATATATATAAATGAAGTAAATGGTTTTTAGATCCTCCACATTACTTTAAATTTTTTAATTAAAAAATTAAAAAATAATACTTGAAAACAGTAAAGTAAACAGTAGTTTTACAGTAAAGTAAATTTTATGTTAAACACAATTGCCGATTTCCCCTCAATTTGAAGAAAACTGTCTATATATCTAATTCTCTAATTAGTCAAGAAACCAGATATTTTATTTTCCTTATTATATTTAACTGTTCTATTATCATATTTTTTACTCAAATTACTTATTTTGTCCTTGTTTTGAGCTTCTCTATTTTGAGTTGTAGTAACTTTTTGCAGAGTTTATTGGAGCTCAAAAAAAATTTAACATAAATTCAAATTAATGAATTGTCGTTAAGTCAATATTCTTCAAGCTTAAACTTCAAATTACATTGTTAAAAAATTTCGACGCAGCATAGAACAGTATTGTTTATTTAAATTTATGTTTCGAAAAAAACTATTTCGGATAAGAGGTTCAAAATTAAAAAACGGTCAGACTAAATCCTTACAAGTCAGTTATAATAACTGCTTCAAAATACAAAATATTGTAGTAAAAATATATGTTTCGGTAAATCTGTAACTGAAAAATAATTTTGAGAAAAGAAACTACCAGTTTGTTTTTAAACATAAATTTTATTTAATAAATATTCCTGCGTATTAATTAGAATATGAGATGAATTTTTCTAAGTTTTAGATTGAACCCAATCGTGATAGAATGGGGTGAAATTAAATAGTTGTACAGTGTTGCACAAAAGTTTAGGCACAACACAAAAGGTTAATTTAATACAAAAGTATTCAGACACAAGATAAAATCTTTATATGACTGATTCATCAAAACATATTAAAATCATAATAGACATTAAATACTAAAACAAAACAAATATGTGGTAAGTTTTGCACTAAAATGACAAAAATATGCTGCTCATACGTTTAGGCACACTTAATAAAAATGATACTTTTATAATCAAATAAAGCATTTTAGTATTTCGTGTAGCTTCTACGTTGTTTTATTAGTTCAAAAACCCTTGTTTTCATAGAAAGTACCAGATTTTGCAAGGTACCGGGTTCGATTTCATACCGTGCCTTTTCAATCGCTTCCTTCAGCTCCGGAACTGTGGAATATTGTTTGCCATTGACATAAACTACTCTAGTAAGGATTCCCCAAACATTTTCGATGGGATTAAGGTCCGGACTGTAAGCAGGCCAATCAAGAACTGTGATATTACTGGTTCTAAACCACTGTTTAGTTGACGTTGACGTATGTATGGAGGCATCTTGCTGGAATTGCCAATTTGGGCCACCTAAAATCTCCCCATAAGGCAGTAGTTGTTGTCAAGAGTAGCTTGGTAGTCTTCCGAATTTTGGTTTCCTTTGGTAAAGGCTACGGAAGTCTGGCCGTTGAATTCAAAACCTCCCCACACCATTACCGAACCACCACCTTAACGTCGGCTAAATTGGATTCTGGGATTTTTACGCAGATCATGCCAGTAGTAGCCATACCCATCGGGACCATCTAGGTTCCATTTTTTTCGTCGCTAAAGATCACTTGCAGCCATTTGTCATTGTAGGCCATGTGCTGTTGAGCCCAGCCGTGTCTCGCTCAATGTTGAGAAAACGCGGCCATTGCCAACACCTGGAGCCAAAACTATTTGGCTTCTTTTCTATATTGGCGCTTTTACTTGGCTCCAATTCTTCCACCGATTTCATCGACATATAAATTTTACTGGATAGACCAAAAAACTTAAGAAAATGGGGCTACTGTCAGATCTTTGTTAACGATTGATTTGGTTTCCATTCTTTCTTTTATTTGGACGAACGAATGTAAACAATATGAAATTTAAGTACTATTTTAAGAAGTAAAAAGGTATTTGATTTGGTATATACAATTTTGTATTCTCCTTCGAAAATGCACTTATATTATTAGTATTTATTCATGTTATTATTGACGGTGTGCGGAGAAGGGGAAACATTTGGTTTTAAAGGAAAAACAAAGTGAATCCTTTTAAATAAAATTTTATTTACAATATTGTAAAAAAGAAAATCATTCTTCATAAATAATAACGATAATTACTTAGTTAACGTTTCATTTGTCCGTGAAGTCCGTCGACACAGAACACAAGAATTGACCATTTTCTCACTGTTACTATGATATGTACTATGTTCCCTTCTGTTACTATGATAAAACACAAATTAGAATTACTTTAGAACTTAAAAATTAATCCAATTAATTAAAATAATAACTTTCCAGTTGTCTATAAGAGATTTGAACATTGTGTATCATCTTTTGTTCTATGAAGAGAAATAAAAGATTTTTACGAATACAAAACTTTTGAAATTAGATCATTTCCAAGAAATTTTTTCGGCTTGAATGAAACTTTTAAAAAAGAACACAATTATTCGAAAAGTTCATAATTAATTATTTAATCGTAAATGATATAGCAATAAAACATGTTTAACTTCCCTTCCCGTACATGATGAATGCTATTCCCAAGTCTTTCGTTTAGTAGAAGTGTAAAATTAAAATTCCCGATTTCATTTTTATTAGCAAACGATAATAAATGTCGAAACGAAAATTAATATATTCGACGATTGATTTCTGCGCATGCTCACTAACCCTCATCATCAGTCTTGATTGCAGAAGTAGATGTGTGTTGACACTAGATCGCTACTTCCAGTTATATTTAGTTCGAAAATTAAATTTAAATATTAAAAAATTTGACTTTGGCGGTCAAGTTAATAAAAACCGCCAAATGACGTCATTTTTCTTTACTGCGCAAGTGCTGGAGCCACAAATTTGGCCGCGTTTTTTTAGATCCCTTGCCATTGGAGCGAGACACGGCTGGTTGAACAAATTGAAGTCTTGCATCCTTATGATGAGATAGCAAGCGAGGCTTGCACTTCAGCTTGGCTTTAATCAAGTATCCACATTCTTTGATTCTTTTCCTGATAGTTTCACGTGAAAATTAAGCCGCAATCAGGTTTTTTTCTTTGATTGGAAGAGCAATGTTGGTTTGAAGCCAATTTCCTTATTTGTCTGTCCTCCTGTTTGTTGGTGATTCGAGGTCTTCCGGACCGCGATTTTGGTTGATATTGATCGCCACGTGCTAACACTCTATAAACACCTGGTTTTGAACTCTTTAATTCAGTAGAAATATCAGAAACAGATTTACCTCTGGATTTCAATTTCCATATAGGTAAGGTAAGGTAATCGTTTCCGGCTGCCTATATCTAGCCTCCTTCAGGAGCTTTAACACAGCCAATAACGCCTCGTATTTTAGAACCCTGGTCAAGTGACGAGTTCGACACCTGAGCAGGAACCCAACGGAACTTCGAGCGACATCGTACGCTAACGCCGTTGGGACTTTGGACTCCACAGATTTAACGAGCACGTCTGTCCCTGTGTACTCGGGCCCATCCGTGATGAGGATTTTCTACTATTTCCAGCACAGATCCGATTTATAGGATGACTGGCAGTAAGTGGGATTCGAACCCCCGCACTCCTGAGAAGGTTGAACCTCTAGGCTGATGCCTTAACCACTCGGCCACGGACGGGCCATTTCCATATTCTTATAATCTCTTCATACGAAAATTCAGTTGACTTCGGCATGGTTCTAAGCGTTGAAAATTACCTTCAACCGTTTAAAGCAACTTAAAAACCCTCCCCTTTGATGACACAATCACTTCCTGTAAAGAATTTGCATAAAACTGAAACTTGTGCCAATATTTTTGTGGCAAGGAAAATTTTGAAATTTTTAATTTGTTGGTGTAAGTCAAATTTATTTATATTTTTTGGAATAATATTGACCCTATTATTTTTCATGCTGCCCAAAGAATATATATTTTTAAAAAAACTACTGGAAAATAGTATATGTTGGAGATTTTTTCACGAATCACGTCTGTGCCTAAACTTTTGTGCAGCACTGTAGTAGTTAGGTAATAGTGCGTAATGATATGTCCGCTTTTGTATATGATTGTATGTTGTTAGACTGCTAAATTATGCTTTTGTGTTGTTATGCATTTCATATAAAATTGTATATATGTATTACAATTGTTGTTAGAATAAAAGCTTTTATGGATGGTCTTTTTCTAGTACAAAATTAGTAAGGTAAAACAGATAAACTTTATAAATGTATCTAAAAGTTAAACTGGCAAGTTTTAATGATTGTCTTTTCGTTCATCAGCATTTTTTTTGCCCTAACTACAAAAGTAAAGCATGCAATTGCAACATGTTTAGTTGAAGGTAAAAATTAAATTTATTTCATTTGACAATTCCATACACAAGTATATTTAAAACTTTTAAAATGCATTTAATTTTGTATAATTATTATTGAAAATTTTATATTTTATTAAACTAATTAATATTGTATCCTGCAGATAACTAATTCAGACAATTTAATGCGCAAATCTGCTGCGGTAAAGAACGAAATAAGAATAGTTTGTTAATTTTTATTGTTATCACTCATTGTTGTAAAATAGATTTTTAAAAAAAAAAAAGGCAGCTATGCTGTTTTCTTTTTGGAAGTTTTGTTCAAATTGCAATTTTAATAATTTGATCTAAGTACTTTAAACTGACGAGTTATTAAAATACCAGGCTTATCATTCTTATTATAAAAATTTCAATCCATACGGACATCACGATTGAAAAAAAAAATTACAAATTAAGACCAAGTAAACACATCGGTGATACAGGAGCCGGGTTTTAGAGTTTCACATCCCTACAAAATAAAAATTAAAATGTGTTCTTTAAAAGAATACATATAAAGCTTACTAATTTTCAACTCACAACCTTGGTCTTCCAGTGTACCCCAAAACCTATATCAAATGAATAAGTTTGGAAAGACGTAATTATAATAATGCAATCCGCTAATTGTTTACTACCTTTCTATATGCAAGAGAAACCACTGAATGACGTAAAATAATTTTCAAACTAAAAAAATTATTAACAAACATTAAAATGTTACGCCTAAATGATGTGGTTTAAAACAATAAACAAAATATGTTCATTTCCCAACAATAATGAATTACCTAGTGAAAGATATTTTTATTGGATATTTCCATAGATATCATAGTTAAAGTATTAGATTGGCAGATCACCTCCAATGCTAACGACGACGGGACGAGCATGGAGGCCAAAATAAGAGGGCAAAATGGCCAGGGTTGCTGCCACTTTAAGGAGAAAAATACTACGAAAAAATACCATTTAATTCTAAAATTACAAAAAAAAATATATCGTAAAAATACTAGCTACATTTTGGAATCTTTTTAGTGACTTTAAATCCTTTTCTAGTATTTTTGTTTGTAATTTTAGAATTAAATAGTATTTTTTCGTAGTATTTTTCTCCTTAAAGTGGCAGCAACACTGGCCATTTGCCCTCTTATTTGGCCTCCATGCGCGTCAAATCGTTAGCATTGGAGGTCACGTGATCTGCCAATCTAATACCTTAACTATGATATCTATGGATATTTCTTACTCAACAATATTTTAATGTGGTTGTTTCAGATGACGCAACTCACCATTCCATTTATCCATTCTTGCTTTTCCGCTATTTCTTTGGTTGTTTCGGTTTCACTCTCAATGTGCGTTATTTTCGTCTGCTATGTTCTATTTTACAGTTTATTTGCGTGACACTTGGTTTTATTCTTGCCATTTATAAAACTGTATAGGTTTTAATTCTATTAAATTTCAAGCTTGAAAAGTATTACAATACCGTCGATGTTGTTGGAAAACTTCAGGTTAAATAATATTATGTCTTATGTGTATGTGTGCGGAAAAATTAAGCGAAATTGAGCGACAGCAATTTAACGTGATTCACAATTAGAGAAATTTTTTACTTCCCCTGAAAGAAAAGTTAGTACACAACATTCTTTTCAGTAAGGTAAGAAAATATTATACTATCTAAAACAACTATCATTTAAGAAGAACCAAAGTATAAAAACAATTCCGCTTGAACTGTTAACACTTAAGACGTGAAACATGCCTTTATACTTCACTTAAAATGTGCGTAGTGTCAAAGCAATAAACTTAAACATTTTAAGTATTTTATTTATAAAAAAAATATTAATTATGCTTACACAAAAAACTCGAGGTTTTTTTATATATATAAAATCCCATTGGTTATGTTTGTTTACAATTCTGAAAGGAAACACACAATTAACTTGAAGAATTTGGGGTTATCTAACAGAAAAATCAATTTAGTATTAAAGTTTCAAAGAATCACAGATTGTAGAATTTATTGTTCGCATTGTTTCCAAAACACAATACACAGGAAATAAATCTTTCCCTACGCATAAAATTAACAGGCATCAAATTCTACGCACATATTGATATTATCAACACATAGTATTTTTTAGCAATAATTATCCATTACTAATTTCAAACCTGACGATTTACGCATTCTTTAATTAAATTAGAATTCTAATTCATACGCCTCCATTTTGCACCAAGCGATAAATCATGAGTTAAAATAAAATAATAAATAAAATGGAATATTGCTTTTTAATGCTAAAATAAATCTTATCGATACCTTTGAGGTAATAAAAAAAATTCTCGGAAACAGAAAATGACGTCAGATTTGTATTTTATTTTTTTTTCTCACGCGGAAGAAAGGATTTTGAGCTATTCCATTTCGGTTCGCTCTTTTAACCACAAGTGTTCTTTTGAAATGGCGGTATTTCGAATAAATGCTAAATGCCGATGCAGCTTGCTTGGTAGAATAGTTTCGACATCTAATATGATTTGAGTTGTGTTACTTTACCTATCGGATTTAAAATGAATTACGTTCTGTTTGTTACTGGAGTTACGATGCTGGCTGGTTCGCTCTTCATAGTTTTTCTCTGGTAAAGCATTTTGATGTTTCTTTAATTTTCCGAATTGCTTAAAATTTTGTAAAAACTTTTTAATTTAATTCTGACTGTTGGATGACTGGTTTAAGTTTTTTTTTGGCATCAAAAGGTTGTTGTTTAGATTTCCGAGATAACCATAAATGTTTTTAAATTTTTAATTTAGATTTCGAAAAAGTTTTTTTATGTTAATCTTTTTTTTTTAAATGTCTCAAAATTGTATAAAATGTTTTAATTTAAATACGTAAAACTAGAAATTTAAAATTGCAAAACTTAATTTTTTTCCTTCAATCAAATAATTTCAACCGTTGCGTCAGTCAATAAATCAAAATGATTATTTTCTTATTATTTATCTGTAAAATCAATTTTTGTTTGTAAAATGTTTTGATTTCTACATTAAAATATTATTAATTTTAATCAATCTAATTTAAAACAATTCCTTACATATTGTTTTTTTTTGTTAAATTTAAATTATTTTGTAATTGAAGAGCTTAATGGAAGAACGCGCTATGTGACATTTTTGAAAAAAATTGATATTTTTGTGTCAGTGAAGATACATTCCTGGCTAATAGATAACAAGATTCCCCTTTTTTTCTTAAACTTTATGTTAAGTATATTGTTTACCTTTTGTAAGTGCCGTTTTTAACGTATCTTGCAAACGTAAAACTTTGAAGCTCATTTTCTCGTTTTCACCTTTTTGTCACTTAGCACGTTCTTCCACTATAAGCTCTTCAATTGTTGTGGTTTTCTATGTTAAAGAAATTCATGATTGCTTTTTTTACTCCTAAAAAAGTTCAACTGATATAATTTTGAAAATCGAATCGTTTTAATTAAAAATTTAATTTTTTAAAAAAAGTATATTTCTTAAATTTTCAAAAAAGTTTTTACCACAAAACCTTTTTACATAATTCAAACTTTTTGTTGATTACAGTTTAACAATGACAGAGTATTCCTATTTCAAATTTACAGCTTGATAAATGTTTTAATTTGATACTTTTTTAACTCTCACTTTAATAAAAGGATAATTTGTGGTAAGGGGACGCATTACCCAAAATTTAGGGCTGCCCAGAAAATAAGCATGCTCGAATGATGTGAGCTAAGGATATTGCAAAAAAAGAAGGTATCCTTTATAATGGAGGAGTTTTATTGAAAATGATATAATGGTTTGGTAAAATGGTTTTTGAAATTTTATGTTGATTTTTTTAATTTATAATTTTTTCAGCTTGTGAATGGTTAAAACCCTAAGGCTTTTAAGTAAATTAATGTAGAGCTCCGAATTTTTTTTCCTGTGTTGAAACATATGCGTTTAACAAAAGTTGGTATGGGATAAGGTCTAGTGTAATTAGATTTTTTTTTAAATGAAGTTGAAAATTTACAAAAAATCTTATTTTTTTGGCCATTTTTATACATAAAGCTACATTACTATTTTTGTTTAACTGTCAGCTCAATATCCATACCAACTTTTATTTATAGATGTTTTGGGAACATTTTGAAAAAAAATCCATTAAAAAATTATTTTAATTGTAGGAGGAGTAGCATTTTGAAAAAACGTTAAAAATTTTAAAAATTTTAATTTTTTTAAAAAACTTACGTTTCAATATTAATCATTTTTTCGTATATGTTTATTGAATATTAGTTCTTTGTAAAAATAGTTTAATTTGATTGCTAGCGATAAAAATACTGGATTGAATTTTTTGGGTACCGCGTACCCTTAAATGTTTGGTATGATCTTATTGCGCTTGAGCAGTGAGGTTTGTTTTGGAGTTTATAGAGCCACTCAATATCAAATTGTAATAATATAGTCATGATAAATATTAGTCAAGTTGGCCAACGCTATGGAGAAACTGGATAGAGTGGTTCATGACTAGTATCCACAATTGAAGAGCTTAGTGGAAGAACGTGCTAAGTGACAAAAAGGTGAAAACGAGAAAATGAACTTTAAAGTTTTTAGTTTGCATTCGGATCAGTTGAAAACGGTACCTGCAAACCGTTAAAAATATATTGAACTTAAAGTTTATGATAAAGGGGAAACTTGTTATCGTTAAACAAGTTAGTAATATGTTCATTGACAAAGAAATCTCAATTTTTTCAAAAATGTCACTTAGCACGTTCTTCCACTAAGCTCTTCAATTGCTTACCTACTGCTTCCAAACTTGTTGGTATTCTTATGCATTTATAAGCCCTACGTTTGTGTGTAGCAAAATCCTCAATATTGTTTTTGAAAATTACTTTAATCCCCTCTGCCGTGGACATGGGCATCTGCAGTAACTAACACATTGACTTAGACTATTGTAGCAGGCACTCAGTAACTCTAACCTATACTCATAGATATTATAGTTAAAGTATTAGATTGGCAGATCACGTGACCTCCAATGCTAACGACGCACGGGACGCGCATGGAGACCAGAATAAGAGGGCAAATGGGCCGGGGTTGCCACCACATTAAGGAGAAAAATACTACGAAAAAATACCGTTTAATTCTAAAATTACAAAAAAATACCATAAAAATACTAGCTGCATTTTGGAATCTTTTTAGTGACTTAAAAAAAAAAAACGTGAAACGCTTTTTTAGTATTTTTATGGTATTTTTTTTTTTAATTTTAGAATTAAACGGTATTTTTTCGTAGTATTTTTCTCCTTAATGTGGTGGCAACACTGGCCCATTTGCCCTCTTATTCTGGTCTCCATGCGCGTTCCGGGGTTAGCATTGGAGGTCACGTGATCTACCCACCTAATACTTTAACTATGATATCTATATGCCTATACTAAAGTATACTGAAAAACTGATTATTCATAGCAATAATAGTCCTATCAATTGTTGTGGTTACTAGTTTACCCGCCCACGGCGGCGCTGTAAAGCATTGTTTTACTGTGAAACTAATAAAAAAAATCTAATTAACTTAGATCCAATTAAAAAAATAATAAACATGGGGTTTATCAATACCTAAGCATACCAGCAAGTTTAAAATATTAGGTTTAAAAAACTGTAGTGGCAACTTTTGAAACAGTCTATAACATTTCTCTATTGGTTAACATTGGTAGTCATCTGTACTTTATTTTAGACTCATAGTCTACCCCTGATAATGTAGGTCATATCCGGTAATTTATCTTTTATGGCTATAACCAATTACTAATAAAACCTCAAGTATACGGAAGTAAAAAAAAATATTTGTTTATCGTTGACTAAACGGTAATATGCGATCACTTCTTAGCGATTGTTCAACTGTGTTTTATGCCCTACAATTTGTGTTGCTTTGTCACCCAAGCAAGGCGAAATTTCGTTTTCTAAAAAAAAATTCAGGGATTTACCTGTTTGGGATATTTTTAGGATGAAAAGTATTATTGTATCGTTTATTTGATAAATTATTATTACCGCCTTATTATTATTATTTAATACCGCATTGCAAGTTTATTTTATAAAACGAAATAAGTATAAAATCAAAAATGTTTCAGTAATAAGAATAATAATTATTCGTATTTGACATCCAAAACTTTTTTGAATTATAGCACTTTTTTAATTATTTATTTTTGTGGTATATATTTTTCTGACTTAATTTTGTAGACGTATCTCCCGTTAGCTTTTCCGACTTCAAATAGATAAAGGATAATAAAAACAGTATATTTTAGTTTAATTCTCATTAAAAGTGACTTTTTTTATGTCGCTTGCTAACTTTAATTTTTTCTTTTAAATTAGCAAGCTATTTAACATGTGGCAACTGCTAAAGCGCCACCTATCGTAAAAAGTTTAAACCATTTATTAGTTGTGCATTAATTGAATCAAATTAAGTAAAGATAAACAAAATCGCTGTTTACTTTGAAAATCCGTAACATAGTTGCGTCAAATTACGGTGATTCAAATAACAAATAATCGGATAATTTTGTTCCAATTTACTTGCTTTCCCCATTTAACCTTGGTTTAATCCAATATTGTAGTTAGATTTGTTCCGAAGAAAATATTGCATTTAACAGTATAAATTGTATTAAGTAGTATTGGGTTTAAAAGGGAATAGGAGCGATTGCAGGGTCTCCAAACCGAAATCTTTTGTCTGCGTTAATCCCATGGGGAAAATATAATTTTCTAATCAATATTACTCCTGCTGTATTGAATATTTTTACATACAGTTTTTTCTCTATATATGATAAATGTAGCTCTTAGGGCTCTATAATCCCACTTTTTGAAGTGAGTTTAATATATTTTTTAAATTTTAATGTATAATTTAACAAAATATTTGAATCAATTTCAAAAAGTGGTATTATAGGGACGTATAAGTCATCAGTACCTAGATAAAAAAAAAGACAGCCAAGGCAGAGTTATTTGGTTTAGATTTTTTTTTCACTGGAACACAGAAATTACATTACATAAAGTGAGGACTTCGGTTTTGTAGACCTATCTCTCCCATTCCCGCTTAAGGGAGGGTGTAGCTGGAAATGACAAGTTAGTACCGTGTTAATCAACTTCAAACTCTTCGCTCCAGAGATAGACATACGTGGACCTTTGTAGAGTTCACTTCACAACTTAAGTTTGCAATTAATATTAACTTTTTTTGTTGTAAACTAGGAAGTGTTCAAGCTTTCCCAAAACACCGATAAAGAAGCTAATTTATAAATTTTTGTTTAATACTACCGTACCTGGAGAGTCATGCAAATTTCGGAGATTTGGCAAAAAAAACATTTTTTTTCAGCGGTAAACTTTAAGACATTTTGCATAAAAATAAAAGTTAAAATAGACTATTACAAAAAAAACTGACAGAGCTTGTTTATTCATAGCACATCAAATCATCATGATTATTTTTACCGTTCAAATCTTCACATTCCACTAAATTAACGTGACTCTCAGCATATGTTATGCGCTATTTTGTTTTAAATTACATGAAAAACATACTTCTAAGTGTATAATTGTTTAAGGGGGGAAGGGCGCGCTGGACTGGGGGTCTCCAAAGCAAAGTGCATCAGTGTTAATCCTATGGAGAAAAAAAATATTTTTTTTTCTGCCACATTTCTCCGGCTGTATTGAATATTTTTACAAGCTGATTTTTTGTGTGATAAATGTAGCTGACTTACAGGTCCCGACCTTCCCACTTTTTGAAATTGGTTCGAATATTTTTTTTTTTTTAATTTTCAATAAATAATTTTACACAAAATATTCGAAGCAATTTCAAAAAGTGGGAAGATAGGGAACTGTAAGTTATCTACATTTATTATTTTAAAAAAATAACGTTTGTAAAAATATTCAATACAGCCGGGAAAATGTGCAGAGAAAATAGTTTTTTTCCCATTGGATTAACACTGAGGCACTTGAGTTTGGAGACCCGCGATCCAGCCTGCCCATTCCCCCTTAATGGAAGTAAAGCAAACAACTTATTTTTGCATGGCGGGTTTCTTTGCCAATAGTCTTTAATTTTTATTTTTTTTTGTCGCGTCCATGAGAGTCGAACTCTATATGTGTCCGTGAATTTTGATAATTTCTTCTACGACTTGCTTGATGTTGTCTCCATACGGATCTAGCATAGTCGGCAGTACTCCAATCTTTCTCAGGCTGGCGCTGCCGGCTCTAGATGTAGTTAGCTAAGCTGTGTTTGGGACAATGTTCACAGCTTACTATAGATCTCTGCCATCTCCATCTATCTTCATACCTTGGTTCGTTCTCGTTAGTTATGTTTTAAGATAGATTGTTCGCATATTTCAGAGAGCAAGATGTTGGTCTGAATGGATTTCTCTAAGCCTATATCTGCACTTTCATTTCAAATCTGAAGAGAAAAAATCACTCAGCTAGTGTTGAGTGTCTTGCCTCCTTGCCAATCTATCCGCAGTTTCATTATCTTCTATGTCGACGTGTGCAGGAATCCACTGGAGGATGCAGGTCTTGTTTATAGTCTGAAGAATAGTCTTTAATGAGTTACCGTATTCATATAACTATAATAAATTAGTTTTCAAACTATAATATCTGGCAAAGTATTTTGTTAACAATTTAAAAGCAATGTTTTCACTAATCATAAAACTAAACATTTTTTAAAAAACGAAAAATATCCGGTTAATTATTAAAAATAAATCATTTATAATATATGTTGTTCAGAATTTACAATCATGTTGATTGTCCACCAACACTGTAAGATAAAACATGACATTTTTGCGGTTGAATTAGTCAGGAGTATAATAATTATTTCCATTTAAAAACATTTGTCGATTTCGAAAAGTTCCAATGAAAAATTACATCAAACAAACCTTAGCTACCGCAATTAATAGCAAAATACTCAATGTATATGAATCACTAATTGTAGAAAGATTACCCACTCCATTTCACTCCTTCAATAATTCAGTGAAAGAAGAGGCTTGTATGGAAATCTTCCTTTTACAATTAGTGATTACTGCAATTTGAAGGTGTGTTATTGACATTGCTCAGAAAGATGTGTAATATGGCGCAACCGAGTAAATGTGGCTCACGGCCACTTAGTCACGGGAACAATTTGTTTCGGAATAACCTCGAGTTAAGTAACACCTGTTAAATCCTTTTTTCGAATTAACTCTCTCTAGCTTAACAGGTGGTGAAAAAGTTCGTTATTGCGTTGTTACCTTTTTTTGTTATGTCTGTTTTAGGGATTACTGTCAAACGGTTAACAATCGAAAGATTTTTTTTAGGCTTTTCAGGCAAAAAAAAACAAGTAGGTTTGTAACAGAATCTGTCACTTAACCCGCTTCCACACCACAGTTGTATTCAGGTAAAAAGGCGCCAAACACAGCATTAGTTCTATATTAAACATTTGCATGCTAAATTTGGCTAGTTTCTTTTATTTTATTTCGAAAGTTCAATAATTATTACTTATCGTTTGCAAAAATTAATTTATATTTCAAAGAATGAATATGTAATATTCCTCGCGTTTAAATAGAATGAAAACATTTCATATCACATTCAAAGAATCTCGTAGCGAAATATATTTAACGTCATTTCAAACTGATCAATGTCGCAAAAATAAATTTATTTTAATTTATTGTCTAACCCACATTTGTACACTCTAAAAACTAAACGCGTAAATTTACACACGAAAGCGGGTATTTTTTTGCCACTAGAATGATTTGTTTATGTGTGTAAAAAAGCGTGTAATTTCAGTTTACACACTTGACTGTGTAAGTGAGAATTACACACTTTACTGTGCAATCGAGAATTACACGCTTTACTGTGCAATCGAGAATTACACAATTTACCGATTAATTGAGAAAGACACACTTTATTGAGTAATTCAGAAATACACACTTTATTAAGTAATTTAGAAATACATACATACAATATACATGCCTAACCATATTACACTTAAATACATATTTTTAGACAATAAAAATTTTTGAGTTATAATATGAAACAAAAAAAAATGTGGAATATTTTTTGTAGATTTAATCACTTTGGAAATTACCATCCAATTTTAATAAACAACGAACAACACAATAATAATGCTACACTACTTCTTATATATCAAGTAATTTCAATTCATGATACACTGTAAAAAAAATTCCTGAAATTAACGAGAAAAGTACCAGCAGCAGAGTTGCCGGAACTTTCCCGTTTCGTTAAGTATTTTCCCGTGTAGTTACAGAAGTTCCGTTTCTTATTTCTCCGTTGTTAAAATTTTCCATTTTGCATTTTACCGTGTATCCACCGTAGAATATAAAGTTAAATTTAAAACTAATCCACTATTAACAGTAAAATATAATTGTCACAATTACATATTTTTCAAACTTAGAAGAAACTATTTTAAAAGACAACAAACTGTTCAATATTAAATTATAGTGATTTAGCACTTTGACTTTACATATTAAAATTACTTTAAAAGAAAAACAGCAAGTTACAAAAATGTAATGGATCATTACACAAAAAATAAATTTCTTTCAATGTAAAACATTCTTGATTAATAACTAGAATTTAAGACACAATCGTAAAAATAATACTTTTAACTATAAAGAAGTAGAAATTATAAAGTTTTCCCTACTGTTTTTCTTTTTTAACCAAGTAATAACTAAATAATTTTATAATAATACTATATGTATCGGTTGAATGAAGAAACCAAAGCAATTTATAGAAAACATTTTTATTTCAACAGAAAAAAGTATTACATTACTCACACTTACCTTGATAAATTTTTTAACAAAATAATCCAAACCTTTCCAACAAAAAATGTTGTTTCAGAATTTCCAGCACACATATTTTTTAAAAAAACTTTGAGCTATATATGAAAATGATTAAAAATTACGTTTGAAATAATCGAATGTGAGAATATCGAACTGACCATATAGACTGTGGGCCGTAGTTTGAAAATAAGCTTAATTTTTATTTTCGTTTGCCAAGTTTGGTGGCTATGAAAACTATTGATATTTTGAAACGTAAAGACCTTCTGAACACAAAAATAAAAAGTTGTCACGAAAATAGTTGCTCATAATTGAGTAATGGAGTTTAATTAAGCTTTGAAGTGGAATTTTTAATTAAAACTTTATGCATCAATAAAATCTCTACATTTGTTTTTCACAGAATATTTTTTATTGAGCACTAGCTAAATAGAAATCTTATATTAGAAAGAAATACATTAAGGGAGAATGGGCGCGCTGGACCGGGGGTCTCCAAAGCAAAGTGCATCAGTGTTAATCCAATGGCGAAAAAAATATTTTCTCTGCCACATTTCTCCGGCTGTATTGAATATTATATGTGGGGTTATAGAGACCTGTAATTTATCTACATTTATTATTAAAAAAAACCCGTTTGTAAAAATATTCAATACAGCCGGAGAAATGTGGCAGAGAAAATAATTTTTTCGCCATTGGATTAACACTGATGCACTTGAGTTTGGAGACCCCCGGTCCAGCGCGCCCATCCCCCCTTAAGTGTTGGAGTAGGATCAATAAAGAGATTAAAAAAAGGGGTTGGTGGAAGGAGGGAAAGGGTAGTATAAGTTGATCACAAAATTTATATTACTTTCTTAAATGGACACAATCTTGATATAATAAAATTTTAAGGGAAATTTAAATCAATTTAGTAAAAAATATTTACTTTAAAATAAAAGAAGAGCTCCACCCTTGCCCTCAAACTCACCAACCCAGTTTGAAAATTATTTTATGATATACATTAAATTACAAATGCAGAGCAATGATCATCAAACAAAATTATCAACTTTCTGTTTCCTCATCGCTAATGTCTGCATCATCAGTTTCTTCAGGAAAATTATCTGTTTTACGACAAACATTCTTGCAATTAATGCAGGAGCAGTTGTCTGTGCATTCCACATTACTAGCTTTGCATGAACATTGTTTTGTTGTGCACGCAGTTTTTAGGCATGAACATGAAATATGTTTCATCAAGCACTCAGGAACACTGGGAATGGCACTCCAAGCAATTTTTATTCCATCATCACTAATGATCCATCCATTACCTGCAGGAGAAGGGGCATTGATGTAAGGTAAAAGACACCTTCTGTGGATGCTTGCTTGATAGTTCGATCTTTTAATGTGTAACAATAGGGAATCAGAGTTGGGTGGTAAAGCCACATCAATTTTAAATTTGGTTTTGAAAGTTTTATAGCGAAGGTCATTGACTTTCTTTGCGGCACTATCTCCATACAGTTCGCAAACAAATTCTTCCAAGGTACCAATTAGTGTTGTCTTGTCAGCAATATCCCATGAATGACCAAGTTCTTGGAAAGCTGTTGAGTAATTCACATTGGACTGCATCATGTTAAGTGGTTTCACTTTTCCCTTTCCTTTGAAGGCACTGACGGTATCACATCCAGTGAAAACATGTAAGCCTACAAGTGCAGAGCAAAATTCTTCTCCTAGAACCTGACTAATTTCTGTTATATTTTCTAGTATGGAATTGGCAGATGAGCCCATTAGCATGAAGATATCTCCTTTAAAATAGTGACACATTGCTAGAGTCAGGACAAACACATCAGTGTCTGAACTCTTTATAATTGTAGATGTAGAGTGCTTCGTTGCATAGTTTGCATGCAAAAGCATTTTGGTGTCAGCTTCTACATGATCTGAAAACAGTTCAGGAATTTCTTTTAAACACAGACTTCCATTTTTAGAACTTATGGAGTGACATTCTTTACCATGAGTAATAAAAAGGGAAACATTTGCAAAAAGCTGGTGATTGTATGTAGACCACTGTTCATATAAAAATTGATTCTTTATTCTAGCCATTTGCGAGAAACTTTTTAAATTGCAAGGGAATTTTTTGTAAAGGGGTTTTAATGTTGATAATAATTTCACTTCCATCACATCTCCGCTTTCTTTCACTTTCTTTAATGCAATATTTGTTGCATTGGTAAATTTAATATAACATTTCTGGTGTAAAAGTACTCATGATCTGGACAATCATTTTCTTTAAAACCTGGCAAATTGCTGAGATCTGTGGCAATATCTTTCTCTTTTCCATCAAGTGTCAACCAAAGTTTCATGCAGCTCGATATTTTGGCGAAATTTTTGGCTGACATAAGCTTTAAATGTTCGTTGGACTCATCACAGATGTGAATGAAGCAAACTTTCGTGCTTAGGCAAGAGTTATCTTCCATTTTAGAAGGAAATTTTCATACAGATTAGACTTACATCAATAAATTTGAAGAATATAGGCAACGATTGAATTATATTTGCAATTACAAAACAAAACAAACCTGTCGACAACCTAGTTGTAAACAAACAAAGTTAGTGCGGAAGAATACACGTTTTTTTTATTTTAAAATGTTGAATATAAAAAAAATACAATCTTTATTATCATAAACCGATTTTTTACCTTAAAAAATGAAATAATATAATTTAAAAAAAAGTTTTAATAGATTATTTTTCGATTGTGACTTCCTAAAAAAAGTGTTCGTAGCGCCATCTAGTGAAGTTAAGGTGTGAATCGAAGTAAATCGGTCCTGACAAGAAGTTCTATATTTAATGGTTAAAATTGAAAATTTATGCAAGTTTACGCATGACAACTTTTTGTTTTCGTCATATACGAAGCTTTTTGTACAAATTCTCAAAAGAATTTTGTAGTTCCCATGCTTGGCAAACGAATTTAAACAATCTTCCTATACGGCCCACGGTCTAATAGGACTACCTATAATAAGACAGCGACAACAATTCAATTTTCTGGTATGGAAGAGCAAAACAAGTGACAGATGTTTTCCGAATCAAATCCCGGTTTCCACTGCATTAACTTGAAAGCGTGGAATATGTTTATTTTTCTTTTCAGCTCTTCCGATAAAAATCAGCTGCACATTTTGTATAGTACACATCACCTGCTGGCGAAATTCATACGGAAGAGTGGCGTTATAAAATTATCTTCTTTTTTAGTTGACTTCGAAGTTATAACTAATTTTATACATTTATTTATTTTTCTGAAAGCCATAGAAGCCTTTGCCGCAAATATATTCCACAGCGAAAAGAACACGAACAAAGAACTATTATTTTAATAAAAAAAAGAGTTGAGTAGTACTATACATTCTTCAAAAGTTTTTTCAAACGATTTACAAATATTTAAAGTTGCTTTAAAAAACTATATTTAATTATTTAATGTGTTCTAATCGTATTTTCAGCAACAACTGTTTGTTTTACATACTGTTTGCATTTTTATTATACGATTTTTATCAAACTGTTTGATAGAAGTTTGCAAAAACAAAGCGCTCTTTGACTGCGCTAAAGCTCAATTCAAGAACGTAGTGTAAATTGGCAGCTAAAAAGCAGTTGCAATAGTAAACAATAGCTATAATTTCGTTCTATCTTTATAATACTGCACGGGTCGTTTATAGGTCGGCAGTTATTTTGTTAGGAATAGCCTTCATGTAGCTCTAGTGCGACGCCGATTCAAACTAACAGTGGATTGTTAGGGTTTTATGTTGAAATATCGTCACACTAGAGCTACGCGAGGGCTATTGGCGACGGGCGTCATAATTGAGAAACACAGTCAAGTGACGAGCCGACACCTGAGAAGGCATCCAACGCAATTTTTTTACGGTCAAGGTCATCTGCTGCTTTGTGACTTTGGAGCATATTTAAAGTGCACTTCCTCTACACGGGGTATTATTCCGAAGAATAATTTTTAGCTACACACACAGACCGTTTGTAGGTCAGCAGTTATTTTAACAATACTCGGTCCCGAACCTGGGATCGTTCGCATACAAAGGCAAGCGACTTACTGACTGGGCTCCCCAGCCTTTTGCTGAATTGTAAAATAAAGTTTAGAGTGATGTTAAGCATGTGATTTTCTTAACACATATATGTGTGTAAATTAAAAAAAAACCTCACAGTACTAGGTAAAATGCTTGATGTTTTTTTAACATATAAATATGTGTAAATTAAAAAAACCTCACCATACTGGGTAAAATGCTTGATATTTTCATGTTTACACATAAATATGTGTTTTTGACCATTTGTCAATTTACACGCCTCTCGTTTACACATACAAATGCGTAATTTGGTGCCTCATATGTGTAATTCTTGAAATATACCCATAATCGTGTGTAAATTTTCAAGTTTACACATTTAGTTTTTAGAGTGTAGTTTGGATATGAAAGTGGGTGACGGACTGAACGATTATAATACCTTCCACTTTTTACGTTATAAACGTAGTGTGGAAGCTAAAATGAACGCTCAGATAGCATAAAACTAACTTAAAGGTAAAAAAAATTAGTCAGAATGTTGTGATTACCGTAAGAAATAGTCATAGTTGAAAAAACATCATTCAAAAGTGACGTAATTTTTAGGCGTCGGAATGACATTTCTCTTAGGCACAATATTTTTTTTCTAAATTTAGACAATATTTATGACATCAAAGATCAAAGTTTTTGAGTCTTTATACATTTAAAAATTACTGTAAAATTATCGTATGTTTGCAGCATATTCACACCGCATTCTGCTGCATTTCATTGCTGGTGTTGTGATTGTAAACCCAATTTTAGGGAACTCAGCTGTAGTTTCTTAGCTTTCGCATACTCAGACGCCTTGATCATGGTTTTCAGTTTTCATCTAAGCGTGCAATCGAAACTGGATCGTGACTGAGTCACATTTGCTTGAAAATTAAAGCACACGTGTAAGCGTTACGTTTACCCAGCACAGGTGCTGCACTCTGACCAGAATTTTCCTACAGTGTATGGAGATGTTGACAGAATTTTAAAGCCTTTTTGAAGGCCAAAAATGATACATTTTCGATTGTTATGTTCAATTCAATAGAACCTGTATTAAAATCATTAGTTCTTTATAAAGACGGTGAAAGATACTCTGGTTTTAAGTACACCTATTATTGTATAATTTAGAGGTTATTTTACAATATTGGTTTACATATATACGCGACTGTTCTGATTTGAAAGACGTCGCTTTCTTATTAAGAAATGCCATTGAACTGCTTACTACGCAGAATGAAGTCAAACTTAACGTCTTCTCAATTCGATTATCAATGACCAGGACGTACACTGTGTACGTCATCCACTCTGAAGTAAACAGCTTTGCTAGCCTGGTCTATTAGTCCCTTACTCGATAAATTAAGGTTGGGAGTGAAGGGGTTAATAGTGCTATTTCAAAATTCGGACGAAATATCGTTGCAGAAATGATCCTATCTTCTTTTTAAAAACAAACAATACTATATATTTATAAACGACTATTCTTCAAGAACAAAACATGGCTCTCAGTTTTAGGGAATTGGCTGAGTTTGCGAAATGTAAAATACGCCAAAAAGTAGTCAGGTAAAAAAAAAACCTGTTCTACTCCATACTTCCCCCCACTAATAAAATAAAACCTTCAAAGCGGCTCTAAGTCACAATCTAAAATACCGCTCAAAGGGTCCAGAACCTAAATTTCCAGAAATATATATATAACCTTAAAAAATAAGGACAATACTGAATAAAATGTCACCACATTGTCTTCTTATCATACTAAGTAGAACCGATAGCATTTGACGCTGAATTATGTGGCATCGCAACTTTTGATGAATAATACTGGCGGTCTATCGCCAATGATGATTTTTTCACAATTGAATGGTTTAAAATCCCAAGTGTCTGGATGCCGAAGGTACCATTGATTTACTAGGTTCTCAATATGGCGATAAGTCAGTGCTATGTGTCTGAGTATGGTGAAACTGTACTAAAGTATGACATGTCTGACGTACCATGGAATATATCTCATTTTTTTTAAACTGGTGTCGTTTAAAGACGGTAGAAACAATTTAACCGTTGATAGTTGTTCTTACCGAATAATGCCATATTTCAAAAATGAAGAGCTTAGTGAAAGAACGTGCTAAGTGACAAAAAAAAATGAAAACGAGAAAATGAACTTAAAAGGTTTTAGTTTGCTCTTAGATCTGTTGAAAACGGAACTTGCGAACCGTAAAAATATGCTTAACTTAAAGTTTAAAGAAAAAGGGAAACTTGTCATAATTAAAGAAGTTAGTAATGTGTTCATTGACACAGAAATCTAAATTTTTTCACAAATGTCACTTACCACATTCTTTCACTAAGCTCTTCAAATGTCGTTGTAGCCACCATGAGCACCGCCATGAAAAAAGTCGTTATAGTAGTCACCACTATTACAAAATAATCGGTAGAATTATAAAATTTCAAATAAATAAAAGTTGGATTTCTCTGTGGAATTGGTCATAATTAAAACGATTTTTCGGATACAGAGACCGAAAAATCGCTGAAACCAAAAGTATTGAGTTTATAGTGTTTATAAAAAGTGAAATATTGCGTTTGGCTTAGGGTAAAGCCCCTGTCACACGTGCTAGTGAACCTCCGGTTCTCGGTCTCCCTAAGTAAACAAGAGAAATCCGAAATTTGGAGAGAACCTGCATAAGAGGGTTGGGCCCTGTCACACGTGCCTGTGAACCGCAGGTTTTTTTAAACCTTTATTAGGCTTTTTGGAGTGGATGAGTGGAAAAGTTCCGTGTATTTTATGTGTTGCTATTTGATATTTACATCACATGCAGAATTAGTCTTTTTTTGTAAATATTTTCAAAATTTCATTGCGTATGTCAAAGTGTTTTCAGTATTTTTCCCAAAAAGGTCAATAGAAATCTATTTATAAGAAAATTAATTCAAAATTTCACAGAAATTGAAACAATTATGTTCAATAATTTTAAAATTTCTTCACTAACAATTAGTTCTACATATTAAGTAAAACGGTTAATTTTCAAAAATTGACCAATTATTTCAAAAGTATGCATGGAGAATTGTTTAGGCAGGAATATATTTTTATGCAGCTCTAGTGTGTCTGCTGTGGTTCTGCCTGCGTGCAGCAGACACAACTCAACTCTTGCATTTTAATATTGTTAAAATCTATAAATTCTGTGATCTGTCTACAATTGTCCCTTTTTCTTCCTTCAATGAAACCTGCAATATTTTAATCTGTTTTTAACTAAGAATTAAAGAACTAAATTAAAGTTTTAAACTATTTCTACCTCCCTGTGTTCTCATTGAAGCTAAAACACTACTTTACATGCTCGTCATCAACAAGAATTATATTCAAATTTACAAAATAACACTTAAAAATATATTAATATTAGAAACAGAGGGAACATAGTCATTGTGCACTTTTTTTAGAATCACCCATTAATTGAAAGTCCCTTTTTTCAGTTACAAACTTATTTATTTTGTTGATTCCATTTACGCAGTAATAGTATTGTATAATTATACAATAGTTCTTGATGCAAAAGAAGTGCGTAAATTAAAACTTTACCGGAGTTTTTAGAATTTTATTTTTCGCATGAGCCGTTTGGATACATCTTTTTTTATAATCCAGTGCAAAGACTATTTTAAACATTGCATACAAGATTTTATTACTATTTTCATATATCTTGTGATTTAGTTTACTTTGCTTTATCCACTTTCTCACGAAGGCAGAAACTAAACTAACCCCACTGAGAATAGAATTGCAATACGGCCATGCGTGGGTGGGGACGAGGGTAAAAAAAATGCACAAGGTCAAGAGGGAGTTGACCTTCGGCCGTTTCCGGTGGGTGAAACTTTTTTGGGAGTCGAAAAGTTGAAAATAACCCCACTAGAAATGCGATACTTTCAGGTTTGAGTGGCGATTCTCAGAAAAAAACATTATAAAACAGCGTCAATAGGGGGTCAGACGTCAGAAAGGGTGGTAGTTGATTTAGCGGAAGTATTCTTTCTCCTAATCGCGGACAGTACAACCGTTTGAAATTCGTATATGTCCAATCGCTTGCTTGCAGAGTCTTCTTCCTTTTGAAAAAAGGGTTCTTTTGTTCAGAAATATTTAGTTTTTATTTCTATTTTGAAATGAATTCTTCAAGTAATGAATCAGACAGTAAACAACAAATATGTGCTGCTGCACTTTGCGTGCTCAGCGCCGAATTGTCGTCTTTCTTTGATTTAAAAAAATATCCTACAAATTTTAGCTTACAAGCTAGAAATATTCGTGATGCGTATGCCAAATATTTTTCGACAATTGGCAAATTATCTTGGCAAAACAAGTTTTGTTAACTTATGTTTATGCAGTAGATATAATGTCATGAGTGAAACAGTAACAACTTAAATGCCTATATATAATTTGTGTATCTATTTTTGTCATGAGTAACCTTCTATTATAAATATCTTTAAAATTACATTGTGTGCCAAAGCGTTTTCAAAAATAAAATACAAAAAATATTTTGCTGTGTATGTTTATTATTTTTTTTTTAATTTTGAAGTGATAAATTTTTCTTAAATACAGATTTGAGTTTATAATGTACTTTTTGGGTATAAATGTCTTTTAACATGAATAGCAAGTTGAAAATAATATTTTTCCTTTGCCAAAACATCAAGCAAAAAATTTTGCTACAAAATGTTTTCGTATTTTCCCGAAAACAGTTCAATAGAAATCTATTTAAAATGTATTCAAAATTTCCCAGAAAGTGAACCAATAATATTCAATAACTTTTAAATTTCTGCACTAATATTCTGTTCCAAATATTATGTTTATCTGCTAATTTTCAAAAATTGACCAATTATTTCAAAAGTGTGCATGAAGAATGAAATTCATGTTTATAAATAACAATTAAAATATATATGTATTATTATTGGTAATAGAGGGAACATTGTAATTGTGTACTTTTTTTAGAATAGCCCATTAATTGAAAGTCCCTTTTTTCAGTTACAAACATATTTATTTTGTTGATTCCATTGAACCAGCAATAATATTGTAATTATACAAAAGTTCTTTGCATAATTACAATACAAATTGTTTGCAACAAGTGCGTAAAGTAAAACTTTACCCGAGTTTTATGAATTTTATTTTATGCATTAGCCTTTGGATACATATTTTTTTATAAATCCGTGCAAAGAATATTTTGAACGTTGCATACAATATTATATGTTGGTAAGTAATAATTAGGTAGGCTTAGTGGTAGTGTTCACATTGCCACGCCACAGATCCGGGGATCGAATACCGGATTGGGCGGGGTCGATGCATCCTTTCATCCCTTGAGTGGGTTGATAAAATGGGTACCAATCATGCTTGGGAACTAAACACAAGGGATTCCGCGTGAGGCTGACCACCTTACCAGAACATATGTCTAGCACCCCAGAGCCCTAGGTCACGAAAGCTGAAATGGACACGGCAGGCCTTGGCCCAGTAATGGGCTGTTGCTCCGAGGAGTTTAGTTTAAATAATAATTAACTAAAGTTTAAGAGAGTAATTTAAAGCGAGCGCGATATACTTTTTTTCTTACCAGATCAAAAAAGCTACTTTTTTACGACTTATGTGCTTAAAAATAACTTTTACACACTGTTTTTCAAACGCTTTACTTTAATCAAGATTATTGATTTCAAGAAATAATTTTTGCACGGTTTATAAAAAAAAAAGATTTTCTAAATTTTTTAATTAATAAAAGTTAACTTACCTCAGAATCTATGCTTTTCCATAGATTATATACATCATGTAAGAAAGAATCCATTTTCCCATACGCATACCACTCTGGGGTGTATACTTGGTCTGTCGCTGTACCAGTTGTTTTAGTTTTTTTAACTTTGCTGGACAGCTTTCTATATCTATTGAGTAGATATTCTTTTTTGGTTTTTAATGTTTTTAATGAACATTCAAAAGAGAATTTTTTTTGGATTCGTTTCCACGAATCGTGGACAACATTCCGATCCTAGTGGTGATGGTGTTTTGGGTTCCATATGGAACTCTCTTCCTCGTACAAGTCCAAAAACTCCATAGTTCTTTCTCTCGACCAAGCATGTGCGTCCATATTGAAATGTAGATCACACTGAATATTTCGCCCACTTTCTTATGAGAGTAGAAACTAACCCCACTGGGAAATAGAATGCAATAAGGCCAGGCGTGGGTGGGGGGGAGAAGGTAAAAAAACACAAGGTCAAGGGGGATAGTTGACCTTTGGCCGTTTCCGGTGGGGTTGGGATCGGATAAGTTTGCTTCTGGCTTCTGTATTTTTTTGTAAGTCGATCGTATGCTCATTGAAATTATCTTGTTAGTGAGAAAATGACCATATACTTGGAACTATATAAGCGTAATTTGAAGGTTTTTTAAGGGGGGGGGGGGGGGGGAGTATCTATAAAATGAAATAATTTTCTATGCTAGTATTTACCAAAACATCTATTGTTAATCTGAGTTTATTTAAACTATTTTAATATAATTTACACCTAAAAAAACGCCGTCTATTAACTCAAAGGGCCACTGTCTTGTAATTACCCCAACCAACAACCCTACAATTCATTTTCGAAAGCGGAAAAAAATTCTTTTCTGCCACGAAAGGACCGTGTAGTACAGGTTTCCTTTGAAATTTACCGACTTCGAATGGACACCACGGTCCTGGACCGTCATATCCATTAAAAAGACCTCCATACCAAGGTCTTCACAGGTTCTGGGGTGTCAGACGTATACGTGTATACGCGGTCTTCGAATGGATACCACGGTCCTGAACCGTCATATCCACCAAAAAAGACCTCCATTCCACAGTCTTCACAGGTTCTGGGGTGTCAGACGTATACGTGTATACGCGGTCTATGATGGCGAACCTGCGGTTCACTAGCACGTGTGACAGGGGCTTTGGTAAGACCTAGATGCAATATAAATATTTTTTTTAAGTGTGAATTCTTTATATCAAGACATTATGTATAGCGTTTGACGGCATAATGTATGGCGTTTGGTATAAATTAAAATACCCCTTTTTCTTTATATATAACGTTTTCAGTAATATTCGCCGTAATTGCTGTTTTACCTGTTTTTTCAATCAAATAGGAACAATGTTAAAAGCCGCTGCAGTAGCATATTGTAGAGCAGAAAATATTTCCGCACTTCAAATTCACCTTAACATTGTCACTAACTAATTGAAAACCGCAGGTAAAACACTGAGTAGGTTTTCACTATGACGAACATTACCAAAACCGTTGAACGTGAAACGATCTTATAACGAAGTAAGGCGAGGTCGATTAAAGCATCTGGCCACTGAGAATACCTTCAGGGGTTCTGTCCTCGTCTTAGTCATTCCATGAACGGATTGTACTGGGCCAAAATAATCCACCAACAAATAACGCTACGTATATGGGACTCGTGCACGTTAAATCGTGGTCTAATGTATAAAAGCCGAGCACGATGTCGCTGGGTTGCGTTTGGTGCCATTTCAGTTGTTAGCCTCGACACGTGAACATGGTTCTAAAATACGAGACTTTTCGTCAATAGCCCTTGTCTAGTTTTAGTGCGACTTCATTCAACCAAACCAAAATTTTAACTAAACTCATTCTTAGGATAATGAGGAACTTGCATCCTACCCGAAGTGACGGACTTATACGCCACGTAAATAAAGGTGGCCCCGTCAAGGTGATAAGAATAAGATATCATTGTTGCCAAGTCAAAAACCAATGCAAAAACAGGCTTGCTAAGTGAAGCTATTGATCGCTTCAATATTAAGCCCAAGCAAACTCTTGACGAATTATTTGCTTTCAACTATGCTATATTTTGACAAGCTAGTTAGAATGCAATATAAACTGAAGGTGTGTACAGCTGTGAAAAAAAAAACTTCCCACTAGTGATCATATCTTACGTTATATATCCTAGACAATCGGACCTTTTTGTTTTTGCTGATACAAAACATTCTAAATTGATTGCAAGACACAAAATTTGCATAAGGGCCGTCTTCATATAATATGCACTAAGATTTGAACTCGCCAATAGTCCATGAGTAGCTCTAATGTGATGCTAATCCAATCCAACCAATGCAAAAACAGGTTTGCCAAGTGAAGCCATTGCACACTTGAATAATCTTTTATTTCGACTTGAAAGCTTTCAGGAGGGGCTTCAATAATTTTTCTCGCCAAGCATTTCAGTGCATTCCTATCTCTACGCCGGGGCCACTTTTATTTGCGCCACCCTGTACCTTTTTATGGTACATTTGAAGCTGTAGATTCCAAATATCAGCTTAAAAATCTTTAAAAATTATTTTTATTTGAAATATGCACATCAAAATTCTATGAAACTCACGTGACCGAAAACGGCGTCTGACGTAACATGCCAGTTGGCCTATTTAAAATCGTTATTACAAATATTTTCTTTGTGCGTAATAAGGATCTTTTTTTAAAGCAAGGTAGCAAATACAAAAAATATAATTGTTACTAATAAAAAAATACTTAAATTGTTTAAACTCTTGATTCTAAATAATAATTGTTACTAATAAAAAAATACTTAAATTGTTTAAACTCTTGATTCTAAAAAGGTTTAATCTTTTCCTGTTTCTTCAAGTTAAGTATTAATTTAATATTTTTACTAAATTAATTTATAAAATAAATAGTAAAATAAATAAATGATGGTTATGAGATGTTTTGTGATTTCGTTAATAATATTATATTCAATTTCATTATTTTGCTTTGAATAAAAAAATAGGGTGAGTGGGGTGGGGTAAATTTATTAAAATACACAATTTTGATTTATAAGCTCTCAGAACATTAGAATAATGGTTCAAATTTTAAAGAGAAATTTATAAAAAAAATTGTTTAAAAATTACTTAAAAACAATATATATATTTTTTAATTGTAATTGTAAAAGGGTTAATAGTTTTAAGTTTTTTATGCAAAATATTTCTAAAAACCGAGAAACTGTAAAACTATATTAACAAAACTAAAAAATTTGAATAATGTGCATCACAAGTTTTTCACAATTCGTACAGTGCGACTTAAAAAGTTACAAAGGAAATAAAAAAAATCTGTATGACAGTTATTGAATACTTGACTACAATTACCAACGACTTTTTCCACAAAAAAAATAATAATAATAATTTTTAAAATCTATCTTTTGTTCAGGCAGATTGGGCAAATGATTTGATAACTTATATTTTCCATTTAAGGAAAGAATTATGAATTGCCTTCTTTCTAAAACAAAAATTCATTTTTAATCGCCAATTACACAGTGAAATGATATAATGAAAAAAATCAGCTGCCTCTGTCATAATAAATAAATCCGATCGAGACGGCAACCATAGAACGCGAAAAAGAAACAATGATCCGTTGGTTGGAAACTCTTGTAAGGTAATATTTACATACAAAATGATCTGAATACAATTTAACCAAAATACACTTTTCATTCTGATAAAATTGCCAAATTTTCTCAGATAATATTCAAATTTGTTAGATCTTAAACGAAATTAATGTTTTAAACAAGTTTTCTGGGTGGATTCGCCAAATGATTTATGGAACTCTTTACATCCGCGGAAGGATCTTCTCCATAGCATATTTCTATTTACCCTACTTAGGTTGGCCAGGAGTATAGCTTAAAGGTCTCTGTAATCTCACTTTTTTTAAATTGGTTCGAATATTTTGTTTCAAATTATTTATTAAAAATTATAAAAAAAAGAATTCGAACGAATTTCAAAAAGTGGGATTATAGAGACCTGTAAGTTAGCAACAATTTGCATGCAAGGCAAGTGCCTTACATGAGCTCTCCAGCTCCAAGTTATTCTTTAAATAATTTTAAAATATTCTATTTTGCAGCAAATACTGCATGCGAAAGAAGAACATCAAGAAGCACACCGACGACAAAATACAAAAAGTCCATCCCATTCGGCCCACAGTATCCAGCATCGTCGACGGTGACTCCAAAACCTCGGAATACCTCAAGTCTCTTTCGCCAAACCCTTCGCCAAATTTTCCGCACAAAAACTCGAGCCGAATTTCTGTGACTTCAATCGGATCTGGCGACTCCAAAGAGATCCTGCTGACACCAAAGTCGCCAAGGTTTCTCGCCGTCCCTGGCGGACCAAGGCCCGCCATCTTTCCCAGACCAATACCTTCAATTTATATTGATACCGGGTGCTATTCTAATCCGGATGAAGATGCTGTTAAAGATTGATTTCGTTGCCAATAGTGCAAAAAGATTGGGTTGGATTTTCAATTAGTTGGGACTTCCTACAAGGTGTTAAGTTATTATGTCATTTGTTGTTGTTTACTTAGTTTGGGGAGATGAAACGTTTAATTGGTAATGAAAATCTAGTTACCTATGTTGCAAGAGGATTGGATTTTAATTTCGAACGAGTTGCTCTTTCAAGAAAGTAATTGCTAATTTTGCCAGATTCGATTTTTATCGCCAGAGAATTCGATTTTTAACGAGTTTAACAACTGTGGTTAATATAGATTAGTCGATTGTTACTTTGGTTGGGAGAAACAAAACTAGATTTATAGTAATGAAAATGCAGCTCTAAATGTCTTACTGCTCCAAAGTCGCCAAGGTTTCTCGCCGTTCCCCGTCGACCAAGGAACGCCATCTTTCCCAGATCAATACCTTCTATTTATATTGATACTGGGTGCTATTCTAATCCGGATGAGAATGCTGATAAGAATTGAGTCTAGGGCCAATGGTATAAAAATATCGAATAAGTTGATTATTTCTTCTAAAATGTTAAGTTATCATGTGATTTGTTTGTTGTGTTTACTTGGTTTGGAGAAATGAAATGTTAATGACAACGAAAATCTAGGAGCCGATATTTCAAGAGGTTTGGATTCATTCATTTCGTATGATCTGATCTTTCTAGAAAGTAATTGAAAATTCGAACGGGGCTGAGCATGGTTTGTTTGTGGGGTGTAAGACGATTATTGACGCAACTGTGACGTCACCATAGACGTGGCTATTCCTATTGTCCATTGCCAATTTTGCCAGAGAATTGAATTAGATTTCCAACGAGTTATTCTTTCAAAAACTCAAGTTATTTTATATTAGTCGTTAGTTACTTCGTCAGGAGAAACAAAACTAGATTTGGTAGTAATGAAAATTTAGATCTGAATAGTGTAAGGTAATGGACAATTCGAACGGGGAGTGAGTATGTGGTTTGTTTGTGGTGTTAAAGACAATGGTTGACATAACTGCGACGTCACTGTAGGCGTGACCGTTCCAGTTGTCCATTGGATTGTATTTCAAACATAATTGGTAATTCTTAAAAAGCCTTAAGTTATTATGTGATTGCATATTGTCTACTTAGCTAGGACGAATTAGTTTTAACAACAATGAAAATTCAGTTGTAAGATAATTGGATTTTAATTTCCAATGACTTAATCATTCAGGAAAGTCAGCCTAGTGTTTCAAGAGGATCGAATATCAAAAATTCAATTTTTGATGAAAACTCAGCAGTCAATGTTGCACGACGATTGGGTTGGATTTCAATGAACAAACATCAACTTATTGTGTGATTGGTTGCTTACTTGGTTTGGAGAAACGAAACTCCAAACCAAGACGAAGTTTTAACAACAATAAACTCCAGTTGCAAGAGAATAGATTTTAACTTTCAAAGAATTGTTCTTTTTTGGTATTAAGACTAACGGTAATGTTGCTTGTTATAACTTCCATTCGAAGTTCATTAAAAAAGGTCAGTATTATCTTTTCCTGGGCTATAAAAAAAAATCAGAGACCGGACTATCAGAGATCGAAATCTAACAATTCGAAGCATCGAGCGAAGCGTTATTTCTTCTTCAAGGATGTTATTGTTGATACTGAAATTGATTTGCAATAACATTGCTGCTGACGAACTCTTGAAAGTTATGACTCAAAACGAAAAAATAACAAACTAAAAAATATTGTTGAAAGGCCCTTCAATGTGTTAAGGGGGAATAGGCGCGCTGGACCGCGTGTCTCCAAACTCAAGTGTCTCAGTGTTAATCCAATGGCGAAAAAACTATTTTCTCTGCCACATTTCTCCGGCTGTATTGAATATTTTTACAAACGGTTTTTTATAAATAATAAATGTAGATAACTTACAGGTCTCTCTCTTCCCACATTTTGAAATGGCTCCGAATATTTTGTGTAAAATTATTTTTTGAAAATTAAAAAAAAAATATTCGAACCAATTTCTAAAAGTGGGAAGGTTGGGACCTGTTAGTCCGCTACATTTATCACATAAAAAATCCGCTTGTAAAAATATTCAATACCGCCGGAGAAATGTTACTAATTAACACTGATGCACTTTGCTTTGGAGACCCCCAGTCCAGCGCGCCCATTCCCCCTTAAACATATTTTCTTTGGCTTATTTACTTAAATATACCGATTTTTTTAAATCGTTACTTAATTAATTTCTAAAATAAATGATGAAATAATGATAAGCGTAGATATTTTTCTGAACTATTCCTATTTTATATATATTCTCATCGAATATGACTTGTTGTTAAATTGTGTGTTTTTATTTGTCCAATAAATATTTGTATTCGTACCACTTATGATTATTTTTATTTCAAATTTCTTTGTAATTAGAAAAAAATTCGAGAATTTAGTTTTGATTGTTTACTTTGCCATTTATTTTTGCTCATTTCTTTTAAAGGCACATTTTAGTTGTATTATTTTTTATTAGTATTCCAATATCAGTATTTCATTATTAAAAAACATGATCTATTTGTTCTTCGAAGGAAAACATTTTGAGCTCTGAAAGTTCAAAATTCGTAACTTAAATACAGGGTGGGGCAAATAAAGTGGGCCCCGTCTAGAGATAGGAAATACGTTGAAATGCTTGGCGAGGAAAACTCTTGAAGCCACCTGAAAGCTTTCAAGTGGAAATAAAAGATTATTCAAGTGTGCAATGGTTTCACGTGACAAACCTGTATTTGATTGGTTGGATTGGATTAGTATCACATTAGAGCTACTCATGGACTATTGGCAAGTTCAGATCGTAGTGCGTCAGTGTGAGTTGCGACTGTGTGAGTGTAAGTTGATCAATTCACAGTGTGAAGATGAAACTCACAGTACAGCAGAGAGTGGTTCATTGTAGAAAATTTTTATTGAAACGAATTCGTGGAAAAAATGTGGCCAGTTGTTTGTTAAAGAATTTAAAGGTGTAAAAGTGTCAAAAAAGAGTACTATGTCTTGAGGATTAATTAGGAAATCTTTAAAGTCAAGGAATTAAAGGAGGACGCCTGTACAAGGATCTTAGTGGAATTTGTAAACAGGAAAGGGGGACATTCGGTTATTGTGGGATGGTTATAAATTTAGGGTCTAGCCGACACTGGGTCTGGGTTAGTGACGTTATAACACAATACGTCTGGAAGAGCCTTTGTGGTAGATTCTCAGAACGAGATGTTTTCGAAAATAAGGGAGCAGATGTACGGGGCATGACAAAAGTCAAACTGGACCAATGGTAAAAATTTAAGTAACAATTTTAATCAAATTTACTGACCATAGAGGAAGTTAAGAGGCTGGACACAGGGGTGGATATTAAAAATCACGATTGGATAAAGCAACCGGAAGGGAGGAGTTTAGTTGAGGGGTCGAGAAAGTTGGACCAGAAAAAGATCTTTCTGAGTTAACCTCTCGAGCAGCCCTTTAACTTAGAGTAGAGTACTGTAGATTAATTCGGGTCGATTGAGACCGTAGCTATATCTTGTTTACTATAGGTAATTTACGGAACTGAAGATGTTACTCCTATTCATAATAAGTAAGTCAGTTTCCTTATTTTCCCCGGGCCTCCTAATGACCCATCTAGTAATTAAATTGCGGAATTGAATGTACTATGTATAACGATTTAATAAATGTCATTGCATTCTTACTGTCCGCGATTCATTGGGTTATTGTAGTAGTAATCAATTACGGCCGATCCACAACGCATACTCCACTAAGTAGAATTCTACAGTTAACCATAATGATAAGCCACTTGGGAGATTTATCATGACTATTGATGTGACCGAAATAACGGTTCAATAACAATATTTTCCAATGTCATGAAATATTTAACATTACCCTGACCAGCTGTATAAATGGTTTTCGTTAACCCGTCACCGCTAAGACTGTCTACCATTGATATCTATAATGTAAATCTCTAAAGCCCATTTCACACCTGCACAACTACTTGCAATTCCGTTGCAACTGCAACTCGTAACTTGTGGTAACCTGGTTTTTCGGGTTTCCGCAAAAAGTTATTTATCTCACAATTTGGCAAGTTTCATCTTTTTGCAGGGCATCGCTTGCATCATGCAGAAATTTATGTTTCCGAACTTCATTAATAAGATCAATTTCCATTTGTGCCGTCCATTTACTACCCGTTTTTACTTGCGCAGATTTTTGCATTTTTTTTGCAAGCAAGGAAAGTTGGCGTCTTAAAAAGTAAATAAACAACCAGTTGGCGAAGTCTAGTTCGCCACAATGTAGCCAAACAAATACTGAATTCTGATTGGCTAACGGTACATGCAACTTGAGATTTTTTCGTGCTCGCATTAAAAAATCTCACGACTTGAGTGCAACTTTTAAATACATGGTGTCCTATGGGAGTTGCAAGTAGTTGTAACAAGGTGTGAAATGGGCTTTATCAGGAAGCTTTAGATAAAGTTATGGAACTAAAGATAGTGTGATATGGACTTTTTTAAAAACATTTTAAAGACATTAACATGACATTCGATGTGTGCGTGACGGTAGATCACTGTTTGAAATACCTAACCCATAACCCAACTACTACCGTCAAAACAAATTTAACAAAACATTATCCTTAAAAAATATATATTTGTTATAGAGTCTGGCTGCCACAACTTAGCATCCCAAATATTTTGATTATGGAAGATTCCACTTTGAATTAAGGTTTTAAGCCGAAGGAGGCAGGGTTGCCAGCTCAAGGCGTTTGGCGAGAAGAGGGGATTGTTGGTCGAGTTCGATTGTGAATAATGTATCACACTAGAACTACACATCAGTTATCGGCGATAGAGGATTGTTGTTGATTGCTGGTTGCGGTTAGCGATTATACGTGTATTTCTTTGTTATCTTAACTTGATCATTAATCGATATAAGAGTGAACCAGATGCAAGTTCGATCTACCCTTCAATTGATAATCCTTAAAGAAATAATTGATAAACCTCAAAAAATATGCGCCTATAAAAGCAATAAATCACCAAACATAGTAACTCTTAACCAAATCCAAAACCTTCCTTACCTTTTTTCGAAGTGGACTGTTCCACAATGAAAATATTTGGGATGCCAAGTTGTGGCAGCCAGACTTTATATAATATATTTTATTATACTTGTTATAATATAGTGTTTACTTCCTGAGCTACAGGTCCCTGTATAGTCTGCCAGGAAATGTAATAAGTAATAGTTCATTTGAAAATGCGGTGTGACGCATGGGCGACTCTTTGTTGATTGAACAGATTTTACAGACTGCCAAGTGCCCACCTATGTATATGGTTTTTTTTCAAAGGGGTTGCTTTATTGGCGGCTAAGTCTTTGCAGAATCGGCATACTCCCCAGAACTGAGAGCCATTTTTTTGTGCCATCATCTAGGCGACTCTCGCTACTAATTTTGACGTTCAGATTACAATGAATCTGAGCTCTCTGTGAATCTTGAAGTATGCGAGATTTAATTTTGAAGAAAGAACCAAAGCCAAAGGATACTCAAGGTATATTTTACATGCCATATATTAATATGACATGCGTACCCACGATTTTCCCATCCAGAAAATATGACAACTCAGTCGAGGCTCAAACCCGCAAACCTAGGCTTATGAGGCGGATATGTAATACCTCTCAGTCACTGGGCCGCGCCCATATGTATATGTATGGTTATGCAGTGGTTGTTTGTCAATTGAATATGTTGGTTAGCTGGTTGGTTGGAAGACATATATATTTAGGTTTGTATGCTTGGTAAGAGAACCGCTTATAAACCTTCGTCAAGTAAGACAGACACAACACACACGTAAGTGGATCCATCTAATTTTTAGAGACAGAGGGGCCAACTAGAGGATCCCCATAATTGACTTGTCACCCCCAGAGGCATTGACTTGGTATGGGAACTTGGAAGACTTTGTGACCACGACGGAATTTAACGTGCACCAGTCACCATTAGCGTACACGGAGGTCTTCGGAAGGCAGAGGGGCTCGAACTCGCAACCTCCGGGATGCCAATCCAAAACCTTACCGACAAGGCTATCGCGGCCTCAGTGTCAATTTAATAGCATTACAGTCCGCTCTCGCTTAGCCGATGCATTCGGTGCCGTCGCCGTATTTAAATTAGCGTGGTTATAGCCGGCTTTAAAATACGTCGCAATACAGCATACCTGTTCTATGACTGTTCTTTTTCGATCTTCTTCGAGGCCATAGGTAGAAAGCGCTTGAATGTTGATGGCTCGGGATATTTCTTGGAGGTTTGGTTTGTTTAAGTTCTTTTTTCGAAGTTTTTTTCAGACACTCACTTTTGCGTATCACAAGTCGTTTCCTCGTAAATGGCCTCAAACCATTGCTCGCAGTTACATCAAAGGTTTTAGTTCAGGCCGTCGATGTATAGAAGGGGACGACGGATTAACGATGGCCAGATAAGAGAGTGTGGATTTACAATTGAACTCCCATCATCCAAACGCCAATTATCCGAATTTCAGGAAAAACTCCACCCAGCCTATCTAGCACTTTGCCTAGCAATTTTTTTGGCAAGACATCCAACATAGACGAACAGCTCATGTGATCCTCTTCACTAAACCACTCCTCCAAATTACTAAGCATTTTGGGGCTGTGGTAAAACTCTCTACAAAGGCTGGAAGCAGACATCCTAAAGGATTCAACTCAAACATTACCGATTAAGGTTCGACTGCGTTACATTTTCACTTTGTCATCTTTTTCTACTTTAAACTGTTTTGTTCACGTAAAAGTCATCTATTGACGATTTAAACAAGGTAAGCGCTTTCAATTTAAACTGTACATTTCTTATAATATATTAAGCAATTGCACTGAATCCTGAATCAACCTTGAAATATATTTTTAATTGTTCTTCTCTTGATAATTGCCTAACGGAATATTTTTAATGAAGCGTTAAAAAAAACAATATATGACCGAATGCTGCCCTCAATCTGCGCAAAATGCATGTGTAATATAGATCTAGTCAATTAGAGACTGCAAACAGCAATTAAAAGCTCCAAAGAACATAGAATTCAACATTGAAAAGCAGTTCGCTAATAGTTCTCAGTAGTAAACAGGGGTTTTATCATTTCAAAACTAAACTAAACTCCTCGACGCAACAACCCGTTAGAGGGCGAAGGCCTGCCTTGCCCATTTCAGCTTACGTCAAGGGCTCTGGGGTGCTAGCCATACGTCCCGGTTAAGTGATCAACCTCACGCGGAACCCCAGTGTTTAGTTCCCAAACATGCTTGGTCTTCATTTTATCGACCCACTTAAGAAATGAAAGAATCAGCCAACCTCGCCTAATCCGGGACTAGATCCCCGGAACTGCGGCATGGCAATGAGAAGCACTACCGCTAAACCATTATTGTGCAACTTGTCTTTTCATAAGAACAGTTAATTTTCTTACCCTTTAAAGTTTAAAAACTAATCTTGTTAACACACCACTCACATTATTTGGGTGACCAGTCGTACTGCATTTCAAAGTACAACTTAGTTTGTTATTCAACTATCTAGCAATATAAATTACCCACATAGATATGGATTTTATTTATTATGGTGTTTCTGAACGAAAACAACACAAATAAACTGATTCATGACAAATTATGATGTTTTCATTATTAAAAATATAATCACTAAAACAAATCTGGTCAGGTAAGGAATCATCATGTAAAAAAAAATCAACTTATACATAGAAAACAAATTTAAACCAAAGGGAAGTTTCTGTAACGTTCGTTCCTTATTGATTTGTTTAAATACCAAATAATAAACAAATAGCTAACATTCCCTTACAGAAAACAATAAGTCTTCATAAATAATTGTGGGTGTGACTTGTTAAACCATCGCTCAACTCGTCGGGTTACGCCCTGAATTTAGCAATAACATAAATAGTTCTTGACACCGGACACGCCAAATTTGAAAAATGTTAAGCGGATGCCATTACAGTGAAATCAATAATGACTAATTTTGTGGAAGCCAAAGAGTTCTATAGAAGGGTAGAGACTGAACCTTTCAACAACAAGATGGACCAACACGGAGACAATATGGGGTGGCATGTGAGGCCCGATGGCCGAGTGGTTTGGATCGCAGTCTATAACGCTAGCAGTCCATGCGCTGTAACGGTTTTGCGGGGGGTTTGATTCCCCCCTTTTTTCCCTGGGTGTACTTCTTTTTGTTTTAAGCCCTAAAGGAGGCTAGAAATAGGCAGCCGGAAGCGATTACCTTACCTTACCCACAAAAGCAGTACAGTTAGTACAACCGTTTATATGCTAATTATAAACTTTTATACTGTTGAATATATGTTGCTGATGTTCGTCTATGTTGGAAGTCATGCCAAAAAAATTTTGGCAACGTGACAGATAGGCCGGGTGGAATTTTCCTGAACTTAGGATAATCGGCAACGTTTCGGATAATTGGAGTTATACTGTACACATTTTTATTATTTGATCTGTTTCACATACTACGATTCGAGTGTGTTTTTTTATAGTTATCGTGCTGTAGGATTACAGAAGTCAACAACTTTCACACGATACGGGGAAAATATCGGTTGGTTGGTAGACATATATTTTCAGGCTTGTTTGCTTGGTCACAAAGACCCGCTTATAAACCTTCGTCAAGAAGGACGGACCCCCGACATACACACACAACACAGACAAGACAGATGCTACCATCTATCGCCACCTCCACAATTTAGACATGTCCCTGAAGGGGAGGGAAATAGTCTCCAGGTACTGTACCCGTGGTAAACACTGCGGCAATGACCGACCACAGGACTTTCGGACCCAACAGATTTAACGAGCACGTACTCCGCATATACTCGGTAGGTCTTCAGTGGTACCGGGACTCGATCGCGGCATTGAGACCCTGACCACTAGGCTCCCTACGGCCCCAAAAATATTGGAAGTTTGGTGTTTATCAATAATATTCGCTCACATGATTAATAGTGTTGGATGTCATGCCTAGTAAATAAATTACGACGCCCCGTCACCAATAGCCTTCGTGTAGCTCTAATGCGACGATAATTCAAACTAAGCTAAACATGCCCAGTAAATTTTTTTGGTCACTATAAAAAAAATTACTAGGCCGACATCTAGCAAAGACGAACAGTAACATAGAGGACTGGTAGAATATTTTTTTATGAAGTTCGAATAATCAACAACGTTTCGGATCATTGTTCTACTGCAAAAGTTCGTATTTTTTACGGATTTTCATTGTTGTTCAAATTGCCTTAACATCTTCCCGAAAATATTAATAAAAGAAAAGTGTCTACGGAAATCTTACTGTGTACTTGACCCCCCATTTTTACACATTTTGTTTCATTTCTAGAAAAATATTAATTTTTCCCACTTCTTTCTCCCTCTAAGTATCTCGATTCAAACGAATGCGACATTTTGTAATCTGGGGATTGCATCCAGAAATTCTAACACATGTTACTTTAAAAAAAATGCTCGAATTCGTTTGGATCAAGGACTATATTGGTTGCATAGAACTAAATATGAAAAGTCCCCGGGGGGGGGGGGGGGGGGGGGGGCTTGATTGACTAGGGAAACGTCTTATTCAAGGCAGGGGGGCCCTCGTGAATGGGGGGGCGAAGGGGGCGTCTCGCCCCCCAGTTTAAATATCATTAAAATACTTTTGAACAAAATTTAAATTTTTTTTAAAAAAATTAATTTTAACAGCAAGAATATCGAGAATAAATTTTTTTTTTTTTTTTGGAAATGCCTTTTAAAAAAATTTCTTTTAAAAGGGTTCTTTTTGTCCACAAAAAATTTTTTTGAATCAAAATTTTTTAAAAAGTTATTATTTTTTTTTTTTTTAGTAAATTTTAAATTGCAATGAATAATTTTTTTTTAATATTAAAAAAAATTTTTTTTATTTCTGAAATTAAATTTTTGGGAAATTTTTTAAATTTAAAATTTTTTTAAAAAAAAAATTCGTTTTGGGGTTTATTTAAAGTTTTTAATGAAAAATTTAATTTCCCCAAAAAAAAAATAATTGAAATTTTAAAACTTTTTTTTTTAGAAACCCCCTGCGAATCCCCAAAAGGGGGTTTTACCAAAAAAAAAAAAAATTAATTTAAAATTTTTGAAATTTTTGGGGAAAATTTAATTTTTTTGGGGGAAAGGGAATTAATTGAAAAAAATTTTCTTTTCCCCCTTTTCCCTTTTTATAATTTTTAAAATTTTAGTTTTTTTTTTTTTTAGTTTTTTTTTTAAGGGGCAAGTAAATTTTAAAAAAAATAAATTTAACCCCCCCAAAATGATACATTTAATTGATAAGAAAAAATTTTAAAAATAAAAAAAAAAAAATAGTAAAATTTTTTAAAAAAAATTTTCAAAAAAACAATAAAAATTTTTTCCCCGATATTTTTTCTGTTTAAAAGAAACCTTTTTTTTTCCCCCCTTTGGGTCCTTTTTTTTTTTTTTTTTGTTAGCCGCAAATTCGTAAAGTTTTAAATCAAGAGTATTTTTTTTCTTTTATTTTTTAATTTTAGTTTTTTAAAAAAATGCCCCAAAAAAAAAGGCAGCAAAAAGGGGGAGTTTTTGTTTTTAATAATGATAATATAAACATAAATGCCCTCGCCCGAAAAAAAAACAAAAACAGGGACACCGTTTTCGTTTTTTCTCAAATCCTTTTTAAAAAAAGTAAGTTTAAAAAAAAAAAACAAAAATTTTCAACAAGATTTTCGAGATCACGTAACCCCCGCAAGTAGCCTAAAGAAAGTATTAAAATTTTAAAAAACAAAAAAGAAGCGAGCAGTTTAAAAAAAAAAGGCAAAACCAAAACCCCCCGGCCCAAGGGCGCTCCCTTTTAAAGGGCCCCCCCCCCCCTTTTCGCCATGGGGTGGTTTATCACCCCCCCCTTTTTTTTCTAAAAAAACCTTTGAGTTTTTCGAAACCCTTTTCCAACAAAAAAGGGGAAAAAGTTGAAATTTTTTTGGGGAAAAAAAAAATTCCCCACGATTAAAGGTTCCCTTTTTAAAAACATTTTTCTTTTTCCCTTTTTTTTGGGAAAAAACAATAGAAAAATTTTTGGGGAAACTCATGAAAAATGGGATTTTTTCCTCAAAAAAAACAAATTTTACTGTAAAAATTTAAAAGGCCCCTTTCTAGAAAAACCATTTTTGTTTTGGGGGAAAAAAAACCCACAAATAAAAAAATTTAAAAGGGGGTAAAAAATTTTTATTTTAATCAAATTAGGGGGAAGAGGGTTTTTTCCCCAAGCCTTTTTCCCTTTAGGGTTTCCCCCGGGACCCCCTTTTTAAAACGAAGTGCCCTTTTTTCAAAACTTTGGGGGGAAAAGGAAAAAAAAAAAGGGGAAAAAATTGGGGCCCCCCCTACTTTGGGGAAAAAGCGTGTCAGTCTTTTTCCTGAGTGGGATGGGGTGAGCTTTTTTCGTGTTTCCGGATAGTTTTTAAGTTTTATCGTGAAAAAGGGTTCCCATTTTTTTTTTTACTATTTCGCATGCATATGCAAAAAACTTCTCCAAAAAAATCTTTTTAAACAATTTTAATGGGTTTTTTTTTTAAAAAAAAAAATGTTAGTTTTTTCAATTTTTTTAAAATTTTTTTAAATTTCCCCCCTTTCCAAAATTTTTTTCTTATAAATTTAAAAAATTTAAAAAAAAAACTTATTTAAAATTTTTAAAAAAAAAATTTTAAAAAATTTTGAAAAAAAATTAACGATCTCCAAAATTTTTGGTTTTTTTTTTAAAATTTTTTAAATTTTTCCCCCCTTTTTTTTGTTTGATTTTAAAAAAAAAAAAATTTTTTCATATAATATTTCATTAAAGAATTTTTTATACATATAATTTTTAAAAATTTTTTAAAATTAATTTTTTTTTTGTAGGGGGTGAGTAGAACCTGGAAAGGGAAAAAAACCCCTTTTTTTTTTTAAAATTTTGTTTTCTTTAATTTTTTTAAAAAATTTAAATTTTAAATCAATAATATTTTTTTTGTTCCCAAAAAATTTTAGATTTTTAATTTCCCTTTTTAAATCACAAATTTAAAAAAAAGAATTTACCCCCTTGTTCATTTTAGTCGGTTTTTTCCCCAACCACGATAAAAAAAATTCAGTCAATTTTTGCAAAAGCACCGAATTTCCCCGAAACCCAAACCCTTAAATTACCTTAAATTTTTTAAAAAAAACTGGGTTGAGAAAAAAGCAATTTTAAAAAATCCCAAAAACCCCAAACTTTTTATTTAAACCACCTTTTTTTAAAAACCCCCCCCCCCATAAACCCCCCCCCCCTTTTATTTCCCATATGAAAGAATAAAAATTTTAAAAAAAGGGCCATGTAAAAAAGAAAAAAAAGTAATTTTTAAAATTTGTTTTAAAGGGATTTTGAACATTAATAAAAAATTTTTTAAAAAATTTTGTGCTATACTGTTTTAAAATTTTTTTTTAAAGTCTTAATAAATTTTTATTTTAAAAAAAATATTTTAAAAGCCGCGCTGCCCCCCTTTTTAAAAAAATTTTTTTAATGACTTTTTGGTTTATCAGGGTTTTTTTAGGGGTTCCCCTCATTTGCGGGTTTTTGGGCCCGGATTTTAAACGGGTGCATATTTCCCTAAAAATTTTTACAGTTCGGTATTAAAAAAAAAAAAGAAAAAACATTTCTAAAATTTGGCTGAATGAAGTTTTGGGATATCAGGAGTTTGAGAGTCGGCATTTTTCGTTGGTCCCGAGTTTTAATTCCCGGGTACAAGTTTCTCTAAATTTTAAATTTTACTGTTCAGTATTAAAATACAAAAGACAAAAAAGTTTTTTAAATTTTCTAAAGACTTTTTGGTATGTCAGGAGTTTAGAGAGTTGGCTTCGCGTTGTGTTTGGATTTTTATCTGTTTTACCATTTCACTAAAAATTGGCACATTTTGGGAAATTTAAAAAGAAAAAAGGGGGTTTAAAAAAATTTTCCGAATGTGTGTGTGACGGGATGGTTTTGCAGTTTTGTGAGTCGGGATTTGCGTAGCGGGCCCCCATTTTTAAACTCGGTATAAACATTTCTTTAAATAATATCACCAAAAGTGCGGTATTAAAAATAAATTGCAAACATTTTTAAAATTTGCCGAATAAATTTTTGGTTGTCAGGGGTTTTTAGAGTGAGCATTTGCGTTGTGTCCCCGATTTAATCTGTGTACACATTTCGGGTAAATAAATTTTTAATTTGGTATTAAAATATAAAAATTTAAAAACATTTCTTAAATTTTCCGAATGGGGTTTTTGGTTTTGTCAGGAGTTTTGTGAAATCGGCATTTGCGTTTGTCTGAATTTTTACAGTGTACAGATTTTACTAAATAATTTTACAGTTCGGTATTAAAATAAAAATGGGCAAAAGGTTTTTTAAAAATTTTCCCGAATGGGCTTTTTTGGTTGTTTAGAAGTTTTGTCAGTCGGCATTTTCGTTGGTCCGGATTTTTGGGGCCCATTCACAAAAAAGGCACCATTCGTATCACAAAAAATTACAAAAATTTCTAATAATTTGCCCAAGGGCCATTTTTCAAAAAAAATTGGGGGGGCGAGGGCGCCCCCCTTTGCCCCCCGGGTCGCGACGGGCCCCGGTCCTACAGAAAGAATACGACAACCTTTACAAATTGGCCCGACTACGACCCATTGTTTAACAGCGTTCAAGCGTTCCCCGGACCCTCCATCACGATCCAGATTTGGTTAAAATTTTACTTTCATGTCAATTTGGGAAAGCCAATATTGGGTGAAATTTTTTTCGACGACGCTTTTGGGAAAATGTTTTTTTTGTCCTTTTTTTCGTCCATTTTTCCCTTTTGCTATTTTGTTATGTTTTTTTTCTTTAAAAAGTTTTTTTTTTTTATGATTACTAATTTGTTTGTTTTTTTTTCAGAAGTTTTTGATCCTGGGTATGCAGCGCCTTTTGTGGCACCCCTT